>WEKX01016316.1:52948-133843 GCA_013390025.1 Pitta sordida | reverse complement strand
GAATCCATTCTAGCTGTTGTCTACAAAGATAACTGTACTGTCCAGAAACAGTCATTGCAGTTTTATAAACTCTCATTTGTCTATTGTTAGGAGTATTTTGATAGAAACTGCAGTAGAAGTAGAGGAAGAGCCCTCTACAGTCAAAAAAGGTGTATGTGACTGTAAGATGTGTCTGTTTTGCAAAATCAACTGTGGGTCACTTACCCTTCCAACAGTGAGGGGTTACAGACAGGAACTAAAACTTGCTGTAGGATAAGAAGTAAATGCTACAGAGTTCAGGCTCAGAAGCATGCTACAATGTCCCAAGTTCTGAAAGAGCTAGGTAAACACTATTTACATGACAGTGCCACAATCCCATCTCTAGACAGCATCTTCTAAATTGATATCCTTTATGACAGACTGTAGAGTTTGTCCCTTTCCTAGAAACATCTCTGTTTCAGAGGACTGGTAAGTCTACCTGATTCCTGGTTATTTTTTCCACTGCTTACTTCCTCACTGTTCAAAGAATATGCTCAGCTCCATCCCAACCACATTTAATTTCAGAAAGAAATCATTGGGTCCTTTTATGCATTTGTCTGTTACAATTAAGAGTTATTTAATCACTCACTAATAAAATACATTTTCCAGACCATTTGCAATTCTTGTTCTTCTTTTCTGAGGCCTGAAAAGTTTCTGAAAGGGAGGATACCAGAACTGGACATCATATTCTAGCAACAATCTCAGTAATGCCTTAGAGATTCACTTACCCACATACTGCTGTCAGCAACTGAATTATTGTCAATAAAACCTGAACACACCAGAGATGAAGCCAACATCTTCTGCTTGTGCAGAAGAATTACAATGGGCTCATATAGGAAAATGATTACAAACTATGCTGCAAAAGCTATTGAGGACTAACACTCCACACTCATGCCTTTTTTTATTTCATCTCAATAATGTTTTGAGGACCCCAGTTTAATTCACTTCCAAGACACATGATGTTATTTAGCTGTAGTAAGTGATGTCTTGGTAAAGTTAAAGGAATTTTTCACCCCACATTCCTGCTCACCCCTTCCCATCCCAACCTGCAAACACACTCTTCAGTGCATAATTTCTAGTCCAACATCTGCAAGCAGAAAGCCCCATTCTCAACTAGTAACTCCCTAGCTCACAGTGGTCAGAACTAGATTTGAGGCATTACATTCTCCTTTTTTAATTCAATTAAAACTTACTCGCAAATCCCTTTTTTGGCTGCTATGTGAAGAGGTAACAGGCCATCCTTATTGGCTTTGTTAGCATCTGCTCCCTGGGACAAAAGAAACTCCACAATACGTATGTGTCCATTTTTACAGGCCTCATAAAGAGCAGAGGCATTATCACTGGCTTGAGTATTTACATCAGCACCTAGGAAAGAAGAAAACCTTTTAGCACCCAAAGGTTAAAATCAGATGGAAGGAACATACTTGAATGAACAGATACATCTCCATAACACTGCAGCTACAAAACATGGTGGATGGGGATGTGAATGAATTCAGACTTTTAATATAATGGGAATTTTATGAGGGAGAGTTTGTCATGGGTGGCAACCATTAGGTTCCAATCATGAATCCAGATTCCATTCAGCTGTAGTTCAAAGGCAAAAGAACTTCAAAGTGGGCTGTTCTTTGTACAGCATGGCCTTTCCTTCAAACATAACAATTCTGTTAATATTTATATGTTTTCACTCTGCATATATGCTATTCCCGAACAGGAGATTGGACTAGATCATCTCAATAGGTGCTTTCCAAAATTCTATGGATACGTATTTATGACATGTATTTATTTATATTTATACATATCATTTATACTCTATATTCACACTATAAAGATATTTATAGCATTTATACTATGCTTTAATTTTAGTACATATCCAGGCTAAAATAATACTCCATAAAATGACACCTGTGTTGTGCCGAGCAACAATTTTACAAAGGTTTTATTTAGGTGTGTCTTAATCAATGAGTGTTGCATTTCAAAACTCAGCACCTGAGGCCATATCTCTTTACTTCGTGAGGGTTGAAATTAGGCTCCAAATGGTAAGTCTTACTAAAAAAAGATAAATGTCATTAATGATCTACTAGATTATTTGGGAATTTTTCTTTCTTGAGCTTTCATGTGTGCTTGGCTTAATAAACAACAGGCAAGAATAAACTAAGACAATACTTTTTTGCCAGAAACAATCTGGAATCTAGCCTTTTCTCTTGTAGATATTTAAGCCCCAGAAGCCTGAGTTTTCACTGTCGTGTACTATACCATGGTGTCCTCAGGAAGGCTGCTCTATGTGTATCCTAAATGGGAATGACAGCTCACTGAAGTTTTGCTTCTAAACTCCAATAAAGAAACCAATCAGTCTCCTGTTTGATCATGAAAACTCCCTGCCAAAAAGAACATTTCCCTGTGTTCCTATCCTAAATTGTAACATCTGTGTTGTGTTTCGCCCTTTGAAGATGCTCTAGCTGAAAAACATCAGGAGAATTGCAGTGACAAAACATAACACAGGACTACATTCCTAATGAGAAAGAAACTCTTTTTATGGTGGATATTGCTCATCATAAACAATGAGTGTTATCGTCCCTGGGATTTTCAGAGGAGCTTTTCAGGGCTAGAAACAATTGGACAGTTTTATTGGATTTTCTCCTGTGTATTTTTTCCAAAAATGAACTTTAAGGAAATCCTAACATCTATCTAATTTGAAACACGAATCACATTCTGGCATGCTTTCTGAAATCATGGGCAACATAATGGACTAACTGGTCATGTAAAACTGTCTTGATAACACTAGCTGGGTGGGAGAACACCTTTTTTTGTTCCCCTACTCTCATCTCTTTCTTAGCCATACTGTTTCAGAAGTTTTATTTACCCTCATCTCTGTTAAGCTCTTGTTTCACAAGTGCAGCACCCAAATCATACCTATATTGAAGATATTAGCCCACTGTTTAAATAAAATATGCCTCAGAATAGTAGTAAAGTATGTTGTGCTTATTGTAAAGCAGTTTCACACGATTGGAGCAGTAAAAGGTAGGTCTAGTGTAAGCTAGATTCAAATTAACTCTGTATCTATGTTTGAAAAATTACATCTAGGGAGAGTGAGTCTGCTTCTACTTGATGTAAACCCATTGATTTTACAATAGTACTTTATCTATTTGCAGCAGGAGGACAACATTAAGAGGAGGACAGGTAACATTGCCCACCATCGCATATGTTCATGAGCAAATGGGATTGGTGAAGGTTCAAATTCTCTCTTCTGTTAGTACCTACAGTCATCTTTTATGACTGATCAGATTTTAGGCTACATGTTTCAGGAATATAAGTTTAGAAAACCATCAGGAAATGTAGTTAGACAGCACCACATTACTTCCCAAAGTAGAGGCTCATGAATGAGTGCTGAAGAAGCACATGCATCTAGACCGTGCTCTCTGAAAGACCCTACCAATTCTACCATCTGGAGCAACAGGGTTTTAGTGTTTCTGCAGGCTAGGTCTTGCCTCCAGAGACACAGAAACTGAGCCATGGAGAATTACTGGGAACCTGGAATTATTAAGAATTATATAAATAAAGGCATGCAATGGCACAGCTGTACTCACCACATTTCGCAAGGTATCTCAGAGCTTCCAACTGCCCACTCTCAGCTGCCACAAATAAAGAAGTGATCCCATAAACATTTGCCGACTCAATTTTGGCACCCCCTTTCACAAGGATATCCATGATCTCTAGGTCATTTCGGGAGACAGCCTCATGGAGAGCAGTCCATCCTCGATTGCAACGATGGTTGGTATCTGCATGGTACTGTACGAGGAGTCTGGCAGCCTCTGCATTCTTGCGCTCACAAGCTGTTTTGGAAAAAAAGGGCAGAGACTAGGACAGGCTTTTGAGTATATTCTGGGTGTTGTATATTCATTTCATGTAGTCTAAGACAATGTAATACAAGTAGGTCATAGTAAGACCAAAGACCCATTGAAGTCAATGTGAGGGCCAAAGCTGCTGCCAAATGACACTGTCTGGGGCTCCTAAAGGATGTGGCAGTGAACCAAACCAGTCTTCAGCTGGAAGCTGGTGGGACCTAAGTGCCTGTGCCAAGCCTGATACGGGGGGAATCCAGCCCAGTTCATTTGTACCAACCAGACACTACTAGAGTGAGGTGATAAAAGCGCAGGAAATAATTTATGAAGAACAAATATGCTACAGAAAACACATGACCTGAACACTTTCTTTCCAAAATCTGTGCAAACTGACTCTTTATCTTATTGTCCTGGAGTGCAGATAAGGCTCTATATAGACAAAAAAATTAAAAAAAAAGCTCAAACCAACAGTACTCAGAAAAGTATCTCTTAGACAACAATAATTGTGTGAGTCAGTAGCACTTTCTCAGCCTGAAACAATTTATAGTTCAAGATCATCCTGAGCTAAGGATAGTTTAATAATAATTAATGGCATTTTCTTGGGTTTTATTTTACCAATTTGTCCTATTGCTTTTTGAATCCTAAATCATGGGGTTTCCCACAAAGTTTTATGGTGGGATCCCAAACCAAAGGTATGTAGGCTAAGCAGCTACATTTAGAAGCCCCAATTAGCATTTGTTCTACAATGTACAGAAAAGCGTACAGAATATTTCCTTGCAATCATTTTTTAAATTTGAAATAGACCAAAGGTCCCACCTTTTGGTTTTGGTTCTTCCCTTGGGATATCTCCATAGCTTCCTATGACAGGTGTACCAAAAGCAACTATTTAATGACACACTTCTGTAATTATCTATCTATTGCTCTGCAGAGTTCAATTTGCTTACATTTAAGGGATATGTCTCATTTTGTTATGAGAGATTATATGTCTCATTTTGTTATGAGAGATTTTTTTACTCTGTTGTTGTTGGAAGATAGACTGGAAGATATGGCATCAAGGCTAGTATATTCTTACTAAGAGTTTTTCTCTGGCTAAAGGGTGTTTTCATATAATTATCTTTGCTATTATTATTACTATGAGCACTGCTACTACTACTGCCACTACTCTGTGCGTTTAATGCACGGCTGAACAACTTTCCTTTAGTCAACTAAAAGCCAGAATTGTAAAACAAAAGCATTTTAAACTGAGCAGCTCTAATGTCAGACATTCAAATATGGAGGCGAGATTGCTGTTTGAACTGGTAATACGTGTTTTTAAGGTTTCACAGTGCTAAAAATTGTCATGGCAGGAGCAAATGGGGATAGACAGGAAGGTGTGAGATATCATCTCCTTCAATACATCTTTGTGATATCATGGTTGTATTGCTATTCTGCAAAAGAAAGAAAGTGTTCTCTCCAACCAGTAGCAAAGTAATATGTCTGTCTTAAATATTTTATCTACCTCATGACATTTTTGTAATTTTATGTCTCTCCCATAGGACACAGCCTGGCATGACCCACATAGTAAATGAATCTGTGCTCCCACATCTAACAGATACTTAGGTCCTGGTTGTTTAGAAAAACATACATATTCTAGCACTCTCCAGCTTTCCATAAGTTTACGACATTGTGCAGACGGCCTGTGCATTGTATACCCCACCCTCAGCATCACATCACAGCCTGCACCCCATAGAGCAGCTGCTAGTCCTGTCTCTGCTGTGGATGAGAAAAAAGGCCATGGCGTGACAGGTCAGACATAGGAATAGAGGACAGCTGCAGGGAAGTAGAAAACAGGAGCTAATTGCTGAGTTTTAGCCCCTCATCACAAGTGATCCAGGAGTTCTGACATGGTGGCAGCAGAGGGGTTCGGCATCCCTGGAAAAGCAGCTACACACCTTTGTACAGTGGTGTTTCTCTGGCCTTGTTGGAGATGTCAGGCTCAGCCCCGGCCTGCAGCAGGGTGAGCAGGCAGTCCAGGTTGCCCCGGCTGGTGGCCAGGTAGAGAGCTGTCTCCTCATTGAGGGTGCGTTGATCGATGGTGCTGGGGTATGCTGTGTGAGAATGGTGAACCCAAAGTCATTATGGCATGTAGTGGACAAGTATCTACAGCATCATCACCTTTCAAAATCATTGGAGTTGTACGTACATTTTTACTGTTTATTTATTTTTAGTTTTTCATGAGCAATGTAAGTTAGGAATATACTATAAAGTTACTTTAACTCAGATTGAGTATCTAAATCTGTATTCAGCTATGGCCACTAGTGTTGCAAATAGTAACTTCTCTTCAGCAGCAATTGAAAACTACGGGAGTTAACTTCCTTCAAGTACCAGCAAAGAGCTACTGGGTTGGATCTCCAGCCAGTGGGAAGTGGAGTAATTCCTGTCAGCTGTGGCAGCTGAGCAGCTCATGTATAGAGCTCAGCTTCAAGGTTTTAGTGTGAGAAATCCAGGGCTTGGAAGAATCTATCCCAATACCCCTTTATCCAATATCGTAACTTTTAAAAGCTTCAGTCTGGAAACCTATTTTCCAAGAGAATGTGGAATTCATATACAGTCAGAGAGGGTGGAAAAAGTCCCAGATCAGGATTGGGATGCTGCTAATTCTGACTTTCAGTTTATTCATATTTTTCTTCTCCCTTTTGTAATTAATTAGTTTTAACTTCACTGACCTTTTTGCAAGAGGCTCAGGCAACCCACTTGGCCATAATATGCAGCTTCATGGAGGGGTATCCAGCCATCCTTATTAGGTTCAGAAAGGTTTTTTCCTGATTTCATCATGTTGCGTACAGCTTTTTCATCTCCATCCTTGATTGCTGCCACTACAGGGTCAAGTTCTCTTTAAAACATGATTAAAACTTGATTACTGCTTCATTCATTACTAAGAAGCTTCTTGCAGCAACATTACTGTATCATTTGGTCAAAATAGTGAATCTTGTCTACCTATATAGCATGTATTTGTGGTCCTAAGGTGTCTTGCTACAAGGCCTCTAAAGATAAAACTTTTCTTCTCTAATTTTACCATTCTTAGCAGGTCAGAAGCTTCACTGCCTGGAGGGACTGACCCATCTCCTTGAGGTGAAAGCAAAGTGTAGATTTATGTATAATCTCTGACATAAATACTTCTTTTAGATGTCTAGAGTTAGGGAAGACTAGCTCTGCCCTTGCTCTGTACATTGTGGAGTGTCCATGGCTGTGATAATTACATCACTTTGCTATCCCATGCGGTATGGTGCTTCCATATGAGATCTTTTCAATAAGATCAGCTTTGAAGACAATTTCCTCTGCTCAGCCCTGAAGACATTTTTAGATTTGATTTGTATTGTATTTTGAAAATACTTCATATTTTCTTATACAATCCTGTTTTCAGAATTTAGCTGGTCCAGTTATCACAGAATCACTGAATTTGCTGAGGTGGAAGGGACCCACAAGGATTAAGTCCAACCCTTAACCCTGCCCAAGATCATCTCCAAGAGTCAAACCATATACCTGAGAGTGTGATCCAAATTCTACTTGAACTCTCTTAGGATTGTTGCTGTGACCACTTCCCTGTGGAGCCTGTTCCAGTGCCCAACCACATTCTGAGTAAAGAATCTTTTCTCAATATCCAACTTAAGCCTTCAGTGTCATAACTTCAGGCCAGTCCCTCGCGTCCATATGAACATTAGGGTGTTGGTCGTGGCTCTCCTTTCTTCATCCAGGGAAGACTGAAAAAAAATCAACCCACCTCCCCAAATGAAATTCTGAACTGGCCTTCACCATGACGTCACAGAGATCCACAGCTGTTATTTCATCCCTGAGCACTCAAATTTTCAGAAATGGTAACTACTTCAGACATTATAGACCTTTAAAAAATGTGTCTCCAGTGTCTCAATATGAGATGCTGACACTTCTGAAAATCTGGTTGTTAGAAGCTTGCTTGGGAGTAGGCCCATTAGCTGTGTTGGCAAGTCCACTCCGGCCAACCTCTTGGCCAAGTTAGTGGTTCTCCCAAGTAATTGCAATGGTCAGTGGCCTCTGGAATCACAACGAGGAGCTGGTGCCAAGCTGTTAAGTGGTTCATGACCTGGTCTATTCTAACCCAACAAACCACTGACAGGCTCCACAGGGCCAAATAACTTCTAGACTGGAGAAGTGAAATGAATGAAAAATTATTAGAGAGGGAGGGAATATTCAAAAGTCTCTTCAGAGTTCAAAGTCATTGAAATGTGTAGAATCACTGGATATATAAACAACATCGAAATTATCTTTTTTGGTGATACCTAATTCTGATACTTTCAAGAAGAGGCTCACTGTGAAACTCTACCAAAAGCATGACGTGTGCTCCATGCCACCCAGCAGTGAGGAACAATGACCAGCCTACAAGCGTGCTTTGCCCACACAAGCCTTGCATCTGCCAAGTAAGGCACACATTCTGGGCAACAACTCTTTTCTCCAGGCTCTGTAAGAGTAGTTGCAGAGCAGGGCTAATCTGGGCACATCAGTCCTTCTTCAGAGCAACAGCGAGAACTACTGTGAATCTCCCGACACAGCAGGAGTCAAAACACAGCCTGACAGTCACCATTCCCCCCATCAGCAGTACTTGCAGCAGTGCCTGCTGCCCTCCTTCCATGCTATTTGAGGCTGCAGGGACCTTGGCAGAGGCAGGGAGCTGGGGAGTGGGTTCTCTGCAGGCAAGGCACTGAGGACCCCTGCCCGTGGTGGGCAGCAGCTCTGTGTATGCTGATGGGCTGTGCCTTCCAGTGCTGCTATCTGCTTGGGCACCTGCTGAGTTGTAATGGGGCAAAGCAGCCACAGCTGTCTTATTTTGATGTACTAAGCTCTACAACAGCAAACATTGCAAAGGAGGAAGCACTTTTACAGTTCTAATGAGAACTTGCAAAAAAATGAATGTGGGCTATACTTTCAGAGACAGAGAATTAGAGCTTGATGACAACATAGGGCCATTTGTGGTTTGAACTAACTCTACAGAGGAAAACTGTCAGGGCAGTCCTGAAGCCAGAGAAATGCGGGAGACAGACACGTGTCTCAGAGAGACTATTAGCATTGACAGGATAGGAATGCAGCATATGATTAAAGATCATCTAGGGTAGTGATGAACAGAAGAATCATAAACTCTGGTTATGACAGAGAGAAAGTTGAATACTACAATAGATTGAGATCAGAGACATAAAAATATGGGCAGGTCAGCACAGAAGTCCTCACAAAGCAGATTACTGGTACAGCCACTGCATTCAGTGTTGAGTTAGAGGAGCAGCACTGGATTCCATTGCCTTGCAGGGGCTGGAGATACTGACAGCCTGAAACTCACACAGGCCTCACGAATTTCAGTTTCCCCAGGATAACCCAATCTATGGCATAAACACTGATACTAGCATCGAAAGAAAAGTCACCAAGCTGCCTCTCTGAGGATAATCTCGGGGCCTGAATTGGAATAGGTAAACTTAAGACGTATGCCAGAGAATGCAAAAAGGCATCATTTCCCAGGTGAAAAAGTACTTGCTGCCTCTTGCTCCTTCTCTGTAGCTGGAAGCAATGATTTCAAGGCAGTTGAGTAACAAAAATAGCAGCATTGGAATGGAGAGAGATGTGGGACATAAGGTCAGGCGTTTTGCCTGAGAAGATAACAGCTAGAGCAGGCAGCTGCCTTCCTGGCCACAGACCTCCTAGAAGAAATCAACTGACCTTCTGATAACTGCCAGGCTAAGATCCCAGGGACACTGCTCTATCTCCATACTGTTTAGAGTTCCCTGGGGACTAAACCTAAAATTGCTAATTTTGTACAGATAATAGATTTTTATGCAGGCATTTGAAATTGAGCATTTTGTTGAAGTCTGTTAGCACCAACCATTGGCATGTTTGGCTGGGAGAGGAGGCGGAGGTGGGAGATCTTCATCTTTCAACAACTCTGCCATGAAGCTACTGAAACCATCTGTTGTTCTGTCCAAAGGTTCATGTTACACTTGTACTGTGACCTCAGGATTTGGCCACATGATAGAGTTACCAGTACTTAATGAGTTACTGTATGCCAGGTGGGCCATGGCAGAAGTCTGCATGGAGCTGGCACACAGCAAATGCAAGGTGAATCATGTTATCTGAGGCCTCAGGGAAAGGAGGGTACTTCAGATCTGTGGTAGGGTTAAAAATGTGTGAAGAATCAGTTACTATTCTACTTAAGCCCTCAGATCTTGAATGAAGCAAACTTCTGTTGGGTCCCTTGACCTTAAATGATTCCTGAGTGTGATGAGGGGGTTTGCTGGACGAGGCTGCAGATACTTCAGCCAAGAAAATTCCAGCTCAGAACAGAAAGTTTCATGAATCTCCATGCGAAATCCTTGATTTTTGCCTGGTTTATAGTTGGCTGTTATAAAAACCCAACATGTTCTGCTGCCTGGGATTCATTATATATAGGAAAAACAAGTATTAAAACTATGGTATAAGTCTGAATATCTGATGAAAGCTTAACCTTATAGGCAACTCAAAAGAATTGCTGCCTTTCAAAGGCCAGTAGCCAAGATAATAAATACTCAATTGCAGATGAGATGTGTGGTGAGGTCAATTCTGAGTGCTGCAGAAGAGGTTCAGTGGAGCATGTAAAAGTTCAGGAAGCTTTGTTTTCCTGACAGCCTGAAGTGATGCAGGGAGCATGAAGAAACAATACTTCCTCAGGTGAAGCCAAATATCATCCCTTCCTGCCTCTAAGACTAGCGCTATAAAACAGTCATGCCATCATGCTCTCCTGTGGCTTGTCAGCTATATTTTTGCTCTCATTTGGCAGCAGAGGAGGGCTGGTTTATCAGTCTTATCCCATCCCTCTTATGAACAGAACTCTGTTGATCTGCCTGGTGCAGAAGAACAGCCTGCACTAACACACTTAGTCTGCTGCTGGACCCAGAGCATCAGAGAGGCATGCAAGGAGTGCAGAGCACTTATTGAGAGGATGTGATTTCAATGTAGCCAAGGGGAGCTCGCAGGTGACAGGGAGAAGGCAGGCTTCACATTGCACCAGAAAGAGGGTTTTGCCATCAGGGCAATGTCAGTGAAGGGCCAGGAACAGGGCTTGCATCAGTCAAGATGCAGCAAGAAGTGGGAAAGACTGTAGAACTGGGTGAGGAATGAAGGGAAGAAGAGTCCTGGATGGATAGTCCCTGCAACCAGGCATCCAGGGAGGGACTTGTAAGATGGATAAAACAGTAGTTTTGAACTGGGCAAATAAAAAATGAAGGGGTATTTTTTTTTCTGCAGGATACAGAGAAGTTGTGGCTACAGCACTTTCCTCTTATTATCTGATACAAAAGGGCAGGTGCATGCATATACTCTGCCCTCCAGACAGCTGTAATAAACTTGCTATGCTCCAGACATTTCTACTACACACAGGTGCTGGGGCAGAGCTTGGGCCACCTCATTGCCTGTCTGCTTTCCTCATCCATGACTGTGTTCACCTAGGCTTATTTGCAGTCTCTACTAACAGCAAAATGTGGCAAAATGGAGTCAGTCAAGCTTGTTTCCTCATTCGGCAAAGAAACCCTCCTTAGTGTGGCAGGACAGCACAGGTATGGCTGGGAACAGGCACAGCATCTTGGGAGCATTTATAAAATATTTGCTTTGAAGGACTGCACTTTCTTACCTTGTTTATATACTGTGATACATTTTTCCCCCCCCCGCCCCCCATGCCTCATTGAATCCTGAACTTAGTAGCAATACAGTTACTATCAGCACCTGCCTACCTCATCTACCATGTTGCTAAGTGAATGAGCCTATATAAATAAACCCCAGTGCGGTCATCCCTTCCCTGCTGTCCTTGTCACCTCAGAGCTACTAACTGACGCAGAGTCCCCAGAACATGTGCACTGGAGGGATGGAGAGAGATGAAGAGGGAGAAGAGAACAAGGGAGGTTTGAGGTGGGTCACTTCAAGAGCCTGGTTATGGTGTGGGGCAGCTAGGAGGTTGGAAGGAAGAGCGGGAGTGCAGCAAGGGTGTGGTGCAGGTGTCAGCAAGACCTCCTCCAGATGGACACCACCATTTCCCCCCACCAGACACCATCGACACCCAGAAGAGATGTCTCAGGGAGAGAGTGGGTAGCAAGTCTTGTTTAGACTGCAGGGAAAATCAGGAGAGGGAGAGGAAGACACTTACACGGACTGGGATGTGCTGCAGAGGCTGCTGTCGTACCTTCGCCTGATCCCCCAGGCTGCCCTCGAGCTGGATGGCTGAGCATGGCCTGTCTGCTGGGTCGCCAATCTGGAGTGGCGATGACATGAATGAAATAAGGAGAAATACTCCGAATAGGAGAAACAGGTCATGCTGAGGCAGAAACAGAGACACGCATCCACAGAAACGAGGCGAGAAAGCCTGACAGTCAGGGCTTTGAATAAAAGCAGATGGCCACAGCTTGCTCTGCACTGGATTCAGCTGCTCACTCGGCTCAAGTTTATTTTTGGCCCTCTGAGGAAGCGTCAGGGGATTCAAATGACCATATAAGACAACAGTGTGGTTAACCCTACCACCACCACACAGGAAGCAGGCACAAGGCGAGGTGAGGTGACACTCATCACCTCCAAAGTGCCAGGCAAGCAGGTCAGAGCCGGGTGCAGAGGAGGACTCAGTGTGCCTGGGTGTCAGGTCCTTTTCAGCTTGGCCCTCCCAGGTAGCAGAATAGTTCAGCAAAGCTACAGATCTGGTGATACAAGCTGCAAAAGTTTTCCCTCCAGTGGGAGATCAAATACTGCTGGGCTGAGACAAGGGTAGGACAGGTTAATGCACAGAAATGCTAATGATGCCTTCTGCTAAAATAGCAGATGTCAAGGACCCCCAAGGAGCACAGGATCTATTCTCCCCTGCATCAGGTTCCCACAGCAGAGCTGACAATACAAGTGCACGCTAACGACACTGAGAAGCCACAACTTTTGGTGGGTTGTACAGCTTCCTGATTCCATAGCTATGAACATGCTTTCATCAAATTGTCATCATATTATCCCCAGTTTCCCAGCCTTGGAAACCAAACAACTGCAGGTTGTAATGAGCAAGGTGTCAGAGGGTGGAGTTAATGACAAGGAGGAACAAAACTTCAGATACGCCCAGTTTATTAAAATAAGGAAAATTATTTTAAAAGGATATTCTTCCTAGTTTTGGGGCTAACTTTGGAACCTATTCCATTCTGCCTTGAGAAATCTGCCTTTTATAAAATGAAAGGGGAACTTTGAAACTATCATCAGGTCTCTGATGACAGCCCAGCATTGCTGGGGAGGGGGATGCTGCCACGATTTGGCGTCTGGAGCTCTTCCTGGCTCAGAGTGGCGTGCTTGAAGTCAGACTCTGATCTGAAATAACCACATCCTCTAAAATGTGAAGTATCAAAAAGGTAGCCAGCCACTGTTTTATATACCTTTTTTTTGCGTCTATCTTATGTTTTCCCATAAAAATGGTGTCCTCCCTCTCTGGCAAAACCTATGCTCAGTGTATACTGTGTCCCTGCGCAAAAAAGGAGCAGCTGGCCCTGGGAGGGCTTCTGTCATTCAAAAAAGCTTGTGGAGGTGCCCTTTTCTTGTTTTATTTGCTGCTTAAAACAGACAACATCAAGAAAATTCTCCTTTTGTTGTAAGCATGTAGATTGTTGACCTCATTGGATTGATAGCAGACTCCAGCTTTCACACTAATGACAGACTCACAGAGGAGCTGCCTGGCAAAGCTAATTAGAAAGCACGTCTGCTGATGGGAGGCTGTTTTCTCTTCCCAGGCAGGCGCTCACTTACCTTTGCCAAGGGTAGATCTGGTAGGGTGGGTTGTGGGGGCTGGCGCGACTGGGGGCAGGTGCCTCACCAGCATGTGCCGCCATCAATTTCTGGTGGCTCTGGGCAGCTGGCTGACCCGCAGGATCCTCTTCCAAGCTCTGCTGGATGGCCATCTTTATAAGCTCATCTTCACTCAGGCTACTGTAAAGACTGTATTCCTCACAGCCTATTGTTTGTCTTTGGGTATTTGCTGCCATTGTAGCCATTTTTATTATTTTTTGCTTTCCTGTAAAAGGAAGATGAAAGAAAGAAATTCAACTGTCTTGTGCTTTTGTTCAGCTCTAGCTCTTGATTAGACTGACTGGGAAACCCTTCAGAAATCCTTCATGAGAGAGAGAATGTTATCAGATAAAATCTAGATGTAAATTTAATAAATTAATTCCTGTCAATCACACAGAGAAATAACTGGTTTAACCAGCGTTTAAAAAAGGGGAAGTGAGCTGCTGCAAGCAAGGCAGGTTTTTATCTACTTATTTGGGTTACCACATCTCAAGACATAAATAGGTAAAGGAAATAATCCACGTAAGATTAAAGAAATGCAACTATGAATTTTACTTAGAAGACCAATGGATGTTTCTTTTTATTTGCCTTTTCCCTCTCTCTAATTGAAGGAAATTAAGGAAGAGGTTTTTCTGTTTGTCTCTTTGCCGGTTTTCTGCAAGGACAGGTTTTCCACCATGGAGTGTGAAGAGACTTTATAGAGCAAAATTTTCCACCTTATCTAGACATCTCTCAAGCAACATGCAAAGCTATTCTTTGAAGTGACTTTGTTTCAGTCAGTGAGAAGAGCAAGACAACGCTGCTCTGTTTCACTTCTGGTTTTTTGTTTTTCACAAAACAAAGTTCAGGGTCATAAGGCAGCTGGAAACGAGAGAAAAGGGAAATATTGGGTCACACTCAGCAATCACAGAATGACTGAACCACCAGTGCAGTGTGGACAATCAAAAATACTGCAGAATTTCCAGCAGTGATAGGGATGAAATAATGCAATGAATGGTATGGTGCTTTAGCAGGATCCCATTTGGATGCCAAGGAGCACTCTGGCCACCAGTATTCAAGAGCTAAGGGCTGATTTTATGGGAGGAGATGGAAAAGCTTGTCTCATTTAAGAAGATGACAGCCAACAAAGAATAGGTTTGCTTTTGATAAACACTGAGCGAGAAGTGCGTACAAAAACAGAGTACTGGAATAAGAAGCAATGGGAACAAGCTGCCCTGGAGGACATGGGGAGGGGAGGTATGACAAGAGATGACAGGGATCCAGTGGGAGGGGCCTGTGGAGGCCTGTCCCCCAGGTGCAGAGAGGGGAGGAGCGGTCTGAGTCCACATGTGGGGTTGCCAAAAAAGCTGCCTGTCCCCACCCTGTGTCTGCCAGTCCCTGTCCCAGGTGATGCAACATCAGGGTTGGCTTCACACAATGCTGCTCTGCCCAGGTTCAGGTCCTACTGATCTGGGCCACCTGGGAGAGCCATGTGCTTGAGCACATCAGAGCCACCCAGCTTCCTTTCCCTGTGCAGCTGCTCTCTCCAGCCGGCTGGGGCTCTGGCCCCAGCTAACCAGGTACCCGAGGCAGCCTGGCTTCCTGGGCACTTGCATCTGTATTGATGGTGTATGGGTCCAGCATGCCACAAATCTCACATCAGGAAAGTGCCCTGCTGTAACAGGCCTTGCAGCTGTGTGCACAGGCAAGAGGCAGCCCTGACCTGGAGGAAATAGCAGCCCCCCAAATGGCAACAGGGCCATACCTATGTATGTCCACACTCTCATATTTGTTTCTTTAACCGTAATTTTCTAAAAAACCTGACACCCTTGCCTGCCCCGCCCCCCACTAATACACTTTGAAGTAATTGCAAGAGCTTGAATCAAACCACAAATAACTTAAAATCTTGAATTCAAGCTTTTTACTTCAGACATGGTGATATCTCTCATATCAAGAGCCACTTCAGGCTCCAAACCCACCCTAGAACAAGTGTGAAGACTTCAGGCTGAAGGAAAGCCCAGCAGATCTCAGATTTGACATGACTTTTAACAACAAAGGATGTATTTTACAGCTATGGAAAAAACCCAAAATAAAACCTTCAATTGGCTGTAAATAATGCAACCCAATTTTTTATGCTTTCCTCTTTCTCTTTTTTTTTCTTTCTTTATTTTCAGCCAGAACTTTCATGGCTGCAGTTGGTTCCCTTCTCCAATGGGAGCTGGTGTGCCTCAGCTCTGCTATAACCCCTGCTGTCCCAAACATCCAAACCCAGGCATTAAACGACTCGTACCTCTTGTATGGAGCTGCTGCCCACCCTGTGTCCCAGCTGCTGTGGTACCTGTCTTTGGCTGTGCTCCAGCGAGCATCTGGCCAAGAACCATGACACAGCTTTGTTTTTCCAGCAGCTTCTACTGCCGTTTGGCTCCCTCAGTCTGCATATTTGCTCGGCCTGGGTACTCACGTAGTAACTGGTGAGCTGCACATGTGTGGAATCCACGGGCTGGAGACAGAGGGCTTGTCTGCAGCATCCAACACTGCAACGCCTAAATGTAGGGACCTGTCCCCAGCGGTGACTCACACCTAGATGAAGCCGGGATCGTAAGCTCCTAATTGAGGTGATGCACAATGACTCTTTGGAAGAGGAAAGAATGGAGATAAAACTGCTCCTCTCTGAGGGTAACCTGCACCAGTGAAGCCTGTATCTTCCTCTGTATTGTCCTCTGTATCGTCCTCTGTATCCTCCCCAGTTCCATCATCGGCATCCTTACAGCACAAGAGGCAGAGCAGGCTGGGAATCCAACCTCACTGTGCTTCTGAGTGAGGTGTTGCAGTCCTTTCAAGGGCTGTCAGGGCTTTGAAGAATGTACAGGAGACCACTTCCAACATGATGCCACACCCTGGTACAGAGGAGCTAACTGATTTAGCTACCTCACTAAATCTCCCATGGATCTTGGAATAAAGGACATTTCTGGACATCTTCCTCTCCCTCATTTTGTTTCACACTTTGTTAAGGCATAGGGAGTGAAAGGGAGATTTAAGCTTGCAGGGATCACTCTTATTTCACCCTCTTATTCTTTCTAGGGGTTAACAGGGTCTAACCCACTTGCAGAGCAAAGGGAGTACCTCTCATGCGTGTTGGTGAGCCTCCCTAATCTAAATATTTTGACAAGAGTCCCACAGAGTGCAGAAACTACAGTGCTGGCTACAGCTCTTGCCACTGACTCATGCTGCAGGGAGAAACTTTGTAGGGCTCAAAATAGAGAAAGTTTTCACTTATGGTCATTGGACTGCACAAACACGATGAAGGTGTGAGGATCACATCCTGGGGGTGCAGGAGCTTTTGGGCCCTTACTGAGAGCCAGAGACAGCCTTGCTTGCCCTGAAGCCCTGCAGAGACTGTTCTAGTTGAGGTTGAAGCTGTTCTTGCATTCCCCTCCCTGTCTACCCTTGCTCAGACCTACCTGTGTGGTGTGACTGAGCTTGGCAGGAGGAAAAAAAAAACCACGACTTCTTCCTACAGCCCCCTGTGCAATGGCTGTGAGTTGAATGGAGCAGAGCAGAGCTACCACCCTCCCCTTCCAGCTGGGGAAAAGTTCCAGCTTTTGTTTGAAGCTGGAGGACCACGGGGCACTGGCACTGGTCCAAGTTATGTCTGTAAGATGCCATGGTGAGGCAGCTGAGCTGCAATGACAGGCTGAGCACATGCCCTCAGCTGGAGGCTAAGGCACCATGGCCTGCTTCAGTTTACCCAGTTTATTCCTCTTTCCCAGTGACTCAGCTTGGTGGCAGTGCCTGGCACTGCCCTGGCTCAGCTGACACAGCTGGGCTAAGGTTACCTCATCTGCCAACCACAGCTTTATGAAAGCCCACTAGACTAACACATTACAAAGTAAATATTTTCCACCTTCTGTAATGAAGGTGTGAAAAAAAATCAGTCTCTGCTAGAGATGTTTGAACCAGTCTGGATTAGTAAGATCCGGCCAAAGTGGTGTTTCTAAATGCAGCTTGAATCTATTTGCTTGCTCTAAGCCTGCTTAGCATAGGCTTAAAGTATTGGAATCAAATTCATAAGCTAAATGCTGGGTTTACTGTCCACCCTAACTTTGGGGTTTGGAGGGATGTTTTAATGCTTGGCTGTACCCTGCATTTCTCCGGCAGGTCAAGATCCCATCCTCAAATGTAGATAGCACACACTGCATTGTATCTACTGGGACAGCAGAACCTGACTTTTAAAGCTGTGGGTATAGTGCCCTTATTATTCTTAGAGAGTACTTGGCCTTTGGTCTGGATGGCTTCACTTGTGATCTCTCTTGGCAGAGACGTGTCTTAGGATACTGCTGTCTCTGCTGCCATTTTGTAGTTCAGTCCGACATGATCTTCAGGAATCTAGACTTAACACCATTTCCACATAGAGTCATATCCTTATTTTCAATTTTGCCACCCTGATTTCAGTGAGAGTTTGTTTATTTAGATGTAGGAATCAGGCCTGTGCTATACAGAGGAAACTTAGCTGCATCCAGCAGCCAGAAGATAAGGTTAGAAATGAAATGCTTGTGTCAGGGCCACACTGCAGTGCTCTGTCCTGGCTTGATGGGCAGCTGTACCTGGCAGATCTCTGAAACCAAAGGTACTACTTACAAGGGTGGCTACTATGTAGTAATCACGTACATGATGACAAAAGCCACAGACAAACAATTAGGTTGCTATAATATTTGGAGTACAAGCTCTGTCAACATGCAGTGTTTGGGAGAATGGGCCTCTGATCCCTGATGCAACATAAATAAACAAGGATTACAGCTGGCTTTGATCATGCAAAACCGTGCAATTCAATACCATTAGCATCTGAAACAACTGGTCCCCATTGATAGCACTTCCTTAAGGAAAAGCTTAGGGAGGCTGCCTGTCCTCTCTTAATAGATTCCAGGCAGCAGAATTAGCAGAATTACTTAATTCTGTCGGAGGAGGGTGGCAGGTGAGTGACAAGGTCATTAAGGGAACAGAGCCAGACTTTGCCTGTCTTTGCACTGAGTTTATCCTGGTCAACTTGGGATACAGCACCTTGGTGTTTATCACTCAAGGTGTGATAAACCATATTTCTAAAAACATAACCAAGTCTTTGGAGGGTGCAAAAGAGAGAAAAGCTTCATCAGCTTCGCCTTTCTTGTGCAGCTTCATCATTTTGCCTTTTGAAAGGAATGTTTGAGTCCCAGCTTCTGCAGATACGTGTTTGCCTTTCCATGTGTTTGTCTTTACTTCTGAAAGCAGCAGGAACACATACAGGGGGAAAGCAAACACGGCTGGATGTCTTCACATAATGCCAAGCCTAACTGTGGCATTTTTCAGGACAGATCCTCTGAGGGCAATAGAAATCAGATCAACTTGCAGCACTTGAAGTACTCCCATTTTTGCTGCATTTTAGGTCAGTTTCCAGATAAATCTTTGCAGTTCTCTAAGGATACTTTATTAGATAACTATCACAGGGAAGCAAATGATTTTTTAAAACAGAAAGATTTCAATGCTCATCAGATCTGCCCGAGCTGAGATGTCAGAAGAGTGACACCTGATGCTGTCCAGCTGCGGCAACAGGCAGGAATTCTTTGTAGTGACAGCTTATGCAAACTGTTCAAGTTCTAGCCCAGTGCTGAAGGAGCAAAGCCAGGCTTCCCAAAGGAATCCTCTGAGCAAACAAATCCCCTTGTTCAGCCCCAGCTGTCAAAACAGGTCACCTATCAGCCTGGTATATGCTGTGATGCCATCGAATCATGATTCTGTGCAAATTCTTTGCAGGCAATCATACACCTGCAAGCTTTTATTTCTTCTCAGAACACATTAATTCACACAGAAATCAGTGGCGTATTAGCTTTGTGTCAAATTCACTGGAAATTTAGAAATTAAAATACATAATTTGATTATGTAATTCTTCTCCTTCACACTGTGTCTTGCATGCTACATTCCACCTTAGTATCCTGCAGCTACAGCACTGATTTCTGAGTGGTATTCTAGGCACAAAGGTAAAAATATCACCTTTGAGTAAAAGAAAAATAAAGAAATTACAGAACTGCTGTTCTGCTTAACACCAAACAGTGTTTTATGTAATATTTGAAAAAAAACAAACCCCAAACCAACCAAACAAAAGCAAATCACAAAAACTCTCAAGACTGTGTTAGGGTGTTAGGTTACAAACTGCTGTAGGAATAAATATTTGCATAGATATAGTAAATAGAGAAGTTGAAAATACTAATTAAGTTCAAAACATGCATATTTGCATTACCTTTTTGTTCTGAAATAAAAGGGTAATAATACTGTTGAAATGGGTTATCTCCTTGAGTAAATCTTAATTCAGAAAATCCTTGCTGTTATTTGTCTCCCTGCTTTGCCTGGATGTTTCGATGAACTGCAGGACAGCTTTGAAACACTCTTGCTTTGAAGCCGGAGTTTATTTCTGGATCACCCCATGATCAGCGAATACAAGCCAGAATATAAGGTGTTCCGAATCTCAGATTTCCTGTTTGCAGATGCACGGCAGAAACTTGTACTGATCCTAAAGTTCTTCCTTGTTGCATTATCTGAAGAACTTCATCAGGCATCCTGTAGCTAAATGACACAAAGTTGACCTTTCTATTACATCATTATTTATTGTCCCTGACAAGTAGACCATATATGGACATGTTTCTGGAACCTAAAGAAGAAAAAAAAAATTACCGTATAATTTTGAAGTAAAATATGCTGTCCTGGAGAGTTTTATGTACATGGGGAAAAGTGATCTCCATTTACTTTTCTTTTAGCTGGTGGTTGTTAAACAAAACAGCCAAACATTACATGGGTATTTACTGATGGTTTAGAGTTTTTAAGGCTGCAAATTGGAGATTTCAGGATTCCAAAAGATGACAAAAGCAGTTGTGAACCTGTTCCAAGTAATATTTGTAAGAGCTTACTAGTGGAAAAGAACTGCTCTCCTACCACCTAAATGTGAACAACAGATCGTGTCTCAGACTCCTCAGGGCCATAAATGGGAAGTGGTAGCCATCTTTCCCACATCTGGCAGTGGGCAAGCTGGCCAAGGAGGAGATTTGTGAGACAGCATTGATCCAGGGATGAGCTAGATAATCCAGCTAATGCAAGACATGAAGGGAAAATATAATACAGTATCAAAATTACACCTATGCTTTTTACTTCAGCTCCTGCTTTACTGATTCCCACAGCAAAACATTGCATATACAGAGAATAAAGTCTAGATTGCATCAGGTCTGCAATCCTTTCTGAGTACCTTGTGAGGTCTCAGGCTAGCTGTACACACCCTGTCAGTGCACAAATACCTCCCTCTAAAGTTTAGGAAGAGCAATATTGAAGGGAAAAAATGCAGCCAGACCATATCATCCACGAATACTTGAATCCTTCCGACTCATCTGTTTCATTTGTAGAGCCTTTCAGGACCAGCATCCTCCCTTCTCCATGCTTGCTTCTCAATCCAACATTCTGGAGCTTGAGGATGGCCAGTACACGACAAATCTCCCCTTTCTCCTGTCTGAAAAGCTATCTGCCCCTCACAACTAGCGCTAGAGCTGTTGTTTTGGTCAAAGTTAAGGGCATTCAGCAGTTACTGTGACAAGCCAAGGAGTCCTCAATGCCATCACGAGAAGTATGTGAAACTCATACCCTTAGCAAGATGTCAGCCAACCCTCTGTGACTTTTAAGCAATACCCAGTGCTTTTTTTTCCCGTGATACTACTTCAAGACTGTAACCAGCCTTGGCATAAATCCTAGAGTGAATAACTCCCACATTTAACTTGATTTTTGGCAATCTCTCACTGGATTCACACCCCTGGCATTCTTACGGTCTGCGTGATCACTGAATTCAAGAAAAAATGCTGTGGTGCAGATTCACACTTCCCAAACAGGTGGACTGTTTGATTAGAATTAAGACACCAGGGCTCAAGGTCCCATTGGCTATGAACACTGGAGGTGGTTCCCCATGCCATTCAAAGCAAATACACTGCACGTCCCTTTCCTCCCACATTCCTTTGCTCCTTGAAGAGCTCTGTGCACCCCCTTGATGTATTTGAAGCTGCTATGAATGCCGGTGCACCATTTTCCAATAAAAGCACAGGACTGCTTCAGAAGATCTATTTTCAGATACCACTAACTCTCCCTTTTGTCTTGAGTAAATCATTTAACTCCGCTCGGTATAATTTTCTACATTAGTGAAGTGGAAATAATCAAATGCATTAACTTCAGAGACAGTCCAAAATTCCTTGCAGATAGGAAGCCAACCGGACTACTTATATGGATGAGATTGCCAAATAAGACCTTATTTAATTAGTATCTGTGAAATCCTCAGAGGAATATCTCATAGAAGTTTGAAATTTTAATTACAGAACTAATACTATACAGAAATGAAATCATACATTTGGGAGTTGGGTTTTTTCCTTCCCAATAAAACAATGTTGTGGCTTTATTACAACACATCCAAAGCATAATAAGAACAATCTCTGTGATTTATTAGCATTGCATAAGGTTGGCTAATATTTCCCCCGGGGCATGAAAAGTAACAGATCTGCATTTTCAGCTTAACCCCAAGACATTCCAATAGATAAAAAATGTCACCTGCAAAAAAACCCCTTCCAAATTTACACTATTTTCTGGGACAAATTTCAGACTCAGACACTGTGTATGAGATCCATTTGCTTTCTCATTAAATAGAAGTGATGGAAATGGCCAGCTCATGCTGGTGGGGAAGTCAGCTAGAATGTCATGAACAGGGTACAGTAAAAGAGATTTGAATCTGCAAGAAGAAAAGAAGGCTGATCATGTGGAAATAAATGGGAAGATGAACAGCAAGCTGGCTTTATTCTTCATGTTTTCTCAAAATAGCCAGCAGAAGCCAAGTTAGGAAAGCACGTTTCACATTTCTTTAATTTTTTTATTTGTTCAGGGTCTCCACTTCCTCTAGCTGAATTAAGTAGCACTTCATCTCTACTAAACTATACAGCTGAATCAGGCAGCTGAGTCTAGAGAGAAAAAAAAGTTCATTTGTGCATTCCAGGGGACCAGTGAGCTTGTTACTGACCCATTCTGTGTGCAGAGCTGCCGCAGATGTGCCATCATATGATGAAATGCATGTGAGAATGAACAGGTATCTGATGACTCAGCCCTGCCAATAAGCTTTGGAAGAGTGTGCAGCTACTACAGTCACTCCCTTTCTGCAAATGTCACCATAAGGTCACATCCACTGACTCAAACTGAAAGAAGAATCAGTCAGATGGAACATGAAATACTAATATGAAGTGAACACAACCCAAAGACTGTATAAACTAATAATATGTTCCTTGGAGGAAAAGGGAAATCATAAACATTATCATTTAGTTCTCTGCTGTGCAAATATCATTTATCTTATGTTATAATGTCTGTTAGTAAGAATTCTAATGAAAAGCTCGCCTTTATCTTGACCTTTGCAAAATCCACAAAATGCAGAGATATCGCTGCAATCCCATTGCTCTGAGGCTCTTTGAGGGGAGCAGGAGGGTGAGAATGGCAACGTGGGAGAGAAGCGACTTAAGGTCCTGGGAAAAACAGTGACTCCAAAACAGTGACTCCAGTGACGGAAAGATGAAATCAATTTTTATGGAAACCAACTTTTCCACATTTTTTTTAAAGCAGTCTTTGGAAATATACAGTGGCTGTTGACCTTTCCATTAGGTCCCTTAGGCTAGTTTATGAACAAAGTATCTCTTGAAGCTTTTATCTGGTACCCTCTAATTCCTTGAAGATTGCTTTGTTTCTAACTGTTGTGACTGCTGCATGCAATTACAGCTATTGCTCCTTCCCTTCCTGCAATGGCATGCAAACAACAGGCTTTCTACATATGGATTTGTCTTTGCCTTACTTGCCACAGATCAAGAAACCTTGAAAAACAAAATATGTCCCTACCTAAATTCAGCAGCTTGCAGAAACACAGTGAAGTTCAAGGGATTACAACTTTCTATATGCTTGAAGTGAACCTAAAACAGGTGCTAGTGGAGCAGCAAGGCAGAGCAGGAGTGACCTGTGCACAGTCCCAGGGAATATGTAGGCAGATTGGGCTCCTGAGAGATGGATTCCAGCTGGGCCTGGGATGGATGCTGGAGATTGCTTCTGACCAGCCCAGCTGGAAGTGGGTTCACTGCCATGGGGCTCAGAAACTCAAAGCAGAGGGACAAGCTGTCATCCACATCGACTCGTGCCATGCTGTGCTGGTCCACTCCCCTGATGAGATGGCCAGGCCTCGACATTTTCGGTTGCTGTGCAGACAAGAGCAGTGAAGGAACCAGAAGAGACTGCGCTAAAGGACACTGCACCATCATCTCTATTTACCCAGTGGTGGTTTTTTGTGCAGTCAAACTCATATGTAATTAATACAATATGTGAAGCCCTGGTCAAATGAACGGCCCTTCATATTGCCATGGAGAAAACTTCACTGTCCTGCACTGACTGAGCATGCAAGAGAGAGGACCAGAGGTTTATGCCTTCTTTAAGTTCAAATCACAAAGCAACAGGGCTGACATTTAATTATTTGCCCTACATCTCAGGTTAAATTCATAGCTAAATTTAGGACAAGTGTCTGGACAGAATGTCATGACACCAGTGTATATCTGTTGCACAACATGCCATATGAACGTGTAATGTTCAACTCAGTTAAAAATAACCGTACACTTACCTAATTCAACAGACTTCTGGACTCTGTCTACTGAGCTGGTAAGCAGACAGTGCAATAGTAAGAGTAAGAGTAAGAGTAAGAGAGTAAGACAGTGCAATATTAAGAGTCACAACTATACTGTGGGAAGAGGCATCTTTAAAAGCAAGAAGACAAAAATTGCTTCTCTCTTTCTGTTCTTTTTTTTTTTTAATGTCAAGTAATAAGTACTGTACCATAGTAATATGACATCCAGATTATCTTAAAAATTGATGTGAACAAGTAATGTAGAGTGGAATTGTGAAACGAGATTTTGCCCATAGAAGTGAGAGATCTCTGATTCCTTAAGAGCAGAGTTAAATGGTCATAAAAGCTCCCACCGTAAGGCTAGAAAGGTACAGATTCTTTCACAATAAAGAAGTAGCTTGCTACATACATGGTTTCCTCAGCTACAACAGGGCTAGATAACACCAATCTGTGAAACTGGCAAAACTGTGTCAGTGAGACCCAAATCTCCAAACTAAGCATCTTTACCTTCCTGAGCTGTATTTGGAGATCATAGCTCTAGTGAAAACCTAAGCACAGGAAAAAGCTCACCTGTTATACAAGTGTCAAGAGCACAAAGTGAGATGGAAAATGTGTTTAACACCTTTACAGATAAGATGAGAACAGCACAACAGCACAGATGAAGGCTGGAGTAAAGAGCTGAACTTCAGCCAAGCTGCCTGGGTGTAACACCACCAAGAGAGCTGTAACAACAAACAGAATGCATTTTCTCTGTTTGAGCTCCTGCCATGCTTCTGTCCTTTGGAATTTATCTAGATCCACCTTGCTGATAAGGAAAGGTCAGAGTGTTTTCACCACGCCCTGGATGGTGGGGAGTTAGGTGCTTCAGCCATGCGTGGGTGATGGCCATCAATGCTGAGTTCTCCATTTAGAGAAGCTGGGAGCCTCTGTGGCTCTGCTGTGAAGACATCCTTATAGGTCCTCAGCTCCACTTGTGTCACTGGATCTACAGCTTGGCAGAGTGAAAGTCACCAGGATGAAACAGAAAATGCTGAATTCTGCTGACCATCACATGGAGGGGCCAACAGCTGTAACAAGCAAATCAGTCGATTGTTGGGGTTCACTGAGAGTGCCAGGGCAGCATTCAGGGCTGCTGAGCAAGCAGTGGGAGAGTGCCTGTGACAGCTGAGCAAGGAGAGGGTTTTGTTTCAAGGCAGTAGAAATAGGATATAAACAGTTCCCTGGGTCACTGGGCTAAAGCTCGTCCAGCCCAAATGGAGGGAGCAGGTACCCGACAGTTGCCTAGTAGCCGATGGGAGCCGGTGCAGGCTCAGTGTGGGGGCAGAATGGTCGATCATATCCTGGACTACAGTGGGTATTATCAGATCTCCTCAGCAAAAAATCTCACTCTCAGGTGGGACGAGAGCAAGGCACAGTACCATGTCAGTGTAGGGAAATGTATCCATCTACTTCATCCTGGCTCTCCAGATACAAAAGCACTTTTCTATGAGGGCATGCCAGCACAACACCTTTCAAAAGTGCTCATGTTTACCATTTTTTCTTTTAATGAGAGATTTCCATTTGACTTGAGATTGTGAGACAAGATAAGTTGTCTTGAACTTTTCACAGTACATATGTCTGGGGTTGGTGCATGCAGAGTTTCCTTGAAATGCCACAAAGATGAATCATTTCTTGATTGGCACATTCTATTTTTCATGAAAACAACTTTGCTTTCTTCTGCAATTATACATTATGTCTGTCACATTAGTTGCTATTGTTATGTATCATGCATTAAATTCAGATATAATCTTATTTTTTGCTGCTTGGTACCTAAAAATCAATCAGGCCTTGCAGCATCTTAAGTGACAACCCCATGGGCTGACCCTGGCAGTGGTAGTTTAGGAGCATTAGCAAGAAACTTCACTCAGGATAAACAGTTCCCCTCATAGAACTGCCAGTTCATGATGACTTGTTTAAGTCTTCAAAACTTTGTAATCTTTTCAAATATTTTCCAAATAGTCCTGTTTTCATATAATGCTGAATCTCAGTTTGAATCTTGTTAAATTCTTTACCTCCGTGACATTTTGAAGTAATGTGTCCCGGGAGCTGCAAATGGCACATTCTTGTGCTATTGTTGTTGACCTTCTGACAACCTCTCGCTGTGTACCAGCGAAGACTCATATGTGGTTTGAACACCAGGAACAGGGACCTCACTCCCCAATGGATACTGGCACTCTGAGTCAGGCTCAACCTACTTTTGACACGTTAAGTCACACGGAAATGACACTGATTATGCTGGAAACACGGAGCTCAGGTTGCACAGCAAACTGTGACTTTAAAACGTAGACAAAATAAAAAAAAACCCCATGAACTCTGGTACATGCATCAAGGCTTCAGTTTTGCAGGCAGCATCTCTTAGTAAATGTGTCAGGAGACTCACTGGGGCAGCCTGTGCAGCATATGACAGCAGCAGAGCTTGAGGGCCATTTGCATCTGGCAAGAGCAAAAACACTCCTATCTCAAAAAAATTGATTGATAGTGTATGTAAGTTTTCATTAGTGCTGCGAAATGTTTCTGGCTATTGGTCCACTGTCCAGGATATGAAGAGGAATGGAGCGTTTCATAATAATGCTATTAATTTTAATTTTTTTTTAAGAGAAGAAAAAAGGAAGATTTACCAGAAACCACTGGAGTAAGTGAAGGGTGTTATCCTCATTACTGATCTTTGTAATCACAATCCATACCAGATGTTTGGTCTCAGGATCAGTTTGTTTCTGGTCTGCATATCTGTGTAACAAAGCATGGGAACTAGTCTCAGTTTAGTGGAATACTTGGGTATATTGGTTCAGTAGCAGAGAAGCTTATGGAGTCACACTGGACTAAGAGAGGAGACAAACTCCCTTAGGATCTCATAACACACTAGAAATGGCACACATAAATATGCAAATAAAGAACAGATCAACAAGGCATTACCAACATTTCTTTTCCTGAGGTAATTATATTTTATTATTTATGAAAAACTATTATTGTCTCTTCTGGCCCTCCTGCCATGCCAAACACACAGACAAATAAGGATTCACTCATATGCATGTGTGCATATGAACAGATATCTTACTTGGGTAAAGACAATCGAGTTCTTTACCTGAGATACCCATTGCAGGTACAAATTATGGAAAATATTGCAGAAGATATGGGCTTTCTACAGCTTTCTTCCTATAAAGAAATTGTTCATATATAATTAAATCTCTACTTCCAGACAATTTCTATCTGTTCTTACATTCTTACTGTGTGCTAGGAAAGTGACAAACAAGGGCAGGGAATGCAGACTTTTGCATTTATTTATGTACAGAACAAGAAGATTTTTAGGCACTATAAAGCAGTACATTGCTGCTTATTTTAGTGGAATCATATTTAATTGTTTTCAAAGTATCTGGTGCTCAGGCCAAGAAGCACAAGAATCACTTTAGGGAGAGGCATGGATGTTCCATCAAGAGATTTTTAAAACTGTGCCTCAGATCTGTGAAATAAAAGGACACACAAATGGGACACACTGACTTGCCATATAAAGTTCTCATGGCACATTAACACTTTTCCTTTTTGAGCTCCAGATTGATATCCCATGTCTGATGAGAAATAGAGAATAAAACTTCAAGCTCCTTGGAGGAGAGTGAAAAGATCTCTGCTGTTCCCATATCATTCAGGGTAATTTACTGACCACCACACTTGCAAATGGACCTGGAAAGGACTCAATGAACAGAGTCCACCACATTGAGCAGGACATCAATGAAATAACAAAATAGGTGTGTATTCTGTGGGTGGTTAGGCTAAATTGGAGCAACTAGAAAAAAGAGTTTATTGTAGGAAGTACATATAGGTCTTTTCCATCTTGGGTGGACAGGTCAGAGTTCTGTACTGGCTAAGCATCTTCAGGAAAAAATCTTGACAAAGTTTAGCAGCACAGTATGCATATTAGCACAGAACCAAAAGAAATTAAGTAAAAATAAAGCTGCAATTACATGCAACTAAAATGGCATAACCCAGATACAAGCATGGGACTTTGCTCCTCTTGCTTGTATCATGGAGGAAAACCACATTTTGCTGGGCAAATGAAACAAAACACTGCTGAGACAACTGCCATTTGGGTCCCCAGGAATCTCAAATGAGGTATTTGCTGCTAGTGAAGAAAAACAAAGAAATGTTTTGTGACCCAGTTGGGTGAATCCGGATAGGTGACTCCAAATCCCACCGTGCTCTTTAAATACTATAAAAGAAGAAACCTTGATGGGGAACATGGTGTTTGGAGATTCTCAGAAAGAACAGAAATTTCTTTCTCAGAAAGAAATTCCTAAAGAATTTAGGATAAGAAGGAAGAATGATTGAATAGTAACTTTCCTGTATGCGTAAAGCAGCTCTCTCTGTAAACTTAGCCTTGTACATTTAAGGGTGGCAGCCTAGAACATAAAACCAAACTGGGATGATGTCAGTAGGCACTGACTGAATTTAAATCTATTTTGCAACATGAGGAGGGAGATTGTAGAAAGCAGTGGGATGAATCATAATTGCAAAATCAGAATTTATAGCAAATAATATGGAGTCAATAAAAATAAAAAGACAGAACAACACCATGCAAAATAGGACACGTGCACAACTGGTTGACTCAGCTCAGAAAAGCTTAGGACAGAACAGGGAAACTACATGCAGCTGTTGCTCACACATTGAGTCCATACAATCTATCCCTCAACTATAATGTGCCCACCACTGTTGCATCTATTTACATAGCACAGAGCTCAGGCAAATACGCATTGACCTGCTTTATCTATATTGCTGCACAAACCTACTTGCCTAGCTGCTTAAATCCACCTGAATCACCCATCAGCCTTCTCAAAATGGTGCAACGTCAAAAACGTCAAAAAACGTCAGTCTTTTCCCCAGGTGTTGGCAGTATTTCTCTTCAGTGGAGTATCTCTTCAAAGAATCAGCAAAATACCAGAAATGGCCATTAATTTTGCACATTTCAAGACCATTCTCATGCAGTTTGCTTTCAAAAACCTCTACCCCCAGTAATAAAATGAGTAACCATAAACAAATCAAAAGCATAAGATCACATAAGACATTTTGTATAGCACTAATCCTGGAACAGAAGCCTCATTTCTCATATTGTATCTGCCAGACTTATTCCGTGCCCAGCAGAAAATCTGTAAAAACGTCAAAAAACGTTCTCCTTTTTCGTAAAACCTATGAGACCAGGTACTTCCTTCAATATTCACACAGTTGTGTTCACTGAATTAATCTCTGCTGAGGTGGCAGGGCAAACATTTTATCTGAAGAAATTCCTCAGGAGCTGTTTAGCATCCATCCATACCAAAAGATCTATTCAAGAGACCATTGCACTCTGAATTACACTGACAAATACATGTCAGTCTTTCCAGACAGGACCCAAGGGAATGGCCTGAAGTTGTGCCAGGGGAGGTTTAGGTTGGATATTACAAAGAGGTTCTTCATCCAGAGGGTGGTTGGGCACTGGAACAGGGTCCCCAGGGAAGTGGTCACATCACCAAGCCTGATAGGCTTCAAGAAGTGTTTGGATGATACTCTCAGGCAAATGGTGGGACTCATGGTCCTATGCAGGGCCAGGAGCTGGACTGGATGATCCTTGTGGGTCCCTTACAACTCAGCATATTCTGTGATTCTGTGATTCTGTGACCTGGGCTTGCAGATCTATAACATTTCAAGTCTTTGGAGTTAAACAGTGATGTTAAACTTGAAGAAAAGTGCAATACAAAGGTTGTCATGTTGGCAATTTTCAGGTTGAATCTTCCAGTTGGAAACTCTGCCTGCCTCCTAAATGCCTTTCTCCTTTGTGCAGTATGATGCAATGTGTTAGAGAGTGTCCAAAGGAGGGCAGTGAAGATGGTGAAGAACCTTGAGGAGAAGCTGTGTGAGGAGTGACAGAGGTCACTTGGACTGTTCAACCTGACTTGGCTGCACTGATCCTCATGTAACAAGATAAGCATTTTGAGAAACTTGGGAGGACATCCTCATGGTTCTAAGATCTGCCACACGCCTTTTCTGCTCACAGTGTCAAAAGATTTGGTGAGATCAACAAAGGTTACCTAGAGTCCTTTGTTCTGCTCCCTACACTTCTCTTGCAATTAATTGTCTCAGAACAAATACCATATTTGTTGTACTCCTGTTGGCTCTAAAACCACATTGGCTTTCAGGTAGAAGTTCTTCTGACATAGCTGGTACTAGTCTATTCAAAAGGATTCTTGCAAGAATTTTACCAGCAGTAGAGAGCAAAATGATGCCTCAATAATTTGAGCAGTCTGATTTTTCTCCTTTCTTCTTATATTGGGTGATGATGACTGCATCATGGAGCTCTGATGGTAGTTCGCCTTTTCCACAGCAACGCACAGCAAGCTTGTGAAATTTAGCATGGAGAGCTTGGCCTCCATGTTTCCAGATTTCAGGTAGGATTCCATCGATCCCAGCTGCCTTGCCAGTTCTCACCTGCTGTATGGCCTTAAGAGTATCTCCCATAGTAGGAGCTATATCCAATTCATTTTTCACCAGTTGTTGTATAATGAGCTGAATTCTGAGCCTTAGACTACATGGTTGGCACTGAAGAGAGTCTGGAAATGTTCAGACCATCAATTCAAGATGGAAGTTTTATCTGTGAAGGTTGGATATTACAAAGAGGTTCTTCCCCCAGAGGGTGTTTGATTACTAGGACAGGCTCCTCAGGGAAGTGGTCACAGCACCAAATCTGACGGAGTTTAAGAACCATTTGGACAATACTCTTGAGCACATGATGTGACGCTTGGGGATGACCCGGTGCAGGGCCAGGAGTTGGATTCAATGATCCTTGTGGGTCCCATCCAACATGGCTTATTCTGTGATTCCTCCTTGGGCACGTCAGAGCTTGGCGAGGCTACACTATCCTCTCAGGATGTTTATTTTCGTTCATCAGCCTCAGAGTTGCTTAATCATCTAACTTTGGAACCTCTTTGAAATGCCTTGAGATAACCAAGATAACCTCTACTCATTTAAAAACCTCACACTAGATTAGATCTTTTGGAGGTTAGACCCATATTTAGGAAGTTTCTCCCACACCAGCCAGGGTGGACAACTCACTATTTATTTAAATCAATATGCACCAAAACCTGTGTAAAACCAGCACCATATGATGCATGACTGCACTCTGGGCATTTCCCAGCTTGACCTAGCCATGAGTGTATGAGACACCGAGGACTGCTCAGACCCACCTGGCAGTGTCCTACCAGACTCACTGGTCAGATCAGCGTGAGTATAGCCAAGTCCAACATCTTCTCCTTTGATACACCTTACCTGCAGCCCTACTGAAAGCTGTCTTCCCACTTTACACTTCTAGGGGACAGTGGCAAGGATGGGACCTTGAGTCATGGTGGTTCCTTGTATGCTCAGAAAAAGTCTTGAGGAAATGAAGTCTCCACTTTTGATATCTGACCAGGGCCAGGAGTTTTGGGACATAATTAAAATACATTGGCTTTTGACCACGATGAGAAGCCCTCAGATCTAACTCCCAGGATATCACTTGGTGATCAGCCACTTTTGATGGGTTTCAGAGACGAGCAAAGAATGAAGCTGCTCAGCCTGAACAGTGTTGGGCATGTGATGCAGAGTCTGCAGCTACCAGGAGAGTCTTAATGACTGTGGGAGAGAGCTAAGTGATATTGGCACTAGAGGGCTTTCAAGAGGCTGTAAGTTGCAATGACAGTATGCAAACGGGTGTTGTCCAGCATGGCTGTAGCCCCAGCTCCCATTACACCCAGTAATAGATTGTTCAAGACCTCTTTCCACTGACTACATGCCTTCTCCTAATTGACTCATGGCCCTTTATTTCTTTTACTGCCAACTCTGTCCTTTAGCTTAACTGGCTCTTAGTTCTCCCTGATGTTATGCCCTTGCTTTATTTATAGACAGCACTGGTATCCACTCTGGGATACTAGTGGCAAGCCAGCCAAGTTCCAGTTGTCCCAGACAGGCTTTCAGCTCCCTGCTTTGCTCAGCTTTCCCTGCTGCACCTGTGTGGTCTGAGTATGCCTTTCAGGAGCACTGCATGCAGTGTATTTGGGAGTAGATCTCATTAATGACTAGTACCATGGGAGATTTATACTTGCTATTATTAAGTACGTATTATGATTATTAGCTTTCCTGTTATTTCAGGAGACCACTGGGAGACTGAACTGTCAGAACTGCTGGATTTCCTCCTCAAAGGATAGATGTTTTATATATTCCTCCAAAATCATGGAAATTCTCTTCCTGAGGCATAACACAATTAAAAGCATCTTTGACCAAAAGATCCCTTTAACAACATATTAAATTCTTACTGTTTGAACCAACTCTTCTACAACAATGATGTATTTCTTCATTTCCTTTGTAGGCAGCAAAAGCTAGAGAGGAAAGTTGCTACATACAAAGTATGTGAAGGTTTCCTGCTGAAAACCAGTGACAAATTACCTGACAGTATTACTCTAAGGTACCTGCTGTCTCCTTTACTGTAATAACAGCAACTGACACTGCATCCCTCTGCTCCTGAGCCAGGTCCATACACACAGTCACCAGCAATCGATTGTGCAGAGGTGTGCTGGGAGGCAGCTAGCAGCTGATGGCAGGAACAGCAGGTGGTGTGCCAGACCCACTGGGGCTGAGCCTGTGTTTCTGGTCAGCACTGTCAAGTGGTAGGTAGAGGACAAAGGAGCCAGATCCCTTCCATAATAGCAGCTGCCCAGTTTGATCCTTGGACCTGCATAGCCTTATCCCTGGGAGCTAGGAGCACAAACATCTCCAGCTGATACAAGCACACAGGACAGAATTTTTCAACTTACCAGTACAACTGTGCTTGGGAAGAAAGTAAGTCAGAACTGCATAGTGCAGCTTAGCAGCATCCCTGAAATTAATTGGTGATGTTGTCTGCTTGGGAACTGGGTTAGGCCAAGATTCACAAAGTATACTATTCATTTCTGGCTTGCTGAGCTTGCTATTGAAGGTGGGGTCCAAAGCATGCCTCTGGCACAGGAAGCTCTTAAACCTGCAAACTGCAAATATGTACCACAGACAGCAGGTCTGCTGAGTATGAAGAAGAGGGCAGTGATGTTTGTATGGCTCCACTACATTATCACTGCAAGCACAGACTGGACTGAAAGTTACTACAAGCATCCTGAGCCTCCTGATCCCATTTCCATCACTGCTGATAGCTCTGTTTTGCTACCAGCTCCTCACAACCATTCAAGGCTCAGGTGGAGCCAATCTGAAGAAATCTATCTGGACATATTGCAGCTTACTGGCCTTGCTTAGCACTGTTCTCAGACAGGTACATCATCATGCCCCAGGACTTGATTTTTGGCTATGGTGGCTTGCCTCCCTCCAGATGACTGTGGATCTTGCCCTACAATGTCTCCACAGCACATGCTTGCATGGAAGCAATGTGGATGAGAAACAGGTTTGAACTTCTGCTTTCACCCTTTTGTGAGTGACACAGTCTGGGTTTTCCCACTTCTTTATTAGAGGATTAGAGTTGCAGTAGAAGAGGCTCCAGACTGTTTTACAGCTTGATGTTTTTCAGCAAATTGGTTGTGACCCTTGTAGCCCCATGCAAGGCAACCAAGAGGGTTGCGATATGTTGAAACTTTTATTACACTATAAAATTAATACAGTCTTGCTCCCTGACCTGCCCCCTCCTTCATGTCTAAGGTCAGCTATGCTCTGTCAGCTTCTCCAAACATACAAATCAGACCAACAGGCTTTGATGTTTTTTTCTTTTGCTTTTATAAAAAATATACTGGGGTCAAGGGAGTACTTGCATTAGAAGGGGCGGGGGCCAGAGCACTATTCAGTGGAGGCTGTTAAACATAGATCTAACTTGCAGAAGGCTTGTTAGTTGTATACAAATCCCTTTGTGTTTTAATGCTTTATTTAGACACTTGGGTGATTTTCTCTTAAGCAAATTCACTGTTGTTTACATACAGGTACAGGCCGTGTCTCTCATTACCAAAATTTTAATCCTGCTGAGTTACACACACCTTAAAGAAGATCCATTAAACGCATTTTCGTAAATGCATCTTAAATCCTACCTGCATCCCTTCTAGCATTTCAGGTCTTTGGGTTTTCAATCCAATCTCAATCTGGAGTGATAATTTTGCACCAAAAGATTTATCAGACAGAGCTATTTAACTCATAGTCAGGTGTTAAGCCTATAAATAGTTTATCTCTTGGCAACATTTAGACCTTGAGCCAGGAAAAGTCACTGGCTTGTTTTCACTGTGAGGTCAAGTCTCTTTGAAGGAGTAGCCTGCTTAAAGGACACAGAAGTCTCCATCCAGACTTTAAAAATCCCAAATCACCAAAACAACAACAAAAATCCCTACAAAAACTAAACCAAAACCCAAACCAAACAGCTTTTTTAAAAAACCTGGTTTACTCATTGGTGTGAAGTTCACATTAGAATGACTTTATATTAGAATAGATTCCCACTGTAATCATTCTCTACTGATGGAGCAACACCTTAGTGAAGAGTTTTCCTCCTTTCTGTCCTTATCACCCTCTTTTTCAGAAATGAGATTCCCTGGGATTAGAAGTTTAAAGCCCTCAGGAACAGAGGTATGAAGTTCCATAGCTTGCCCTGATAAAACTTTGACATGAGGTCACTTCAGCTGCCTTATTTTCTTACCTTTCACATTCTCTGAGTAGAACAGAGCTGTTTTCTTTTGTCAGACTTTCACCAGCAGAGGCACCTCACATAATTTTCTTGCACCTCAGTCTAGCTCATGCTTTGGACTCAGCAGATTAAGCAACAACCCTCCCTGTTCACATAGGGATGGGAAAAAAGATACGGTGTGATTTTTATCTCAGGAGTCTATTTCAAGCCTCTTCAAAGAGGCAGTTTTAGGGGCAGTTGCACCTAAAATGGAGACTCCCATATTTGAAAACTGGCAAGCACAAAGCACTCCCAATTTCCATTTTTGGAATTCTTCACTGTTGAGATGACCTCCAAATGTGGTAGAGGGGAGTAAGCTGAGAGGTCATAGTGCTCTTAACTAGTCATCTTGAATTCATTACCACTACTAGACACACGCCTGAGAAGTGAGATTAGGTTGTTATTCAGAGGTCCTTGTCCTTTGTGGATTTTGTAATCCTCTTTCCTAGAGCCCATGAGAATAATATATCCTGCAGGAAGTAATCTGTACATCAGGAGGACTTGGCTCCTACCATGCCAAAGGATCATATATGTGATATATCATATGTGATAGATGGTGACACCTCTATCCATTTTTTGGTCCATCTCCTTTCTGCCCTTCTAACGATTATTTGGAACTTGTTGGAGAACTCAGGGTAAGAGGAAACACAAAACTCACATACAAACCAGAACCTGATAAAGAATTTAATCATCCTGTCAGATGATCACAAAAAGAAGCCAGCATGACCTTGAAGCCATGCTATGGGAATATGATATCACAAATACTCTAATGTTATTAAGCATGTTATTTATGGTTTATAGGGTGATATTTAGGTCGAGTCACACCACGTAAAATCAAAACTTTGTTGTGCTGAATTCCATCTTCTTGCAAGAATTCTTTAGGGCTCAGACTCACATATACTAACAGCTGAAGAGAACATTTCTCCAGTTATTGTTGATCATAAATATAAAATATATCCCCCTCATTTGAACACAGTAGGAAAAAATCCCTTTTGTCAAATGAGTAGTGTATCGACTCCCTGGATACCCTCCCTGTTGGAGTCTCTCATGGATATCAAGTGGGTTCCTGGAGGGAGGCCAAGTGCAATCCAGGCCACAGTGATATATAAACATGGTGACTGAAGCCTATTTTTGAGCCATGTTTACAAAATGTTGCCACTGAAGCTGATTTCTATGCTTAAAAGAATACGCACAATATTTTTGGTTAAATTAATAATTCTTATTCATTATTTAATTGGTATAAATTGAGAAACCATGCCCTCAATGGAAGAGAAACCAGTCCCAGAAAGCCTGTCTCCTCCTATGATCGCTCTGGGTCTGATCAGTACTCCACACCAGGTCCCAGGGAGGCTCCAGTGGCACCCATTGGGTGTGGGCAGTGTCTGGGTAGCACTATGTGCTCCAGACACTAATCTTTCTACTCAGCAATGGCTGAATGCTGATGCCAAAGCATTGACATTGATGGTAAGAGAAGGAGATGGTCCTGCCAGGAGAGGCAGAGCTGCACAGACCCTTGCAGAGCCTTGGTGCTTGTGGAGCAGCCCAGCTTATGCTTGTCCCTGCTCATCCCCAGGAGCAGGCTTGGTAAAATTGCCAAGATTCTTGCAGGCACTAAGAAAGCCTTTTGGTAACTGGAAGCCATCACAGCCAGCAATTGTTCTGCAAGTGAGAGGCACAACAGTGGGTTAGTTTTCTGCTCTCTTCATCCAGATGCTGATGGGCGAGATTTCCCACTCCAGATTAGGGACAGCAGCTTGTGGAAAAAAAGCCAAAGGGTTAGAGCTACACACCACCTGTGAGAAAGGTCACTGCAGACAGCAGGTGAGCAGGTTGCATGAGGCCAGAAGGAGTCACAGGGAGGAAATAGAGATAGGGACAAAAGCCTCAGTGTCACTGGGCAGCTGGCAAAAGAAAAAGAGGATCTTCCAAAGGGATCTGTCTTGGGCTGAAGCCCTACTCTGTCACTGTGGGAGGAATGGCCTTTTCTGGGAACATGGCAATCCTAGACTTGTGGCAGGGAGCAGAAAATCATGCAGGGCTTTGTATGTATGACTGCTGTCAGCCACCCCATCATATGCAGCTCTGGAAAGGAGGTGGGATTGCCATGAAATTGCCATTGAACACGAGGCAGGTATGTAACAAACAGGCTTTAGGCGTGGCACATCTGTGGCACTCCTCTGCAAGGACCACACACCATGTCAGCTAAACCCCTGCTCACCAAAGCACTCTGGTGGATGCCAATGACAGCAGTACAAACAGCCAGGAAGCAGGAGCTCCAAACTGTCTCTCAGCTCTACCATCAAGCTATGAAGAGAGTGGGAAGAAGTCACACAATGCCATGCTTCAGTTTCCTCTCAAAGGACAATATGTCTCTACCCCTTGCTTTTCCTCTGAAAGTAGAGACACATTAAACAACTGAAACACCAGGGGAAAGGGACTAAAAAGGGCTACATAGCAGCAGCAGCAGATGCACCTATGCATGTGTCGTATGCACACTCCACAAAGCACACTGCTAGTCTCATCCTGCTGCCAGTCTGCAACACTAACAGCATTAGTGGATTCAGCTCCTTTTAGATGATCTGACAACAGACAGGCTATAAAGCTAGGATAGGGAGACTTGTACTTCTTGGCTGAGATATGTCACAATGTGTTCTTCAAAGATGATTTTTCAGGATTCAGCCCCTTGGGAATGTAAACCTGAGGAGCCTCCAACCTATCGCTGGAGACAGCCATAGAGCATGCAATCTGCTAGGATAAATAAATCCACTTGGAGCCTGCCTAAGTTTAACTATATATGGACATTTCTAGAAAGTGAGAACTGCCATGATTTTTCCATCAGTACTACAACAGTTTTCTCCAGCCTCTTCCAAAGCCCTGTATTAAAGTGGTTTAGAAGAATAATCCTGCCTTTACAAAGAGATAATGGAGATACAGAGAAGCGCTTCATCAAAGGAGGAGCCAGTGAAAGGGCCAAGAACAGCATCCAGACAGTTCCCAAGCTGTTACTGCTTTGGGTCTAATTCTGAATGTTGCCTCATGTCTCTTAATCTTCAGTTGAAATCCTGGCCCTACTGAGACACGACAAATTATTTTACCTTGCAAAAATAAAGAGGAAGAAGGAAATCAGTTCAGCTTTATGGCCTCAAATCTCAGATTGTGGACCTAGTTTACATGTACTGTATATGCGTTTCATAGTAAGGACAAGAAAATCTGAAAGAAAGGTATGTTAATAACAATAAATAATCCCAATACTGGCCAGGACTGGTTAATGGTGTACAGAAATAGATTCCTTCACTTATTCTGACCCACTCTGCCTGCATTCCTGGCTACAGCATGTACCTGCAAGTGACAGCCCTATGACAATATCATGGTCAGTGCATAGTAGATTAGGAAGTTACTTAAGGCAATTAATGGTTTCCTGCAGATGAATCCTCTCCTTTTCATCATCATAATTCACTTCTGAAAAAAGTTCACATCATACACCTAGTGATGCAGACTGATGATACTTGCCATTTGGTGTTAGATAAAAGAATCAGCGCAAAATGCCAGAAAGGCACAAAACAAGCTACTGGTGGGTAGTGGTGGAATAATACAATGTGGCGACAAAAAGTGGAAAGCATCCACAAAGCACTATTTTAGATAAATGTACTGTTGCTTCAACCTATTAAAACTGCAAACCTCAGCACTGGTTTTCTTAACTACTTCTTCTTCTGTTGGTCCTTTAACTTCTTCTGCATGCGTATCCAACTTGGTAAAAATAGATGTAACTGCTGCATAAAGGAAACACACTGGTAAAAAAAATATTGACAGTAAACTGTGCTAGGAATCAGTGAGATCAATTAATGTGGTCTGATTCAGGGTATCGATTTTGAAATTGGTACAGAATCCTTCATTTTAGTTCTTCTCTGGGAAAAAAGAAGGTGTCACAAAATGGACAAATTATTATATACCAGAACACTAGGGAAGTTATCCTTCCCCTGTACTTGGCGCTGGTCAGACCACATCTTGAGTACTGTGTCCAGTTCCGGTCTCCCCAGTTTAAGAAGCATATTGAGCTGCTTGAGAGGGTCCAGAGAAGAACGACAAGGATGGTGAAAGGACTGGAGAACAAGCCCTATGGGGAGCGACTGTGGGAACTAGGGTTGTTCAGCCTGGAGAAGAGGAGACTCAGAGGTGACCTGCTTGCTGTTTACAACTACCTGAAGGGAGGTTGCAGTCAAGTGGGTGTGAATCTCTTCTCTCAGGCTGACGACACCAGAACAAGAGGACATGGCCTCAAACTACGCCAGGGGAGGTTTAGACTGGATGTTAGGAAGAGGTTTTTCCCAGAGAGAGTGATCCCTCAGTGGAATGGTCTGCCATCCCTGGAGGTGTTTAAGAGAAGACTCGATGAGGAGCTCAGCGACATGGTCTAGATGGTGGGAGGCTTGGATGGATGGAGTGTGGTGCCCGTGGTTCCACGTTTGTGGGCTTGATCCTTGGGTGGGCGTTCGCTTGGGAGTTGGACTAGATGATCCTGTGGGTCCCTTCCAACTCAGAATAACTTGTGAACCTGTGTGAACTGTGGGAAGTTGTTACTGGAATCACTCACAGTACCGAAACCATATCATGCTACTGTAGGGTCTTTTCCAGGTGAAGCCACTGGGGTTCAGAAGTGTTTGGCCTCTTCGTCTCCCCACATTAGCTCCTTGCTAGCTGACTTTGTCCATGGGATTTACACTAGTCCCTCGAAATTTTCCCTGAACCTGGAGTCAAACAAGGCTGCGCTGAGCCTGGCCTTCACCCCTCTCCCCTTAGTGCACACAGTACGCTCTCCAGTCCATTATTCAGAGGCTGAGACCACCCAGTAGCTCCAAGAGCACCAGCAGCCAAAAGAGAAGAGTGGGAAAAAGGAGTGTGGTTCTCTTTTGCTCATCCTCCTTCCTACATTCCCCCTTCAATGACAATCCAACCCTGGGGGACTTCTCAGCTTGGAGGTGGAAGAGAGAGAGAAGGGTATCAAGAGCAGAGGCTCTCCAAGGCCAGATGATGTGAGCAGGAATGGAGGAACAAGAAACGGCAAGATGCAAACCCAGCATCACAGAGCTTACGATACCAGGAGAGTACTTCAGTACCAGCCAGTAATACACAATTTATGCTGTATTATCACAGCATCCATTACTCTGTATGAGAAATTATTCATTACCTATGAAACACAGGAGTTCTACTGACTTATCCCCGGTGAATACCCAGAATTTCCAGTGACATTACAGCATGTTCCATTTAGTTTTCCTGCAGGATGCCCAATCTCTACACTATGGCAAGCTTGCTAAAAAATACTACCAAATTAGACAGGAAACATCTGACATTGCACAAGGCTGCAGTGAACTAAGCCTTTGACTTCTCCCTCACACCAATCTAAAGAGAAGAGCTGTTTGCTTAAGTTTTGTTTCCTAAGAATCATGGAATTAGACACTCCTAAGTGACTCACCAGGAGATGAAGCCGGAGGCACTCATTGCAGGCAGCAGGAAGTTCTTTTAGATCTAGCATCAAACTAATCTTTTGTCTCAGTCCAAAGGTAGCATCAGTTTTAATAGCTCTGGCAACAAACCACTTCTCACGATCAGCCCTCCCTGTGTCATGAAAAATTATCCAGCTAGTAAAAACTCTGAGTACTAGCTAGTAAAAACAGCTGAGTACTGTTCATGCCCCATGCTTATTGCCAAACTCAACAAGGAGTGGTGCTGGTGCCAAGGATGCTAATCTTTAGGGCAGCTAGGCAACCATGGGTAAGAGTTTGAACTGGTGCCTGGCAGATGTAGAGCTGTATCCAGAGCACAGAGTGCAGATTCACACATGTTCTTGCCGTGATTTGACCCTGGCTAGATGTCAGAGATCAGAGATTCACTCACAACCACTTTTTCACTTCATTTCCGCCNCTCTACAGGCTACAATGTCTTTCCTAGGACTCTGCTCCAATGTGGGCTCCAGTATGTCTGCAGCCTTCCAGCATGCTCCTGCTCCAGCATGGGCTCCTCTCATGACGGTCCACAAGTGGATCTCTGCGTCCCTGTGCTGTCTCCATTCCATGGGTTGCAGGGGGACAGCCTGCTTCACCACAGTCCTTTCCATGAGCTGCAGGGAGACGCCTGGAACACCTCTTCCCCCTCCAGCCCTGGCCTTGGGGCCTGCATTGCTGTTACAACTTCTCACGGCTCCTCTCCGGCCATCTTCTTGCTGTTACTCTCTTTTTTTTTCCCCCCTTCTTAAATATGTTATCAGAGAGGCGCCTCTCTCTCCTGACTGGCCTGGTCTTGGCTGGCAGCGGACCCAGCCAGGAGCTGGCAGGCATTACTCTGCTAGCTAGGAGGGAGGCTTTCAGCAACTTCTCGAAGAAAAGCCTCCTCCATAGCACCCCCAGCTGCCAGGAAAAAAACGGCTACAGCAAACCCAGCACAGTTCTCCAAAAATCCCACCACTGTGCTGAAGATCCTACTTCCCTCTCACTTTGTGAATCCTAAGCTACTCCCTGGGCTTTATAGTGCCTCCACCTTGCTCTTGCCCAGGCACTGCCATGAGATGTAATTTGGCCTCTCAGCCTGTGTAGACATTCGTGGTGAGAGGTTTGTCTCTGGTCCCTCCATGCTCTCCAGTGAGGGCATGGTAATGATGCCTTTTCATCCAAAGCATGGGACATTGGACTGGATGGGACTGAGCTGCTCAATGGTCTGCACAGAATGATGTTTTGTATGAAAAGTTTTTCTGAGCACACAGAGGATGGAAGTAATACCTCTTCTATAATGTCTCCCTGGAGCCTTCTCTTCTCCAGGCTGAACAACCCCTACACTCTCAGCCTCTCTTCATAAGAGACGTGCTCCAGTCCTCCTGATCATCTTTGCGTCCCTCCTCGCTCCAACAGATCTATGTCCTTCCTATATTGGGGGCCCCAGAGCTGGATGCAGTACTCTAGGTACGGTCCCAAGAGAATGGAGTAGAGAGGGAATATCATCTCCCTTAACCCAACTCAGTCATCCCAGATTCTGCTAAGTTCCACATTTCAGATTTTGAATTTATGATACTATAGTTACTATAAAGTGCTGTTGTATTGTTAAAGACCCAATACCTCTGTGGTTTCTACAGATATAAATAAAACCACAAAGAAAACCACAAAAACTGTATCACCTGTGCTCATTTGGAGGACATGGATTTTCCTTTGGTGTGGAAGGCTCAATTCAATACTGTTTGGAAACTGATACTGTTTGATAAGTAGGAATTACCAAAGCCGAGTTCACAGCTTTGATACCTTTAAAATACATCCCCTTTATAACAAAATACTGTACAACCAACCAGGACCAAGTCAAGAAAACAACTGACAACAAAATAAGTGGTACAGTCAAATGAAAAAGAAAATAAGAATGTGCTTAAAGACGTGAGGAAGGCAAGGTTCCTGTTGCTGACGTGTTAAGAGAAATGATTGAAAAACAGTTTATGCATGTGAAACATGACCCCAGTGACTGTCCAGTTCAGTTAGCTGAGGGACAGCGCGCTTTGTCAATGGATGGGACGGGCAGTGCCACAGAGCTCTGTGAGGTTTCAATTGCTATGGACAGCATCATGAATACCTTATGTGATCAGCTTCACGGGGACTTAAAAAGCAGGATTTAGAAGTGACTGGATGCATCCTACACTTCCGGGATGCCTCTGCCCATCTCCTGGTTCCCTCTCTTCACTCTGAGTGTCCTTGCCCCAGACTGCTACATGAGTCTCTCCTCCCATGTTTATCACTGAGAAGAAGAGAGGACAAAGCACTAGGCACATGGAAAAGGCTATCTTGTACCAGTCTTGGAGTGAGTCTCGTTAATTAGGTAACTGTTAATATGTACTGCTAATGCTGAATGCTTCTGAATGTAAACAAGGCTTTCCAAAACTGTAGGGTTAGAATATGAAACTGACCTTTGAGATACTACAGCAGCTACATAAATACTTGGAAAATGAAAGTCACAGGGGATTTAGACTAGAGATGCACTTTGCTCTCTGTATCTTTCAGCTTTCCTACAGTCCAGGATCACCGCCTCTCCCCCAAGGAGCAAGGCCAGCACATCACAGTGTAAGAAGGCTGAGGGGTCACCTCAGGATCTCAGCCCCAAGACAAGAATGACAGCTGCAAATGTAAAATGTGACTTTTCAGAGGCATGACAGCTCCTGTTTTGACTGCTGTCTTTCATGTTTTCAGAAATTAAGTCAGAATTTTCCGCTGAATGAAACATTTTCATTTCAGAAACAATTTCCCTCACTTCCTCTCTCTTACCAAAATGCTTGAAATGATTTCGACTGAAACTCAAAAGTGCTGCATGTAATTTTTTTTTCTTTAGGCCACCTGAAGTCCCTTTTCTCTAAGAAAACCACATGTTTGGAGTTGCTGTGGTCTTATTTCTGTCACAGGCCTACAAGGGCAGAAGATTGTCCACACTGAACTTAGTTCTTCTGGTGGAAATCAGAAGCCCTGACAATTATATGGACAAAATTCAGAAATGTCTTGTTCCTCCTCTTTGCACCTTTGTTTAACCTGTGCAATGTGTAAAATGCAATTGTGCTGCACTGGCATTTACCTCCACGAAGTGTAGAGACTTAAACAATTATTTTTTCAGGCTGTGTCTGGACGGCTTTGGGACAGTAACAGGGTTTGTCCATCTGATTGCAAAATGCCTGTCCTTACTGTCAAGACCCACATCTGCTTGTTTCACACTACTGTTTTGTCCAGAAGTTTTCCAGTTTCCTTCAGCCTGTCTCTCTGGGGTAGACTTAAAGGACCACCAAGACCAGGACTGAACATATCCAGATCAATATGAAGGCATAAGAACAAAATACTCGGCGNGGTGTTAGATGGTGAGTTGGACTAGATGATCCTTGTGGGTCCCTTCCAACTCATAATATTCTGTGAATCTGTGAATCTGTGAAAATGGATGAAAGATTCTGAGGATCTAAGTGAGGTTAAAGTTTAGTCTGCCTCATCTTCGTTGTTGCTCAGATAAATGACTTGCCAAAAAAAAAAAAGCAAGTTTGGGCCAAATAAAAGGGGCAATACAAATATCCCATGCTCCTCATTTGGCTCACGAACCAAAAGGAGGAAGATTTACAAACAGGTAAACTTGGCCTGCGATCAAAGCTCTCCCAGAGGCCACCGGAGCAGAGGGCATTACGTCGGTGGTTCACAAATACTTTGGTCACAGCCCCTCGACTTTCCGTGGCTGCAGAGGCCCAAGTTGGGCTCCTCCTTTCCCAGCGCACCGCTGCCACCCAGCGTCTGCTCTGCCTCGCCACCGACATGTCCCACGGAGCGGCCCTGCCCTGCGACAAAGGCAGTCTGGAAACGAATGAGCTGGCTAATTGCTAATGAGTTTAGCTGGGTGAAGATACATCCGAGACACAAGACACACAGACTCTACTGCATTCACAGGCACGCGATCACTGCGGCATTTGAAGGCTGGTCACATTATTTCATAGATTCACTAAATGGTTTGGGTTGGAAGGGACCTTAAAGATCATCTCGTTCCAGCCCCATTGCCACGGGCAGGGACATCTTCCAGTAGATCAGGTTGCTTAAAACCCTGTTCAACCTGACCTTGAACACTTCTGGGGATGGGGCATCCACAATTTCTCTGGGCAACCTTTTCCAGTGTCTCTCCACTCTCACAGTAAAGAATTCCTTCCTATTATCTAATCTAAATCTACTCTCTTTCAGTGTCAAGCCATTAGCCTTTGTCCTATCCCTACAAGCCCCTGTAAAAAGTCCCACTCCAGCTTTCTTGTAGGCCTCTTTAGGTACTGGTCCACTGGAAGATGTCTCTACTCATGGCAGCAGGGCTGGAACTAGATGATCTTTAAGGTCCATTCCAACACGAGCCATTTTGTGATCCTATGTTTTCATCTAAAAAGTCATCATACTCCACAAAACAAACAAAAGAAAATTAAAAAACCAACCTTAAATAATCCTCCCACAAATCCGTCAATTTCACTTAGCCCAAATTTTACTATTAGCTGTTTTTTAAGCCAAACACCAGAGTTTTGAATCCTTTTTCCAATCCCATAGAAGCAATATCTGACATCACATCTGTGCAGCTTCAAAAGACACAAAAAGGCTTGAGGATGACAGGATATTCATTCTTTGATATTTACAGAGGATCAGTACACTCTGAAATATGGAGCCTACTGCAGGATACAGGATAGTCCATGAGCTCTGCCTGACACAGGTAGAACCAGAGTCACCTGCAAAGTAAAGCTGCAGACAGTGCTTATGTTTTGATGTGAACATAAAACGCATATCTACATGCAGCAGCCTGAGACATCTTTAATGCCACCTGATGCTTTCAGTACGTCTGTGACCAGACAGCCTAGCCAGACTGCTGTGTTTATGGACAGAGCAGCTGTTCACATCTTTACACAATGAATAACATGCTAAGTTGAGCACTGCTGCAGATGCACATCCAGGCAAGGCTGCAGCGTGCCTGGTGGCTGCAGTTCTGGGTTTACAGTNTCATTCTTTGATATTTACAGAGGATCAGTACACTCTGAAATATGGAGCCTACTGCAGGATACAGGATAGTCCATGAGCTCTGCCTGACACAGGTAGAACCAGAGTCACCTGCAAAGTAAAGCTGCAGACAGTGCTTATGTTTTGATGTGAACATAAAACGCATATCTACATGCAGCAGCCTGAGACATCTTTAATGCCACCTGATGCTTTCAGTACATCTGTGACCAGACAGCCTAGCCAGACTGCTGTGTTTATGGACAGAGCAGCTGTTCACATCTTTACACAATGAATAACATGCTAAGTTGAGCGCTGCTGCAGGTGCACATCCAGGCAAGGCTGCAGCATGCCTGGTGGCTGCAGTTCTGAGTTTACAAACAGCCAGGTGAATTGCCTGCTTGACCAAAAAGTGTTTCCTGCAGCAAAACAAGCCAAGGAGCAATTAGTAATTGCAGAAAATGAGGAAAAATGTAAGCAAAGTGTAATACTTTGAGAAATCAGCAAGACTCCAGGAAACAATTCTACTCATATTTCAGCTGTAGCTGATTGAGTATGATGTAGGTCTGAAACAAACTCAACTGTCCCATGAAAATCCCTCCTTTATCTTTTTCTATCAGTGTTTTGTTCTGTCCCAAGTCTTGGCCCATTTTGATTCTCTTTGCTGTGCACAAGGCAGAGGTGGGTATTGGCAGAGGTCAGCAGCTGCCAGCACAGACACAGCTATTGCCAGAGGGAGGGTGAGACGAAGAGCAGTCAGTGTTTAGCTCCACTCAGCAAGAAGATGTGCCAGCTGTCCAGGAGACAAACTATGGGAGGTCCTGGCAATATAAAGACCTATTGCATTCACACTGAGTAAACAGGAGAAAGGCCAAGCCTAATCCCTCTCTTAACATGCTCCTGCATGCTGAGAAAAGGGCTGATGAAGACTCTTCCCAGAGATGAGCTGGCAGGGAGGTACAGAGCATTTTGCTGGAAAGAGTGAGACACTGAAGGAAAATACATCACCTGGAGTAGGAATCCTCTAGTATTAGTGGGTTAAATTCAATCAGCACTATCCTTTTGTGATTTTTTGTAAAAATCATGCTAACAAGAGATAACATCTGCTTGTTCCATTATTGTTTCCATGAAGTGAATTATCAGCAATGCAGTTGCCATAAGTGTATTTATCATCTTTCAGGACATCTCATTGTCTTCTCAGTCACTGTAATGCAACACCACCTGGGGAGACTTGGTTTTAGTGCATTTTTAGTGAATAAATAAATATGAGGAAAGCTGCAAATGTAAAAAGAAGTGATAGTTATTGTGATAATGCTTAGGGATGCAGGGCAGAAAGGTGGGTGGTAACTACAGGCAGAGGTGAGGGACTTTGAGATACAAGATGCCAAAGCAGAACTGCGAGAAAAGCGAGGCTCTTGCTTTCATCTTAATGGATTTTCACTTCCCTCTTGGGAAGAGAAGGCAGGATTCCACAAGGAGAATAACCATGGCTTGTGCAGCAGCATCAGTCTGGTTAAGTTCGGTACATGGGACAAAACAGTATCTCCTTAAGAGACCTCTGCATGAAACTAGTATGTGAGTTAAGCACTGTACCAATTTTTCCTCTCAAAGTATCTACTGCTGCAATGTGGTCTGCACTTTATAATCCAAGAGGAAAGTGATTTTTTTTACTTAAAATTCAGTGCTGGCTAGGAAAAAATGTGCTACCAGATTTGCCAGGATGGATAAAGCTAGTGGCTAATGCAGAGAGACCTGTTTACTACTCACAACAGCAGCAGCCTTTTGAATTTGATGGTTTCCTTCCAAAACGAGAAAAGTTTCTGAAGGATCATGGAATTTTTGTCAGAAGACTACAGAAACAAAATGCCTGACATTCACCATTCACCAGATATTAACTGAGGAAGAAGCCATCTCTCCCCTAGACACCATGCAGCCTGCTGAACAAACAGGGTTTTAAAATGACAAATGATTCGGCACACAAACAGGTTCAGACTTAGGGGACTTGAACCATCTTTTGCTCAATGCTTGTTAAGGGGTGGTACACAGAAGCCTGGTCTGCACCTGGCAGTTCTGGCTGTATTGATAGCATTGGATCAATAAATAATGAGAGCTGCCAGGAATTAGCAAGCACTGCTTATAAAGCTGTCACTCGAATCCAGTTCCCCCCCCCACACACTCTGAGGTATTTAATCAATTTTCCTAAATGAGTGTTTACTTTTCACATTAACTCATCTAGAAGTTATGTTGATAGCTTAAAAACAAAGCAGAAGAGGAGAACATGCAGTTCTATCAACTGCAAGGTCACGCAAAAATTTTTTTTTTAACTTCCTCCTCCCTAACTCCTCTGCTTTGGCTGCTCGGTAGAGCAAAGCACATTTAGCAGCTCTGCATGTACCTGTGTCCTGTCCATTAGTCCTCTGTTGAGGAAACAATGCCATATATTCAGCTGACTGACTTGTTTTTCAGAGCATATGAAATGGTCACAAAAACGTTGAAGAGCAGCAGAACCACTGTCTGATGGCTGTTTGTTCTTGCATCCTAACCCAGCTTTGGGAGGCCACAATTCATAGTGAACCGAGTTATTTTTTCATCCTCTGTGTATAAGGAACTGTTTAATCAAAATGTAGGAATAACAAAGACAGCTTCCACTGGTATGCAGTAGATAAACCTTTCTCAGGTAGACTGATACCTTTCCCAGTCTATGTTTTTGGTTAGTTATTTAGTTTTGCTTTTAAATAATAAGGCATTTCAGTATAATGTGAATGCAGCATAATGGAAACTGCAAACATTTTCTTTATTCCAAGCAGAAAGTTATTCCTGGCTTTTGTAACACCCAGAATTTTGTGTACAAAAATATCTGGGATAAATGGTGGTACACTTTTAAAACTAAAGATTTCTTGATAAATGTTACTCAGTGTTTATTTTTGTGCTCCCATTGATCATATTTTCAATAGAAGAAAACAACAGCGAACTTAAACTTGAGAAATCTGTCCTGTCTTTTACATCCCAAGTATCAGGTCTTGATTCCCTTTTCTTCCCCCACCGATGAATCAGGTGCATTTTTTGGCTGAGATTTGAATATTTGGTTGAGACAGAATATTGAGATTTTCTTGTTTCTTTTGAAATCTGTGATAGCAACACTTTTTCCAGCTCACTTTTATTTATCATTTGGTAAACACGTATTTCATTTCTTTAATGAATGAGACAAAATACTCATGGGGGAGGGGAGCTAATGACAGTTTTTGGTCTTAGATAAACATATATAGTTTAATTAGCTTAAAGGTCACATTGTGTGTGTGTATATGTGTGTACACACAGATAATTGAAAACACTAGAAAGCTTCTATGGTGAAATGGATATAGTTTCCCATTATGTTTATACATGCATATATTTCACAGAATAAACTTTTTTCCCAGCTGGGACTTACAAGATTTGAGAACCTGGGAAAAGAAAGAAAATTAGTGAGAAATATTTCAGCAAATTTAATTTTCACAAGTTAGTTTTTTAATTTCCCAAGAAAACCACACTGTGAGATCACCTCAGAAATCAAATAACCCAGTTTAGAAGTAACACTATAAGAGACAGTAATGACTGCACCTTATACCTTACTCATGTGTTATAGAAGATATTTAACTACACTTGTTTAGCATTGGTTGCTGAGCACTAGCAACTAGAGCATTTGCAACTCTATGTGCAAGGGATGACAGAGTAAATTTTTTGAGAAAAGTAAGGCTGCTAATGCAGAACTGAGTCCCGTATATATGAATGAAATGAAGAAAATAAGGATGGAGACAATGCCAAGAGAATGAGGTAACTTCAGAAGAAGGCCAATAATAAATCCAGAAACTGCTGGCCAGATTTAAGTGACTGGACTTGCAGATGGAGCGACGGGTGGTACAGGTATAACTGATGGGTGTGTTCTGGGGTAGGGATCCCTCCAAGGACTACTAGGTTTTGGTATTCCTGTAGCAGAAGAGAGCCAGCATCTATTTGCATTTATGTGGAAAGGTCAACAACTAACACGGACCCTCTTGCCCCAAGGGGTTTCCGGGGTCTCCTACAAAATTCTCCTGTTTCCTTACAGATGACTTGAAAGACATTGTGAGGATTTTTAGGCCCAGTAGGATACTGCGGACTCTAGGTATGGGGCAGAAGCCACCGAGTGGGCAGACGAGTGGGCCTATATAGTGGGGTCCAGAGAGAGAAAAGGGTTTCAAAAGCATAAAAGGATCTTTAGTTCCGGAATTAGGATTGCCGTTATTACTCCAAATCCTTTGAACTATGTGTGTGTGAGAACAAAGGAGTAGCAAGCCCAGTCCTTACTCAAGAGCATGGTCACACTGCCGCCCTGTGGCTTAGTACTCAGCTCAACTGGATCCTGTAGCGGCAAGGAATAACACTTGTGTGAAAGCAACAGCAGGAACAGTGACTATCACAAAAAGAAGCAGTCTATTAATTCCAGGTCACCCAACAACCCCGTATGTCCTGCATGAAGTAAAATTGATTTTTAAGAAACATGCTACACAAGCAGTGTTGCCACAAAGTGTGCATCACTATGTATTACTAATTTTAAATTGGGATAACATTGCTTTAAAATAATGTAATATTCTGAATCCAGGACCTTTACTCCCTTACTTCAGTGTTCCTTATGACGATGAGCCCCATCACGACTGTGCTAGGGTAGTGTTTCACTCCAAGTGCATACAGGAAGGTCTGCAGGATCAACCTCTAGAGAACCCAGATCTCACCCTTTTCACGGGCGGATTTTATATGTATTACATGAATGGAAAATAATACATGGGCTATGTAGCAGCAAGAAACCTAGAGGTACGAAGAAGAACCTCTACAGCCTTGATGAATGCCTGTGGGTCTGAATGAACTGCATTAGCAAGAAAAGCCTGGTAGGGACATCAGCTGCATTTATTCTTATTTCAGATAAGCTTTTGGAGTGTACTATGCAATGGATATGCTGTGGAAAGAATGAATGAAGTTTCCTTACCTCAGCAAGAAAGAATATTTCCAATGGAACTGAATCTGAACGCTGTTGAAAGCTATTCAGCTTACAATAGAAATTGCTGTACTACACTGTCCAGTTCATATCCAGCAAAGTAGAACAAATACTGGCAGATAAAGCAATTAAAGCTGCTGCCCACCAACCTGTGAGTGTGCCACTATAACTCTGCTTATGGTTGACCACAAATCAATAATCCACCCCAAATATATGCAGAGATTACTCACAAAGAACAGGCTCGACAAGAAAGTGTGGAGGCTGTGAAAAATGAAATTGGAATTTGAACTATTAGGAGATAACCCGTTTTATCAAGAAAGTATTTAATGACTTTGGCTAGGTGGTTTCATGATAAAACACAGGGAGAGATGATGGCCTCCAGGAATGGTGCTATGGGGTATTAGAAATACTTCTTGTCACCCTCTGGAGTTGTCACCAGCAGAAATAGTGCTTGGCAGGCACTTTGCTGTATTTACAACCTCCGTCCTCACTACAATTAACCTCTTCAGTGGAGATGGACGAGTTACCAAATATGTACTGGTGATGCAAAAATATCTACAAGAAAAAGAGGGCACAAGCCAGATGGTTTCAATCAGTTTTATTACTGGATTATCCTCTATACCATAAGATACTAGAATGGTTTCTCTAGTTCAGATATTAAACCCTTCCTTGTATAGATGTTTTTGTTCCTTCTTTTTTTTTCCTAGAATGCAAGGACCAAGGAAACAACTCCAAGACAATGAGGTAACTCCAGAACGCTAGCCCAACAACAGTGAAAACCAGTAAGAAATCAAGAGACCACCAACCAGAATTCAGTGACTAGACTTGTGGATTGAGTGATGGGTGGTATGGGTGTATCTGAGGGGCATCACCTGGGGTAGGGGTCCCTTTCCAGAGGCACTGAACCCAAGCTGCAATCTTAGAACTAACAAAAGAGAAACTGGAAATCTTCACTGGAACTTCATATTAGGTAAATGAGATCCTAGAGTTGGACCCTGTTACAGTGGCCAGCATGTGTAAATCCTAAAACTTATCAGCGAATACTGCTCAGGGTACTGACATGAGGAAAGGAAAACAAACTTTACTAAAAAAGCATCCACACTACTGATGAGACTGATGTATCAAAAATAAAAGAGCATCAAACCTCTAATTAGCCCAGTGATACCAAAGCCCACGTGTACTTTGTAGTGCTTGTTCTGCTTTTCCAAGTCAGATTTTGGATCTGTGTTCTCTAGCTGCAGCTCTCCCCTGCAGAAATTTGGCAATTTTACCATCTAAAGTTCGTTGCTGTGGAAACTGGCTACAATTTCTTTCACTTTCACAGCAAGAGCTGCTGAACTCCAATGCAAGCAAGTGTAGCAGCTCTGTTTACTTGCTTCCCCAGGCCAGTGAACTTGCCACAGGAGTGACAGATTATTTTTCTCTTTCTTACTCGCTCTGTGAGCCAAGCCCAGGAGTAGCTTATGATTGACTTGAGGAAACACTGAAGCCTTCAAGTATCTTTCACGAAAAGAAACTGGAATAGAAAATCTCTCACAGGCCAGAATCGGACATCTGCCCAAGTATCAGAAGGGATCCCTAGAAGATTACAGAACCAGGACCATTTCCTAAAGAGAGCCTGTCAAGGGTCAAGAGCCTTCTACACCCCAATCCTATGCCCACTGAGGACATCCTACTTTTCTGTAATGACTATTGGCTATTACTTGTATCATTGTTTGCTACATTGTCAGTGTGTAACTAGTCACTCAAATCATGATGATCCCGGCTCCTTCCTTCACCAAGCCATTCATCAAGGAACGTGGAATAGCTCAGGCACCCAAAAGAACACATCCTGCTAGCACAGGACAAAGCAGTGGGCATTTTTACAGCCAGGAAAGCACAACGGTTCTTACCAGATTTTCCTCTTTGTGTAAGGCAGTATGAGGTGAGATCATCAAAAACTGCCTGTTTCCCATCTCCTCTCTCCTTTAGGGACCTGGATACACAGACTGATCGCAGTAAGCACACAGTACCTGAGCCATTTCTCGGGAAGGTGCAAATTACCTCCCCTATGCCACAGGGCCGGTCGTGTGCCTGCTGGCATATGGCAAGGCAGCACTCCAGCTTCTGCTTTGCTAACTTGCTGTTTTATTAACGTACAAGGGAAGAAAGAAAAGGCATGGGGAATGTCAGGAAACTCTCCTGTCTAATATGTGAGATCCTATCCAAACTATTTCCTCAGCAGATGCCTTAAACTGCAGGGACTCTTCCTTCTCTTGATAGGAGTATGACAGACCAGGAATTCTGTGGCAGCAATGAGGTCAACCAGCCCCATGCATTAAGAAATTATTAGGGTTTCAGTTTTCTGTTACATAGTACTAGTTGCTCTGCATCAACAACCCTAGTTTTACCCTACCACCATTCTGCTGAACTCACACTTTTATTAATTTGCTTGGAAGTTGCTGTGACAGCTTAAATAGACTTAGTAAGTCCTTTAATTAATGGGTATTTTAGCAATCATAAGCTGCCACAAAACAAAAGATCGCTGGTTCGAGGCCTCAGCATAACTGCTGTGCCAGCAGAACATTATAGAAACCATTTCATACTACGTATTTCATGAAATATTAATATTAAAGTGCCCATATGGACTTGATATAGAATTCTTCATGTCTCATTTGCACCCATAGACCACATGCAAATCAGAGCTGGAGAAAACATTCTGCCTTGCCTCCTTCTCTTCCTGCAATAACCTCGTTCACATGGGAGTGGGACTGCTAAGTGGCAATATTTTCTAGTTTATTGTTTAATCATTTATTCAAATTAGCTAAAACAAATATAAGGTTTTTCCTCTAGGACTCAGGGTATCCTGGTATGATAATGACAAGGCAAAACAGGCAGCTGCGAGAGCTTTCAGAGCGCTAGACAAGTATTCTTTTTAAGACACCAAAATATCTTTAGGGTGGGGGTGCAGCATCAATAAATTTAAGCATTGAGAGTTCATGCAGAGCATATCGGCCTGCAGAAGAAAATCAGCACAAGAGCATGTCCCACAGGCAAACAGGAACCATTAAGTACTGAAACAGGCCGTCTAGGGAAGTAGTGGAGTCACCATTCCTGTGAGTGTTCAAAAAATGAGTGGATGTGGCACTTTACGATATAGTTTAGTGGGCATGCTGGCAGTAGGTCAAAGGTTGGACTTGATGATCTTGGAGGTCTTTTCCAACCTTAATGCCTCTATGAAGGCAGCAAAGAGGGCACAAGTGCCATGCTCTGCCTTGGAGAGATGTGGCAAGAAAGCAGCGTGGGAGTGTGAAAACTAGATTGTTAAACACAAGGAAACAGCAGCAGCGGAAAAACTTCATAGCAGTAATGGAGAGGAAATAACAATACTCTCCCTGTCCCCCATTGCAGTTCTCCTCATAATATCATGGGATTAATATTGCCAAGACTCTTACCTCATGCAGACATTGAGACAGGGAGGAGATACTGAGCTCCACTGCCAGGATCCAGCCTTGATTTTAGTGATGAATTGTAAACAGAAATGCATCACAAGATGCAGAAAAGGCCCATTTGGTCTTCAAACCTTTCAGGGCTGCAACACCAATGCAAGTTTCCTTTTCACGATGTAAGAATTTGATTAAAATGGGACAGAAATGAGGGCATGTTTGTCTTTCCACGGTTCCTTTTTTAATCTTTCCTTACAATGAACTGTCTTTAAATTGTTTTTATTCATCAGATGTCACATTAACTCCAAAGATGTGTCCCCTCATGAGTGAGGAAACAATCTTATCATCTCGTCTCCCCAAAACTTCTCCCTTCCACTCCTAAGGGCACGAGATAAACAGTGCATTGCAAGGAAAGTCTCATACATAATTGATAAGCTCTGTATGCTTGTGATTAAATTGTCATGGCTCTTTTTCAGTAATGCATGGAAACAAGAGAAAAGTCCTCCAGGGACGGGAACTGGGGGTTTCAATTACTTATTTACATGGACGAAAGAGTAAGGAGTTTGTTATTGTCACATAACCAGCAAGTGGGTGGAAGGGAACTCAACTCCACAAATGTCTTTGAGTAGCTGAGTAAATTGGGGCTTCCAATCATGTCAGTGGCACTGGTTCCATACTGTACAAGACAAAAAAACAGCCTCACTCAGAGCTGGCAGGTGAAGGTCGTTACCTGTCCTCTCACCAGTACAGATCCCACTGTCTTACCTTTTGGGTGCTTTTCACCTATCCTTGCCTGCTAAGTGCAAACAGCATCAGCTATGAGGGATTTAGAAATCTCAAGTGACTGAAAACAAACACAGACTCTGGGTTTTATAGCAGATATAATTTTTAAAAAATCTGATTATATTTTTTGACATATTTTCAAAAATAGCTTTAAAAAACATTCGCCCAAGTCAGGTTAAAATGATTTAAAAGCATAATTATCAGGAAGCAATCTTCAAAAGTGACATTTCATAACACCATCTTTTCCATTAAAGAAAAGATCACAGTTGTAACATGTTTTCAAATACAGGCTTAACTCCAAATATTAATTAAGAAAACATTGAGTAGCAACACCTATTCCTCAAAAATCTGCACATCTCCCAAAGTGTGTCCTGGCCTGTTGCCACCTTGGCTTTTTTTGCACATTCAAAAACATATGAACACAGGACTAAGAGGATTAAACCCAATGGAGAACAAAACAGAGAAATATTTTCAGGGGAGAAAAAAGATTCGGAGAAATTTTCATAACCAGAAATGTAGACTTGCTGGTAACACTATCTGTATTTGCTGCCTTTCTCACTGAGCTGGTTGCAGTAAAAGCCAAACTTTCCATTACCAGCAGCTCAGGTTGTACTCGCACTATATACAGCCAACCTTCCCCTGTCCTTTAAAGGCTAAAATTCAAACCAAGTTTTATCATTAGAGTATGCCCACAGTGAATTCTATCCAGTAACCTTTACTCATCTCACAAAATGGAATAATTATTAGAACTATGTGAAAAATAATTAACTTCCATTAATATAGAGAGTTCAGAAAAAAATAAGAAAACAAAGAAACAAGATTGAAAACGTGATTCAACAGTAACTAACCTGATGTTAACTGAGCTCTTCAAATCAACATTTTGGTCCTATCTGCCTTCTAGAGTTCCTTCCTAAGTACTGACAGCCCTGATAAGGATAGTCCTTGCTTCTGTCACACTTGGTGATCTTGCTCAGTTATCTAATATAATTTTATTTTATTAATTTCCTCTTCTTGCCTTGCTTTTTGGACACAGTACCCAGAGCTGAACTGCCCACTGATGTCTGAGGCAGGAGTAGTTTTCCGGACTGTGTTGGGTACTTGGTTTTCATAAGGACTTTAAACAGTGGCTGGGACAACATATGTTTCAGTTGTTTTTTCATCCCCTTCAGCATCTTTTGCTTCTGGCTTTCTTCTTGCTCATTAGTTTTTTGCCCTTAGGGAAGAAATCAAAGATACAGAATATTACAACAAGAGAAAACTTGCATTGCAGATCTTTGTAGTGACATGGGCAGATGCTTATCTCAGCTTTCTCTACCAAGGTCATTCAACTCCCATACAGTCTTCCAGTCATCTGTGACACATTCAGACCATCCAGGCTGTCCACGGGATAATGAGATCACAAAGAACACAAACTCCTGAGTAACCTTAGCCCAGGTATCATTCAGTTGGTTCTCAACCCAGAACAGATTCAGGAACAAAGGGAAGGGGGCCCCAGAAGATAAGGTGTTCACCCAGGGCTTTTTAGCTCAGGCAGAAGCTGCTTCCTTGTATTTTGTTACTTTACACATGCCTCATTTCAGCACCTGTAAATCAGAAGTACTTTTCACCTTACACATAAAAAGCAAAGAGGTGCTCAGATTTAATAACACAAGATAAAGAGGGGCATAGAAAATATGAGATAGTTAACAGGGTCAGAGGGCTGACCAGGAGAGAACAATGAAGTCAAGGTTGTTGTAAGGCAAGACTGAAAGGGCATTAGTAAAGCCTTTGTAGCTGTGTAAGAGGCACCTCATTTATGGGAGGAATGACTGAGACTTTAATTGGTCTCCAACAAGCTATAGAAGAATTGGAGCCTGAGTACAGCATCAATCCACCAGGTTTCTGGGTGGCAATTACAAAGTGTTTCACTTGAGAGCCACAACTTACTTGGACTAGATGTGCTGTTTTGAAATCCATTACAAAGCACAGCATACTCAGATTATGTCAAAACAAGACAGCAGAGTGCTAATTATCTGAAAGCACTCCTGAACAATTTAGACAGAGACAACCAGTGTTTGCTTGCAAAGTGGTTGAGAAACAGCTAGTCCAGCCATGAATAAAGGAAATTAATCTAAACATGCTTCAAAATTAAGGCATCTGCATATTTAGCAGCTAACAGGTTAGAGACATTCATCTGAAGCGACCCTTGCAGCACCTCTATTCAGCCTGCCTCCAAAGAACTGGTAGGAAATCGTACCTTCAGCTCCTAAAATATGAACACAACGTGGCATTTTACAGTGCATCTAAGCATTGCAAAACTTCATGGCATTGAACTAATAGGCACCTCAAATTGCACAGCCCTCCACATTATCTCAGGCACAGCCTGTGAAATATTCAATTTTAATACATAAGAAATTATTTACGTCTAACACACCACCAAAATCTTAGCAATGTATATATTGGCTATTTCGCCCACACAACTGAACCTACATGAGGCTCATGTAGTATTTGGTGTTTCCTGGCAGTTCCTGGCTGTTCCCGGCTGTTCCCACACAGAGCTGTCAGGCTCCTGCCCTGATGCCTGACAACAGGAGAGTGGGAGAGATAAGAAGTGGGGAAACTGCCTTTTCTTCGACACAGAGGGGACAAGACTCAATCAGGACATACTGAGCTGTTTAGATTACTCTGAAACACTTGCCAGAAGCTGAAGAGTCCTTGTCCTGCAACATCTAGACTTGTCTCAGACTTGCCAGAACTGTCACATCTCACTCCCTCAGCTCCAGCACTATCTGCTGCACCATCACCCTGAAAACACCAGTTACAGCACATACTAATGACATCCCTTTCCCTTCTCTTCTGCTCTGTGGTTTTGAAGAGTTTCTCTGCCATGGCGAAAACTTCTTCCAGACAGCAGGACTGTGGGACCAACTGAGCATAGCCACAGACAAACAGTTTTACTTGCCCATCAACAGGTCATCTTCAAGATCAATCTCAAGAGCCTCTGCAGCTTGCTGGAGCCAGGAGTTGTGTTGCTTTGCTCGACTGTTGAAAAATTCTGCTTTTTCAATCTGCCTTGCCAAATTCATTCGCTCCTACAACAAAAGTACATTTAGATATTATGATCAGGTTTAATTGTGGGGTACCTTAGCAAAATCAGTGTTTGAGAGCATGCATTACAATGCAACTGGTATGCAGAGACACTTTTGTTCCCTACCCATGTTCCAGGAGCTACCCCACCTAGTAAAGATGTCATCATTTGCTAAAGCGTTTTCCTTCCTCAGATACATGACAGAATCTGACTTCTCAAACATCTCAACTACTAAATATACCTGAATGTTAACTCAACATTTTATAAATGAATCATTATAAACACATGAGAAATCAAAACCAAATCATGATTCAAATACCAATAATTTCCAAATTACATATTTACATAGTACAGATCTCAAAGTTACTGGACTCAGCAGTAAGAGGCAGTCACTACCTTCCATCCCACTCCAAAGAAGTAAACTCCTGCAGGCCATATGGAAGGACCAGCTCATATTTTCAGGCATGCACCTGGGTCTTGTTTAGGCACAGGACAGATTGTCCTGTCCTTCCTAGCTGCGCACAGGTGGAGCAAAGATGTATGAACATCTAATGCGACCTGCAGCCTTCCAGCTGAGCCAAACAACTAATCCACCTGGAGTGAAAATCTGCTGTACCTGCAGCTGCACAAAGCCTGTGCAGGAAACTGAATAGTGTGGTGCTGCACAGGAATAGCATCAGCCAGAATTGCCAACATGATTAATACACACAGAGAGAGGAAATTAAGCATGAAATAGACTAATAAGTCAGTTACTTCTTAGATCATTACAAGAAATTTTAAATAGTTTTGCCATCTTTGCAAGATTTAAGTCATCTTTAAGTCTAAACTCTGTCTGTATCAACAATTCTACTCCTCTCAGGTGTGAAACACCTTCAGACTTTTCTTGAACTTGGATGAAGGCATGTGAAAGCAAGGAAGGATTGTGCCATAGGGACAGACATGAAGAACCAGCAGCACTATCAATCCCAACTACAATGACTTTGTGATTAAGCCCAGGACCAAGTATAAACAAGACCTGACTGTTCGAAGGGCCTATGAGGCTGGAGCCCTGAACTTACAATTACAAAGACATCTCTTCTGGGGAGAGGAGCTCTATTATAAACAGAATATTCTGAGGCAGTGGCAAAAAAATCAGTGTGAAAATATTTTTTTTGCTTATTAATTGACAGAGCAGAGTAAGAGCCAAGAATACTCATCAAGCAGCACAGAAGGAACCTCTGAAAAAACACTTTTAAAAACAACAGATTTCTTTCAGTAACCACAAACATTTAGTGGGTGGAAGGGGGCAATAGGGGAGATAGGGGGGAAAATCAAATTCTCTTCATTACTACCTAGAAGAGAAAAATGAGTCTGTGGAAGCATTTGTTGATTTTCTTTCTTTCTCTTTCAGACAGGTTCATCTCCTGAAAGATTCACACTAAATACCCTATTTTCAGGAAGCCTGAGCTGCCAAACTTGCTGACATTATTCCCAAGGTAAGGATACTGCTATTGCCAATGGGGTAGACCCTGGGTTCAATCCAAGCCAATTGGATAAGCCTGAATCTGAATCCTGTAAGGAAGATATCTCTTGCACTATCTGACTTGTTTGCATTCTCCCCTGTTCTCAATGATTCTGCAGTATTCAGACATTCCAAACACATCTGAATTATTTTCAACTCCAGTATATATTTATTTAAATATGTCCCATTCCTACATGGCTGATATCACTCAAACTGCAAAGAGGATGATGATATATGAAACAATCTCTTATTCAAGCAGAAAATCTGTAGTGACTAGAAGCTTTCTGAAGCACATTGTTTTGTAAATCCTAACCATTGCCTGTCTTGTGAGCTAGTGAATGACTGAATTCTTCTTAAAATGGGCAATAACCTATAAAAGAGAACATACCATTTTGCAGGGTCAGTGGCAGATGTGGCCTCACAGTACAGGAAATTTGAGAAGAGAATTCACTACTTCAACTGAGGCAGGTGAAGAACACTGAATATCCCTGGACCTGCTGTTTTTCTGTAGCCTTTTCCTAACACAAGAGGCTTTAAACAACGTACTTACCAGAGCCATCCCAGCTCCCCAGCCCCAAAACATACTCACTTCCCTATGCTGTTTTTGGAAATGTACTTAGGAGAAGCTCTACATAACACCATACAAGAAAAAGGTTAGTTATCTTTATACGGAAGACCTTTCTTGGGCCAGTTATTGAGAAGAAATCATAAATATTACTTAAAATATATGAAGTGTGATTAACTTCACCTTCAAATCGAGGTCCTCAAGAAAAATGTTCATTTGAAACCTGGAAAGAACACAATAGGCAATAGCATATGACTAATATAAGGACATAATAAAATCAGTACTATAAGTAAGCAAACAACTACTCAGAGGCTGCAAAAAGACTGTTTCTTTACCTTGATAGAAGTCATGCACTTGCTATCTACTGGGAAAAACGGCAGCTCTTCACTCTTCCCCAGCGTTTTATAAATTTTCCGAAAATTGATCAAGTCATCAGGGCCAATCAGCAATAGGCTGAGGCCTTCATTGGCAGCTCGGGCTGTTCGGCCGCTTCTGTGAACGTACAGCTCAGAAGTGCGAGGGACCTGCAAGTATTCAGAGAAGGAGAAGCCATGAAGCTGCCCATGGAAAGCCAGCAGCAGCCTGTCATGCTCTGAGGCTCTCAAAGAATATTGACATTTATACATGTGGTACACTGTGTGTAACGCAGATGAAAGTACAGTCGGGTCTCCTATACCACGGTACCACGGTCTTATTCGGGTCCCGCGAAACGCACCTTCCACGTAGAATGGCAGCTCATTAACGTGCAAATTTGCCCCACACCCACACATGGCCTATCCCAGAGCTCCGGCCCTGTTTTGGCACTGCCTTGCTTCGTATTGGTGTTGGTGTTGGCACTTCCCAGTGTTTGCAGCCACCCCACGCTGGGAAAAAACCCTCTTCTGCTCAGCTGGGGGCACTCGTGAGGGGGAACCGCCTGTGCCGCTGTCCCGGCGGCCCCGAGGGGGAAAGGGCAGGGGGGGTCGGGCCAGCCCAGAGCAGCCCCAAGGGGAGGGGGAGCTGGAGGGGCAGAGCGGGGCCGGTGTGGCTCGCCACAGACAGAGCTGTGCACTCGTGGTCTGTGTGTGGGTTGAATATTCATGACTGTCTAATTTGAATATTCATGAGTGTCACGTTGCACATGCGCAGTCCTGAAACAGGCCTCCTTAATCACTGAAAAATCATGCTGCTAAGATATGAAGCCACAATATGGGGGGCACAAAGTGGAAGAGGGACAACTGTAATGTAAAAGATGATGTCTCAACACACTTTCTGCTCTCTGATACACCGTTCTTCCTTGTATAATCTTTTGTGAGACGCTCCTAACTTCTGACCCTCTGTTATTTCATTTGCAATTCAGGAAAACAATTTATGTGTCCTCAAAGAAGAGTTATATGGCTGAGTCATTTGCAGCCTTTGAATATCAAACTTAATAGATATGACCCTCCTTGCTTTTTGCTTCTGTCATTTCTGATATATAATCACACACTCATGAAGTGCTACCTACTGCAGTTAGTCACTGCAGCAATAAGATCTCTAAGTACAACACACAAAAAAAAGTTAAATTATTAAATCTCTATACTCAGGACTATACTATACACAGGACCAAGACTTACAGCTTTATAGTGTTCAGGATTTGATCAGCAAAAGCTTATTTCAGACTCAAAACAGTAAAAGTCAAAACATTAAAAATACTTAACCTGGTAATGGATGACATGCTGGACATTGGGAATATCAAGACCACGAGCTGCCACATCTGTTGTCAGGAGGACACAGCTGAGAAAGTGACAAAATTTAATGAACATAAAAGTGAAGAGTATATCGTATGCTGAGAAACATAAAATACAGCGATATAGAATTCCACCACAACAGTTTAAGAAACAGATTTATACTGTGTCATCTGCTGGAAATATGCATTCTGTTTGCTCTTACAGAAACAATACCCAACATTACATCAGAGGCAGTCTTGACACAGCAATTCTTTAAAATCAAAAAATGCAAATGTGAATTTCAGCAGGTCTATTCTGTTTCCAATAAAGAAATTCACCACCTTGCTGCATCCTGTTTTCCTAAGCTTTCCTTCTCTCTCAGTTCACAAGAGCACTATTCAATAAGAGAAAATGTTTCCCGTCAATACACTTTTCAGCACACTGCCCAGGTTGAGTTTAAAAATATCTTCAGGTTGATGTGACCATACCATTAACACCACAGTTGATCCTTTGGCAGTACAGACATGCTATTAAAAATTTTACCAGTTGAGAAAAATCACCTTATGCATTAACACTGTATATTTAACTAACAGCTTTTGGGGGCTGAAATATCTCTCATCAACTTGCACTCAAATAAGGTCTCTCGGTAAATTAGAAGCTAGAAAAAACAAGATGGGGCTTCTGTTCTGACAATTAGTATTTCTCCTTGCCCCTAGATATGATGAACTACTCAAAGAAGTTGTTCTTTTATATAAACAGTCAAATATAGAGCTAGAAGTTCCTTAGGATATGAAACAATTCCTCTTAAAAATATCTCCCTGCAACTGAAATGAGTTACTTCTAGGTAATGGAAATTTGTTAAGACTTTATGGCATCTGACTGTATATTCTATTGCTGCAAGGTCCAAAGCAGAAAACTCTAGGGCCTGCACTCTGCTGAAGGCCACGACAGATGGTCTCATAGATTTCTTTCTCGCCTTGAAAATCTGCAGTCTCTGACAATGCCCCATCATCTGCCAATGACCCGGGCCAATGCTATCAATACTACATTTGCCAAGGGATTCTGCAGACCCATCACAGCAATTCAAGTTGTGTTCTCCCTGCCTGAATCTATTAACAAGGTACAAACTCCCAGACAGCACGCATCAGTTTACAGCAACTGTGAGGCTTCTGGATTATGGAAGTACTGAGACCATCAATTTCCTCCCAAAGGCTGTCCAAAGCCAGCAGGAAATAATGTTTCTTAAAGTGGCAGGACAGGCCTGCCTGGATAAATCCTGGCTGCCCACTGCTCCTGAAAGAATCCAGAATACTTTGACCGTCTGGAGTCTAATTCATCTAACTAAACCCACAAAATCCTAACACAGAAAAAAATGCTTAGTTTTCTAGTGGCTTAGTGATATTCAATGACTTGCAGAGGATCAAATGAGCTGCAGAGCCAGGACACGGGCAAAGATGTGTGTTACTAACTTGGGCTCATGAATTTGTGGGGACTCACATCCCCAGATAACTTCCTCAGCCTGCTCCTACTCTAACAGAGCTGTTTCCCCCTCCCACTACCCTCTATATTTTTTTTTTCTCTACTATGAAGTTGAAAATCAACCTACCTTTCTCGCTCAGCAAACCTTTCCAGGTTTTTCAGCCTTTGCTTCTGGTGCATGTTGGCATGCAAAGGAAGAGGATCACAATTTAAGATTGTGAGGAGAGAACTGAGGCGTTTCACACAGTCTATGCTGTTTGCAAAAACCATGGTTCTTCCTGGATACTGGAGAAGAAAGTAATAGAGATAATAGTCCTTCTCGTTTGTATTACAGTGGATTCTGGTTTCTGTCAGAGTCTCAACAGTAGCTTCTTTTCTTGTTAAGTCTATTACTTTGGGTTTGCCCTTTATTCCTATTTTTTCCATTAACAATTCTAGTTTAGTTTTCTTATCCATCTTTTTAGCATTCTTTTTTTGTAAAACTCTTGTGGGAATCTGATGGACTAAAGTCAAAGTGGCAGAAAACACAAAAGTCTGTCGTTGAGGGTTATACTGTGAATCATTTAAGACTTCCAGCAACTGAGACAGCTCTAAGAAGTGACCTTTCTCAACCATTCGGTCTGCTTCATCAATCACGAGGCACCTGTCAAGTAAAAACCACACAGTAAAAATACACTAGTGCAAATAAATACAAACCTGATACACTTAAAAAGAACTTTTCCTGCTCAACACATAAGGGATGTTCTGCATAGAAAAGCAAAAGGAACACCAGATGTGCTGGGGGAGCTACAGCAGCCTTCTGCATTTCTTTTTGAAAAATCAGATTTTTGCTACGGTCTTTAACTGACATTTCCCTGCATCAAAGTAACCACTATGCATTTCACTAAAATGCTCTGACAAAAGAATAAGTGAGCTTATGTAGTCTAAATTACTTAATCGGTTATTAAACATAACCAGTGTGCAGGGATACCCAGTTCAGTATCCAGCAGTTATTCTAAAAGTCACTTTTACCTGAGCTGACGAAGATTTCTAAGATGTGGGTGTCTCTCTTTTACTAACTCCCACAGACGGCCTGGCGTTGCAATTACAATTTCTGGCTTTCGATTCAGTACACGTTCTTGCTTCTGTGCAGCCATGCCTCCAACTAGAATTGCAGTCTTAATGCCTAGAACATATAAATAACACATTTTATTTCACTAATTTATCGGTGCATGTTTTTATATAGATCCACTCAGGTGTTTTAAACAGTCCATATCACAACTTCCAACAAGCACTTTGGCCAGGAAACTGTAACACTAAACATACAGCTCTGTGCTCAGTTTTACAGAAAAAGCCTCCTTATATTAGATGTCAAAAATAAAAGTCTTTCTTTTAGTGCACCTGTTTTCCAGTAGCATGAAAACCACATCCATAGCTGTTAGCTTTGTTTATCAATACTTCCAGTCTTCTGTTCTGTCAATTAAATCTGCATGAACAAGCATGTTCCTGTTACTAATAACCAGCAGGCCCTTTCATAGAGTAAGGCTGAGAAATGCTTGTCTTGTTAAATAACTGCTCATTTGCCATGAAATAATCCTACCAAGAATGCTCCCTCCCAATTAATGACTCTTGCACAGTAGCACAGACCTCAAGTTAGCTTTAAGTAGGATGCTGAGGTACTGAAAGGAGTTTAGCTTTGGAAGCAGACTCCACACATGCCTTATTTCACACTACTTCTTCAAAGAATATACTGGTCCATGACAAACTCAATCCTCCTGTGCCAGACCCTTCCAGTATCCAAGTCATCAATGATCTCTCTTCCTTCCTCCTTGCAGGACACTATGTTTCTAAGTACAGATTTTTTTCAAAGTGAGTTAGAGGCAATAAAGAAAGCTCACATTAAAACATTTTCTCTCCTACTGCTGCAGCTATTTATCACTTGGGCAGCAGATTTTTACACATAAATAGCACTGTTCCTATCAGAACTGTATGACATAGATCAATTATTTCAGGCTCGCAGTTAAAATAAGCCTTGTAATCAGCTGCAGACTGATGAGCGCAGCAGGACACACAGACACCAAAGGAAGATGTGCTTAAATGTAGTGCAATGCACTACAAATCCTCTTCAATAAATAAATGATTACTGGTATTGAAGAAGTGGTGAGTTGTTTACCCAGCTGAACAGTTTCACGTCCCCACTCATTCACTTAATAGATGTACTGACTTCTGGTTTGGAAGAGAAAGGAATGGGATGGAATTGTTTTCATCAGGTATGTTACTCAGTAATACTCTGTGGCCTGACTGCTGCAGGACTAAGTCAGACAATCAGCAAGGCCACCCATCCTAAAAATTTATTGCCGTAACTTTGTTTTTGATAGACCAGAATTATACAGATACACTATGTACGAAGACCAATATACCAGTCAAAAAATGACATTATAATATCTTTTAATTTTTACACATAACGACATTGGGTTTTTTATATACAGGCTACATTATCCAAAGCTAGGACAAAGTTAGCTGTGGCTGGGTATCTAGTACTCATTCTATGTTACAAGAGCATGAGCCAACAGCTATTTGAAGGAAGATGCATTTTAAAGCAAAGTATCTCACATTAGCTCTTTACTTCCACACAGATCTCACTGAAGAATCTTGGCCCATTTCTCACACATCAGTGACTACAAACCTTACCCCTACAAAACGCACATAAATTTTAGGATTTTATGGAACCAAGTGTGCACATATTCCGGCTCAACCCCAATGCCAAGATTCAAACATGGAACAAGGCCCACAGGATCTACATACCTGTAAATTTTGCAACTGCATCAATGTGGTGCTTTACTTGCACAGCTAATTCTCTTGTAGGAGTAAGAACCAGACCTAAAAGAGGTCTCTTTTTATGGGAGCCAACCGTCTGTGTCTCATCACCAGAATCACATTCAAAGTTTTCCAGCACTTTCACACAGCCTGTCGTGAAGGATGCATCATCTTCATCACCACTATCTTCAACCTGCTGATGGGTCACTTTTTCTGCTTCATCCTCATTTTCCCATCTTGTTTCATCATGATGCTGATGGGACTCTTTAGAAACACTGACATTTCTGGTTGTTGAGCTATTTGATTTTTGCCACTGCAGCACAGAGTGAATCATTGGAATTGCAAATGCAAGCGTTTTGCCGCTTCCTAAAAAATGAACAAGGATAATAACTCAGACAGACAAGTCATTTATTTGAAAAGATGAGAAAAGCAACAGCCAATCACACACCGTTCTTAAAACAGGACTGTTGTAACAGACACAAATTCATAATCTTTAGAAGATCAGAAACTTGCAGCAATAGCATCTTTTCTCCTGTTCCCTTTATACATCTCTTTGAGGTCACCAATATCGTATTTCCTGGGGAACAGGTATTTTTCCAGTCTCTAGCAGGTCAGGCAGATTTATTTGCTCTGAAGGTGTTTTTTAAAAGCTGCCATTGCAGTCAAGGTATTTTTGAAGAACTCTATGCCCGTAAGAATACCATGTCCTAATTGAAAATTCTGATCAACATTCTCCAAATAAAGGACTAGCAAATGAGGCCAAGGACAAACTGGAATGTACTTGGAGGATTCACTTCTATCTTCAACTTATAGTCCTGTATTTACAATTTTCTAAGAAACTGTATTTTGAAATACTCCATTGTCTTAATTTCCTGATTTAGCACCATTTTTATAATCAGAACACATAAATCTGATTTGATACAGATAATCGATTTTGGAGAGAAGAGGGTTGTCAAAAATGCTCCCCTGATTTTAATTCCACGGGTTCACTGTACCAAAGTGCACATTACATCCCTGCCACATACTCCCTCCTGAACGATCTGTTAGTACTAAAGATGTTAGGAAAAGCCTGGGAACACATCAACTCCAGTTAAGGTTCTCAGATGTATCAGTTCATTGATCATGAATGCAGCATCCAGACTAGAACACACTCTTACGTACAGCATTCCTGTAATAGGCCACTGCTGAGATGCAATCCTCCAAAAATCTCATCTCAATTTGTGTCTGTATCACAAAACCATAAAAGTTCGCCAGATTCAGCAACACAGAGTTTTGTTTACTTATGGGAGAACCTTACAGGTTCACAGGTTATTCCGAGTTGGAAGGGACCCACAGGATCATCTAGTCCAACTCCCAAGTGAATGCCCACCCAGGGATCAGGCCCACAAGTGTGGAACCACGGGCCCCACACTCCATCCATCCAAGCCTCCCACCATCTAGACCATGTCACTGAGCTCCTTAATATTAGTTAATAAAACCTTAGTACTAGTTAATAAACAGCTAAGCCCAATGTCATCATCCTGACCAATGCTGCTGCAAAGTTTCCTTGTATCCTTCCTTCCCCACCTTTCTGCAAATCTGGGAAGTCTTTTATGACTTCCGTCTAAACTTGAAGCAGAAACTGTTTATGATCTGCACTTACAATAAGATTCTGTATTAGCAGACCATTTGTTTTTAAAGTGAAGAACACTGCTGATCTTGAATTAAATGTAATGCAATTTGGCTGGTGCAAATGTCAGTACTGCACCCAGACAAATTATGACTGTGATAATCAGCACTAATCTGCAGGCACGAGATTCACCCACAAATTAAACAAATTATCATCTCATAGGACATGTTATCTTTATAAAACACAGACCACGTACCATACAGGCCTGCAAAACAAGAAGAAAAGTTTATCTTGCTGTTACAGCCCAAGCCAATTCATGTTCTTTTAAAGAGTTTTAGATTGTAAAACTTTAAAGGGAGATAAAATTTGGTTCCCTATCCAAAAACTTCACTATTTCTACACAGCAATGAAGAGAAAGAGTTAGACCCACTACAAAAATATGAAGCCTTGACATTCCCTGCATCTGATCTCCCCATGGACCTACTGCCATATCAAAACCCGTACTGCCATTCTCCACAGTCTTGCTACAAAAAAAAGAAGACTAATCATTCTTGAACTTATCATCTTCCTCCCTCAGATCCAATGCTAAAGGATGCTGTAAGGATGCAGAAAAAATAACTGGAGAGTTTCACCCTTTCCCAGCTGTAGCACCTTCTAACAGACAGTTCTCCACATGTCTTAAGTTTCCACAGGAGCACAATGATCTACTGGGCTCTCTGGAGAGAACCTGGATTTCTCTCATGAAAGAATAAATGAGCAAAGCACAGTCCTACTACCTCGGGGTTATGAAAAATTGTAATGCAACAGCACATCCTGCCAACAACCATGCCTTCCATTCTGCAGCAAGAGAGGGATTTGCCTACCAGCACTGACAAAATGGCACTTTTTTGCAGCAGATAAACGCCATTTAAATTTTCAGTTCCATTTTCAAAAACACTCCCTGTGGGGCTTTCAAATCTTATTAAAGCTAATAGCATCAACTTAGCTTCCAATTAAAATAAAAATGCAAATGAATGCGTATCTTACTAGTTACATACCTTCTTGCTCAAGAGCAGTAAATGACTTTACAGACAAGCAGTGAGATAAGGCAACTGGAACAGATGAAAAGAGCGAAAGGAAGCCTTTAAACCAAGACAGCCCCCAATTGTGCTTCCTATCTTTAGTTATTTTAGAGGGAAAAAATGTTGCACTGATAAGGAAGACAAAACTTCAAAGGCACAAACAGCAAAGAAAGTTGAAGTAGCATATTGCTGGGAGACTTCCTAACATTAAGCAAGAAAGGAGCTGTAACAAATGTCACGAAGGCTGGCAGTGCTCAAGGACATGAGCCGCTCACACGATGGATGAGAAACTACCTCTCAAACTATCGATGTAATAGTCACTTGAAGCATCAGCAGTGAGAAGGGCTGGTGACAAGGTCAAGCCCAGAGCCAGAGCACAGAGTGGGCTCGTTTTGTTATGAAAATGGTCTGGGCGACATTCAGGCTGAACACTGTACTCAGTATTTACTTACAGCTCCACACCAGCACTGAATCATCTCCAGAGGAACCCAGTTCTATGCTTTGCCTTGCCAGGGGCACAAGTTTGGCTGCTGGAATTATGTCTGTTTCATTAAATCTGCTTTTTGCAGAGTAACCATTTTACCGTTGCCAAAGCAGGAAACAATTTGAGAAACAATGCAAAAAGAGACTTCTGTCAAAAACATAAAACCTCACTAAGATTTCAAAGCTTTGCATGCACTGCGAACGACTGAACATCCTTGTGTTTGCAAGTTGCAAAGTTTTAAAACTTTACTAAAATGTTGGATATGAAGAACACAGATGTTCTTCCCTCACATAAAAATGTTGCTTCTTCTACACACAAAAATTTGCAATGATGGGCTGCATTTAAAGAAGAGATGGGATGCTCCCATCATACACAATCAGTTTAAGAGATTTGTACCTGTTTCTGCAGCACCAAGAACATCCATGTTATCCCGGATGGCAGAAGGCAAGGCTAAGGCTTGAATAGGAGTTGGAGCACTAAACCCCAGGTAGCTCAAAGCCTGCAACACTGGTTCAGGTACAAACAGATCTTTCCATGCAGACACATCAGCTCGTTGATCAGTTGAGGCAGATAAAACTTCCGTTGTCCAGTTTTTGCCTTTTTTAGAAGCAGTTACTGAGGAAAGGGCTTCCTGTGCTTGAGAAGCATTGTTTTTAGCTGACTTCTTTTTCTTTTCCTTTGGAGTGTCTTTTCTGCTTGATGTGCTCTCAGTCACATGTCCATGCTCTTCACAATTTGCTTCTTTGATTATTTCACAACATTCTTCATCTTCATCAACTAGCACATCAATTTCTGCAGCATTAGGAGTATTGCCTTTATCTGCTTGGCTTCTCAAATCTTTGTTTTTCTTTTTCTTTCTGGGAGGAACGACAGGTTCTTCCACCTCCTCATTGCCTTCTTCTGAAGCACTCTCAGCCCTTCTCTTCTCATTTACTTTCCCCACTTTGGAAGAACTTACCAGCTTGTACTCTGTAAGTTCCTCCAAGCATACTAGATCTCGAAACTCCTCCTCAGCAAACAGATTGGGGTCAATTTCCACAGTTTTCCATTTTCCTGTTACTTGAATGCCTTTTCGTTTCCATTTCAAGGAAGATCTAAATCTCCCTCCTTTTCTGGCCTTCATTGTTTCTTTTTACCTAAAAAGGAAACCGAGGGAGGAACAAACACAAAAAAAGGAACAAAGACTTACTATAGGATAGTCAAACAAACATGAACACACAGCATAATTATTTTGCTTTCTTCTTCAACACAACTTAAACATTAAGAACTCATGAACGTAACTTCAGGCTAAAGTACATAACTATGACATAATTTAATACACCTAATCACACAGTTAACTATGTTGGAAAATTCCTTTGAGATCATCAAGTCTAACCTATTACCTTAACGCCATCTCATCAACTAAACCATGGCACTAAGTGCCACATCCAGTCTCTTCTGAAACACTTCCAGGGATGGTGACTCCACCACCTCCCTGGGCAGCCCGTTCCAAAGACCAATCACTCTTTCTGTGAAGAATTTTTTCCTAACATCCACCCTAGACGCCCCCCTTGATGAACTTAAGGCTGTGTCCTCTCGTTCCATCACTGGTAGAGGGGAGATCAACTCCCACCCAGTTACAACCTCCTTTCAGGGAGTTGTAGAGAGTGATAAGGTCCCCCCTGAGCCTCCTCTTCTCCAGGCTAAACAACCCCAGCTTCCTCAGACGCTCTAAACATAAACAAACGAATACNTTTTTTCCTAACATCCACCCTAGACGCCCCCCTTGATGAACTTAAGGCTGTGTCCTCTCGTTCCATCACTGGTAGAGATCAACTCCCACCCAGTTACAACCTCCTTTCAGGGAGTTGTAGAGAGGGATAAGGTCCCCCCTGAGCCTCCTCCAGGCTAAACAACCCCAGCTCCCTCAGATGCTCTAAACATAAACAACCGAACATAACAGCAGGCCCCATTCCCAGAACACCTCCGGGGACCAACCGAGACCCGCCGGGTAAGTCCCCGCAGCCCGCGAAGCACTCCCGCCTCCCCTCCCTTCTCCCTCCGTCCCTTACCGGGTACCCCGCGCCGGCCCCGCGGGATCCCGGGGCACCTGCGCTTACCGCGGTCGGGAGTCCCGGGGCAGAGAATGTCCGAGAAGGGCGGATCGGGGTCGAGCGCGGCCCCAGGCTCCGGAGGCTCCGAGGGCTCCGCTACCGCCCCTGCCCGCCGCGTGCGCTCCCGGGCGCCGCCATTGCCGCGTGACGCCGCGGGCGCGCGGGCTGTGCGTCACTGCGCGCGCGGGCGGCCACGAGCGGCCGGTCTGGTCTTGGGCGGGCGCGGGTCAATAAAACACTTGGTTGGCTGCCCGGGCTGTCCGTCCGTGCTGTCCGTGCTGGCTGTCCGTGCTCGCTGTCCGTCCGTGCTATCCGTCCGTGCTGGCTGTCCGTGCTATCCGTCCGTGCGCTCCGGCCCGCGGTGTCGCGGGTAAAACGACGACCTGGCGCAAGGCTGTGGAAGGAGCACGCGCACCACTCCCCTTCCCCGTGTGGTCACGTGATCCTGGCAGCCTGGCTTTGCTGAAGGGCGGGGGTGTCATAAATTGCTTTTATAATTACTGTGACAATGGGAGGTTTTTGTTAAATCCTGGCTGATGCTCAGAACGGCCTCTTTTGCTATCAGGCGTGGGGGGAGAGAGTGTAACGCGAGAGGTTTCAAGGTGACAGAGACCAGGACAGTACGTTAAACAGCAATTACAACACAGTTACTTCTTCTCTTTAATGCATGCAGATGTTTCCTGTGAGAAGATGGGAAACCAGAGGGTTCTTTTCTTTATAAATTTTTTAATGTTTTAAGGCCAAGGGCAGAAATAAGTGTATTGAATGTTTTCAAGGACAGTTTCATTTCCAGGTAATCATTGTTAACGATCTGCCAGTTCACAGGTTATTCCAAGTTGGAAGGGACCCACAAGGATCATCGAATCCAACTCCCAAGCAAACGCCCACCAGAGATCGCACCCACAACCCTGGAGCCATTGGCACCATGCTCCATCCATCCGAGCCTCCCATCGTCTAGACCATGTCACTGAGTTCCTCATCCAGTCTTCTCTTAAACACCTCCGGAGATGGCGACTCCACCACCTCCCTTGGCAGACCATTCCAATCTCTGGGATCACTCTCTCTGGGAGATCACTCTCTCTGGGAAAAAGCTCTTCCAAACATCCAGTCTAAACCTCCCCTGGCGTAGGTTGAGGTCATGTCCTCTTATTCGGGTGCTGGCAGCCTGAGAGAAGAGATTCACACCCACCNCTCATATTCTTGGAGTCTGCCCATTTCTCTAGCCTGTCAAGGTCCTTCTGAAGGGCCCTTCTGCCCTCTGGAAGCTCAACATTTGCCCCCAGCTTGGTATAATCTGCAAACTCGCAAATGATAGACTCAATTCCCTCATCCATATCATCAATAAAGATGTTGAACAGTGCTGGGCCTAACACTTATCCCTGTGGGACTCCACTAGTGACTGGCTGCCAGCTGGATGTGGCACTGTTTACCAACACTCTCTGTGTTCATCCATCCAATTCACAACACGAGGAGTTGCTTCCAATTCATATCCTCCTGTGAGCAAAGCTAAAGAGCTTTTGATGCTTGGTCCTGAAGCTCTGTATGAAATTAGTTTAATTTAGTGGCTGTCAGGAAGCGGGGTTTTATAAAGTCCCTTCAACACCAGAGCCTATTGATGTGGCACTGAACTGGAGACAGCTATGACCCACGGTGCTGTCTCACTGATGGGAGCCTTAATGAAGTGTCTCAGCAGTTTTTATGCCTTCTATGCGTTCCTTCATTAAAAGTGTCTTTCTTTCCAAGTTGTTTGGATTTAAATTTGTAAGTGTTAATTCTGCTTGTTTACAATGTTTCCATTTTACCTCTAATTATTTTAGTGGATCTTGGCAAAAGCAAATTTGCAGAAGCAAAGGAAACAGATTACGCTGAAAATGTGGTATGGCTCATTTAAAGCTATTCCTGAATAAAGAGTAAAAAAAAAATGGACTGGAGAGCTCTTAGCTGTTAATTTTATATGCTTATGTTTTATGTTATCTTAATCATATCTTTATCTAGTTTCAGAGTTTCAAGCTTTGTCCTGGAAGAAAGACATAAAATGGAAATGGCTGGCCCCACATTATCCTGAATTATGCTTTTTAATTTAATTGCAGGCATAGTTTTTACTGGACATAAGAGTATTTTGATGTTTTTTCAGTAAGAATTTGTTTGCTTATGCAACTGACTTTTCTTCTTGATCAGTATTGAGCTCTATGTACTATGTAAAATTGAACTACAGGCCCTAAATCTTAGTTTGAAAGTGGGGATGTACCTATTTGTAATGAGCATGGAAGTTCAGAATAGTCTTGCCTAAATAGACATGGTAACTCTCGTTACTACGGTGGTGTGAACTGGTTGTACAAGAGGCACTGATTACTTGAGTTACTTTGAAATGGGTTAACCAAGGGAACTAAACATTTGCTTAGTATTAGAGTGACAATCTCTCTGAGCCTTAGTAACCTGAAAGGGACTCAGCTTTGTTATGTTGTGACAAGGCTTTGGCAGTGAGAAGTGCACCCTTGTGTCCTAACAGAGTCAGCTGACAGACTCTTGGTAAATACAGTTCCATTATCGACGCTGCCAAGTGAGCTTTTAGTAAAAATACTAATGACAAATGAAACAGAGGTATGCTTTAACCCCCTTGGACTCTTTTAGATTAACAGTTATTTAAATACCAGGAAATAGTGACTTGAAGAGAATAAGTGTATTAATAAGTTAACAAGTCATGTCATTTCTCTGCTTGTATAACTCATTTCAGTACATACATATTTTATTATTTTATCAATAATTTCCAGTTATTTAAGCCACTATGTCTGAGAGCTAAAGAGAACTTGAAAGGTTTGATGTCTTCATTACAGAATTTTACCTGACAACAGATCCTGTTCTTCCCAGCTGTAAACTATGGTCCTGCAGTTCCAGAGTCCTCGAATTGTTGTTTGATCCCTAGTGTGCACTATTAGATACCAGATATTATATGTTTTGCCATTAATATTTTGGGTTTTTATAAAATACAGAAGACTTCTAAGGTAGGTCAGGCCAGAGATTGTTTTGACCAATAGCTTTAATTTTGGGATTCATGTAACTGAATTCAGGAAGAGCTGACTCTATTTATGTGCAATTATGTAGGCTTTCATTTAGTAATCACATTCTTTGGTTTGCCTTTCAGGAATGTCAGTGTTTGCTTAATTACTGATTTTGATAGCCATCACTGCTAATGAAAGAATGTCACCATACTGTGATTTATATTAATAACCATGGTGCATTGTGCACATGAAAAACATGCAGCTGCTGGACAGTGGGGCACTTGATGCCTCCCGTGCTTTGCAGGCTACAGAATTTGCTCTTCTGTCTTTTCTGGCATGAGGCCAGGTGAGGCTTGTCATGCTTGTCATCCTGTCTTAAAGTCTTAGTTCTCAGGATCAAGGTTTGTGTTGTCATATTCAGAAGTTCTGGAATACCATTCTAGGACTGACAAGATCTTAAGACATATCACCATAAAAATGATAACCCTGGGAGACATTGTTAACTGGAGGAGAGTTTTAAGATAGATTCTTCTTTCTGTCTTTTGCAGCATTTTGGAATATTTTTCTATATTTCTCCAATTTATTAATCCTCTGTTGTTAAACTTATTTTGAAAATACATATATGTGGTAACATTCATCCAAAAACATTCATGCGCTGGCTAGGAGAATGAAACCTCTTCAGGCCCAAATCCAAACTGATTCTTTTAGTCCAATTACAAAACATTGAGGCAGCTAGGACTAAAGGAGTTCCCACAGTACACTGTGTAGGTTACATAGTGTGTAATCACAGTTCTGCTCAGGACTCAGCACCTGAACTGTGGAGAAGCTCAATTCAATCTGTTCACCAATATTGAGAGGCAGCCGCAGCTGTAACAGCTGTCACTCACCGTTTCCAAATGAGCAACCTCTGACTGGAACTGGTTTTTACAGTTCACTAAACCCTTGGAAAATGCAGTTTTAATGTTCCATCTAATGCCTTAGCCTTACAAAATAAGTGTTTTTAAAATTCCATTTGTACTCCAGGTAAGAATGTCTCCACAAACAGTGGTTCTTCAGAAAAACTTCATGTCAAGGCAAACCTGTGAGAAACATGCACAAAGATATGAGTCTACTTCAGAACAATGCATAGAATGTAGCATACACAAACCTCAGCAGGAAAAAATGTTATTATTTAGGATATTTTCTAATGTTGCTTCATTTTACTACCGTCATTTGCAGAAAATTTTCAATTGTTCTTTTGCCACTTTGGTCATCTCATTGCAACAGCTATACATACAATTAAATGGGTTATAAAAGAAAATGCACTGGATTGTATTCAATGTTCTTTCATCATCTGTAGCTTGGTCTCTCATATTCTCTCTTGTAACTTAGTTCCCTCCAGTAAGATAAAAAAATCCCGGAAAGGTTATTTTACAAGAACACAGAAAAGATCCTTAAATTTGGGTTTATGTTCAATACAAAATCTGTATTTTCTAAGTCTTCTACCTGTCTTTCTGTAAGAAATGTTCTCCTACAGTGTCAAATCTGCTACCCTCTGTCCAAAAGTACTTAATAGCACATGCAAAAAGGCAGAATAACTACAGAAAAAATAAAAAGTGACATTTTTCTACATATCTTCCAGCTATTTGTAGGATTTTTGACCTGGCAGTAGGACCTAATAGCAAACTACTTGACAAAGTTTAGGTGAATGATTTTCTATTGTAAAAAAGAACGTTTTCCCCCCATGTTTACTAATTTTTCCAAATATCCACATAAAGCAAAATTTATTTCCATTTTAGAAACAGAAGCAATAATAGTAAAAAAATGCCATCAATGCCATCATTATTTCAGTGGGGCGGTCTATACTTCATTCTGCCAGGAATTTTCTTTACCCTTTACTATGAGCAGAGAAAGGAAACATCTCTGGACCAGTAACAGACTAAACAATACTGGGCGTGGGACTAAGAGCATCTTTTCACAGAGTGAAAATGCCAGCACAATGCCCAAGGCCAGCCAGCACACTGCCACACCATGCCCTGGTTCAGGCCAGGTGGCAGTGCCTGCCCAGACACCTCCTGGCAGGCAGTAAGGATTCAAGCACCCTGACTCAGAAGGTAAAGATAATGTACCACTATGCTTCAAAGCCAAAGGCTGGCACTGCTATATTCATAACAAAGATGATGAGTCCAGATCCTTGCTAAGACAAGCATGAACACTGTCATACTTAAGTCAAACATTACAATAATACTAACAACTTCAAGTATTATTTACTCATCAGTTGCCATAGAAACTTCAGATTTCTTATCTAAAATTACTGTTGGCCAGTTAACTGAGTATCTTCTTATGCTAGTGTTGTCCTTTAAATTATTCCTCGTTTGCTGGTATTTAAAAACTGCAGTCATATCTACTTTGATCATGAGTTAAACAAGCTAAGTTCAGCTTTTAGTCTTCACTCCCAAAACAGAATCTTCATTCTCCTTATTACCCTAGCAGTCTCAGTGGCATCTGCTGCAGTTTGACTTCACTTCTCTTGAATTAAGGTGATCAGAATACAGTACTGAAAATAAATATTTCAGGGAAATAATGTCACTTGTGAAGAATGAATGTTTGTAAATTATTTTGCCAAATATACTACAGTGACAGCTCACTGTTATCTTGTGGTCCATTAATACAGTCATCACAGTGATCTAAAACCAATTAACTCCCATCTTAATGGCACAAATTCCCACTATTAGCTTTAGCTGAATGGTGCTGTACTTTGTATAAATAAATTCATCCAATTATTCTGGTCCTCAAGGTCNATACTACAGTGACAGCTCACTGTTATCTGGTCCTTGAGGACCAGAATAATAGCTCACTATTATTCTGGTCCTCAAGGTTCTTTCAACCTGCCTTGGTATAATAATTCCCCTCTGTATTAATAACTGTGTCATCAGCAAATTTAATATTGTATCACAGTTACTCATTAAATAAGTTTAGTCCACAAGACTTTAAGAAAGTCCTTGAGTAAACTTGATATAACTGATAAGTTAATCTATGTACACGCCAATGTGCTTCCCCAAAATGAAATATGCAATGCCCTTCCTCTTTAGCCAATCTCCAATTTCCCCTTGAGTTAATCAATATTGATGTTATTTAATTTCCTGTTATCTTCTTAACTTTCTTTATCATTCTTCCCTTGAAAGTACATTCTAAAGTATCTATTGCATCTGACTGCATTTGCAAACATTCCAAATGTTTCCCTCACACAATCCGTCTCTGTACTTGGAACAGTTTTTGCTATTGTAACTAAAGTTAAACATGCCAGTACTCTTAAATCTCATGCCTGGAGATCATCTTGTTCTCCTGTCTTTGTGAACACATTAGTTGCAGGAGCAGCATGATGTCTTTGACAAAATGCTTCACAGAGGTAAGTTAAGAAACAGATCTGTGAAATTGGAAGAAAGAAGAGAGAAAAAGAAAAAGATAAGCAATACGGGCAAAGGGGCATATATGTATCAAGGTCCACAGGGGCTTGAGGCATCGTATGAGAGGTAAACCATAAGGCTAGGAGCATGAGAAGCTTCTCAGGAAAGATTATTGCCTATTGATTACAGGGAGATAAGCATTGGGGCAGGCTAGCTCTTTCAGGGGGTGTAGAATGAAAACAAAGATGGGACCTTGCTGGAAAGACCACATCCAGCAAGAGGTCCTCCCAGAGTTGTGAGAGATGTGAGACACCTTGAATAAACAAGGACTTTCTAAAACTTACTTGCTTTACTGAGCCTTCTTCCATCACTGATATACTCTGCAATAGTGTACATTATGAAATAGCATTTATTTTTCTCTAGAATATTAAAGAAAATGAGAAATGAAGAATGAAATGTTTAATTTAATTTTGAAGTTTATGGTAATTACTCAGTTGTATAAACTAAAACTAACAAAACAAAACCAAAATCCCAAAAAAAGCAGTACTTTCATGTTGACCCAAAACATATAGTTTGGGGTTTTTTTCCCCAACATCGTTCAAAAATATTTTGCTGGATTTTTCCTCCTCTTTTAGTTTGCCCATTGCAAAAGTAATTTTGGCTTTTAATCAGGACTGTACACATTTTGCCTCAAAGCATTGCTTGGCATGTGCTTCTGTATCCCCCAAATCAGTTACTTCATATTTCAGCTGATTCAGGCATTGCAATATTTGCTGAGACTTCACAAATTTTCAATTTCTCTGTGAATAATTTGATTTACAGGTTAATTCTTTGGGTACAGGTAAAGGTAAAGTAAGAAACACAACTTTCTCAGAGTAGTTTCCAGGAGGCAGACACTCAACTCCTGGGTGACAAAGGAGAACTGCACCTCTGTCCAACACGACAAATCTCTTCTCCCAAGAATCCTTAGGTTGAGCCAGTGTACCTGAAGTTTCCTTGAGGTACAAAGTCCTTCCATTTCTCTCTTTTTTTTTTTTTTTTAATATTCTTCTGTATTGCATTTAGAGTGCATTGCTTTAGAAGGCATCAATAACATTCTCTCTTTTACTAGGGATGGGTGCCATTTCCCCAGGTGTTCTGCAATTGCCTTCATTAATGAAGGGTTATTTGAAATCAGCCTGGTATTGGCTTTGCAGACTTACACAGTTCCTGTGTTAAAGCGAAGGTTCCAGCTCACTTTGGGTTTCACAAGAGCAGCATGCTCTTCATTCTATTACAATAGCTATGACAAGGTTAGAATGATGCTGAGAGTAGAGCTTTATTTGAGAGAAGAGAGGAGTGGAAAGGGGAGGAGCTGAAAGCAGCAGCAGTGGAAGGGAAGTCATACGTGACTTTAATCACAGATGAGAATGAGACCACTTGCCTGCAAATTTAGTATGAGAGGAGATTAAATCTTACATATACGTGGTTTTGGAACAAAATATGCAAACATTTTCTGTCAAATGTGTGGTTCAAAAGGAGATTTGTTTGTATTTAATTCCTCCTGTGATCGGTATTCTAGTCCAATATTCAATTTACAGAAAAAAATTCTTATTTTTATTCTGCTTTTCGCATTTCCAGGATATTCGTAGATCTCTTTGACGTATCTACCGATTTAAAAACTAATGGGAGTCATGCCCTCACAGTGTTGCCTGGACTGATTTAGAAGGACATATTTTTAAAGGCAGGAAGGGAACTATTTAGTGGCTTACAAAATTTATGCAAAATATAACATGATAAATCAGCCTAATTATATATCTAAACTCCATGTTCTTCAGTCTTTAAAACTGAGTTATGAAACTCCTGGTTTGAAAACTGGATTGAGTTCCTAATTCCAGGCACACATAATGTCTCATAAATTCTCTAAGATTCATGAAAACTACTTGCAAGGTGAAATAACCACAGATGAAACAACTAACTGCTATTGGGATTTCAGTATGCTTCCCTAATGCTTATCAGTGGCAGAATCCTGTGTGTCAGGATTCTGAGTTTGGGACAAGAACATTGGAGGAAACTCATTTTTCATTTCCCCTTGTGGAGCAAGTTAAAGTACTGAAAGAACCTAGGTTCAGTTATAACTATTAATATTTGCTGTCTGATGATGTTCCCTGACTAAAAAGATAACGCAAAGGATATGTCATACCTTGACAATTCCAAATGGCTTTGGTATTCTATTACATAACATTTTGATTATTTATAAATATATTGGATTAGATTTTCTGTTGCACATTTGCAATTGATGGAAATGCTCTGATTTTTTACTGTTTTACATTTTCAACTGAGCACAGGATTTGGCCCAATTGGTAGACAGAGAAGTAACACACAGGCGACCATGGGTTTTTTTTTTTGTCAGATAAAAGCTGAAGTATTTACCAGCTGGAATAAAGGGTAATAAAATTCTGGACAATATACTGCACAGTATTACCTAGTCCTTACAATTTCTGGAATTATTTTTATACTTTATCAACTTACTGGGTCATCTGGGCATTTCACAGTAAGAGCAAAATTTTGCACCCCCTGAAGCCCTTGTGAAATATCTACAGGGTTTTTTAACTCCTGGTGTCAGTGTGATTTGTTTGGCTGTGTTCCATATAAACCTTGCAAAGACCACTGTCTAGACGCCTGGTGAATTGCTTAGCTCAGTAAATGCTGAATCCAACTTGGTGTGGTGATTCTTGTCCCACATGAATTGAGCATCACTAACCCACCCTAACAAAAGCTGTCTTACTACGTTTTTTAAACGGATTGAATTTTCTGTGCTTATTTGTCTGTGAATCAGGGGTAAGAATGGCATGCCTTTATTTTGAAAGAAAATACTCTCCCTTGTACCCCCAGTGTACTCCGCATTTGGGATTGCATATGGCAATTCCCACAGTATCCAAGGTGTGGCTGCATGTATCAGGAAAACTATCCATATGGAAATCTGTGCTGCCGTATGAGCGGTGTGCACCCTGGGGCTGGAATGTAAAAGGTGAATGCATAATATCTGAAGTGTAAGTGATGTCTTCGGTGTAGCTTCACTATTTACTGCTAAGGGAGCAAAGGATTTTTTTTTTAGATGAATATAGAAGCATTCATTCACTGGAGGTGGAACCTGCTTTGAACGTTTCATTAAAATCAGCTCAGCTAGGGATTTCTCTGGTGTAATTCTGCTTTGACACATCTGTGAGAGCGGGGCAGGACACAAGTGGGGGGTCCCAGCACTGCTGGCGAGGGACGGACGCCCCATAGGGGAGGCCGCAGCAGCGAAAGAGCAGCTCCAGGGGGGCTGCAGCTGTGGGAAGGGAAGCCGATGGAGGCCACGGCTGTGGATGAGGAGCCCCGGCGGGGCAG
>WEKX01016316.1:29584-52925 GCA_013390025.1 Pitta sordida | reverse complement strand
TGCCGCAGTGAGTGCGCCCAGCAGAGGCTGCTGCCGCCGGCGGGAGCGCCCGGAGCGCTCGGTCCTGCCGCCCCCGGGGCGATGCGAGGGAGGCTCGGGGAGAGCGTCGGCTGCCGAAGGCTTTAGCTCTTACATGCGTCCGATAATCTGCTCCAAAATGGATTTTAGTCAGAGCAATCTGTTTGGATACATAGAAGACCTGCAGGAGCTAACTATTATAGAGAGGCCAGTACGCAGGAGCTTGAAGGTACATATATACCTCAAAAGAGAACGATGCTTTAAAATCCATTTAAAATTGTGTCTGTTGTATTTATGCATAGCTAAATGAACAGGTTTTTTGTTCGTTTATTTGTTTTATGGCACCAGGATACCAAACATTTTTTTAGTAATTTTAGAATAAACCATCTTGAATATGTACTATGTAACAGGGAATTAATATTTTCAGCATAAGAATATTAAGCTGGGAAAAATAGAGTAATGTAAGTCTTTAGAATGACTTATATGTGATTTGGTTATACTTTTATAGTGCCTTACATGTAACTGTACTTTAACATCCTGTTGTTTCCTGGAGAAAGATTTATTTGACTGAATTTGAAATATTGGCTAGAGATTCCATGGATAAAATCAAATTACTCATGGAATTATCCCTAGATATGTGGGGAGGAAGGTTTTCTTTTAAGGAGATTAAAATGGTGAAGTAGTAAGGCATTGTAAACTCACAATCTCTATTTCACACTTGACAGACACCAGAAGAAATAGAAAGATTGACAGTTGATGAAGAACTCAGTGATATTGAAAGGGCTGTTTATCTACTCAGGTATTTTCTAAAATACTGCTTTGAAACACTGCTGCCCAGCATGTTTGCATGCAGCTTTTTTAGTGCTTTACTCTTCACTCCTTTCATTTTCTGTTTTTCAATCATTTTTTTACCTTCTACTATGTTAAACATACAGGCAAGATAAAAACAAGTTCTGCAATTTAAAAAAATCCACTGTAGGATAGAGTGCCTGTGTACATGTATAAACATTTCTGAATTTTTAATATGGCCCGCACCAGCACAGAGTTGTACTTAATCATCTTTTCCCCTGCAAGATCCCATGAGTGTTAACATTAAAAACACCAATCATTCAGGGCGTTCATATTGACTAAGTGAATATTCACTCGTGAGCAGTTACCACAGGCTGATAACAGAGCTATTCTAACATCCTTTATATGTTTGGACTTTCAGAAGAGAAAACTTGAGATCACTTCTATAGTCCTTAAGAATTACTGTAGAAGATACTGTGTTTATATGTACTTACCTCTGTTCTGGTTTTTCAGTTTACCTCCTTGTTGTTGAAAGTATTTATTTGCAGCTACTTGAATAACTTAAGTTTTGGTAGTTTAAAATACAGATCTTTCAACTACTGTGTAAGTCATCTTTGAAAGTACAAATATTCTGAGGGATTTTGAGTTGAATATGCATTTTTAAACAATACCTAGTAATTGGAGAACCAGCTGCAGCTCCCTCTCAGTTTGCTTATTTTGCTAATTTAAGTGCTTTTCTAGTCTATGCCTGTGCTTAGTGTTTAGAATAGATATTCTCAGTGACTTAATTTTCTCTTTTTGGGGTGTGTGGCATTGTACTTATGTAAGCATTTTTGTCCACTGATACTACTTTCCATACTGAGTTATGTTGATGGGGGGCTTTATGCTGAAATTTATTAAATGGAGGATTTTAAAACTTGCTGTGCCATTAGTTCCTGTAATCAAAGACAGTCTGTTGACTCTAGGGAAATTCAGGAAAAACAGTTTGCATGTGGTGCATATTATTGGAAGGATGCATATCAGTTTTGGTTTGTACCTCACAACAATCAGCTTTGTTGACTTTTTTCTTTCCCTGTGTGGCAGCAAATTTCTTCACTCTTTTCCCAATTAAAGATCACATTTCCAGCAATCTGTCTTAACTAGATCATTACCTTGTTAAATGGAAAATGTGCCACTTTCTATCTTTCATCTTGCCAATTGCTTTTCAACCTGGCCTTGACCTTCTCCTGACATCTTTTTCTGCTTTCTCTCTACTTGAGCAGGTGCTCTGGAGATGTAACATTCTTTTCCCTTTGATAAGCTTTCATTTTTGCCTCTGAATTGTTCTCATTGCTGCAAGGTAGCTTCAACGCTGCATGATAAGCTTTTTATAAGGCAATCACTAGCTGTCCAATTGTGTTAATACAATAATCCAGTGGAAGCTTTTGCTTAAAAAACTTAGAGATTGCAGTGAATTGTTAATGATGCATGTGTTGTACCCCATTTGGAAAGGATGATCTTATCTCCATATACATTAAAAATATATTCAAGAACAGTAATAGTGTCTCTCTTTAACTATCTACAAAGAATATAAAAATGCTACGTCTGTCACAGGGTCTTTTATAGTGTCATTTATGGAACCTTAATCTGCAAGTTGAGTCAGAATCACAGAATGTTCTAAGTTGGAAAGGACATGCAAGGATCATCAAGTCCAACTCTTAAGTGAATGGCCCTTACAGGGATCAAACCCACAACCTTGGTGTTATTAGCACAATGCTCCAACCAGCTGAGTTGCAAACTTTAAATTTACTGAGCATATCTTTAGTGTTGCTTGTACAGTGCAATGGAGATGATGACTGCTACAGATTAAAAACCTTTGTGTGCTACAGCAAAAGTAATGTTTAGTAATCATTTTCTGTCAAAGTTCAGAAAGAGTCTTCACATTTTAATGACTTTAATTCTGAACACAAAACCCCAACCACTTTCTTCTCTTTTCATATCCTTTCCCTTTAAAACCTGTCCCCAACTTCTCCACCCTACCCTTCAACTTGGATACTGTGGTTTGCTTATATTCAGTTATTGTATGTTTACTGGATAGTTGTTTTTTCTAGATTTATGGTGCCGAAGTATTTTACTACAGTAATCTGAAAAACAGGTATGCTGACCTTCGAAATGGAGAGGATAGTTTTATTTTTTCCTAGTGACTGATTCTTGCTTTGCTGTGTGTATGGGAACGTATTGATTTCCCAGCTCTCACTGTTTGATCAGTTTGTTCTTCTTTTTTCACTTCTTGTATTCTTCACTTCTCATTTGCCAGTAATACTGTGGAGTTCCTGGCATGGTCTTTTACTTTTTAATATTGTGAAGTTATTTCTTTTGGTTATCTGGTATATTTGTTACCATCTAATGATTATCTTGTATTTCCACAGTGTCTTGTCTGTGTCTAGGCATAACGTATGGTCACAGGTTTTGTAAATTTCTGTTTATTGTCTTCTCTTAAATATGTTACATACCTACAAATGTTTTTAGCACATGGTAAGTACGTTGACACATTCATCCTGTTTGAGATGTCACTTCCACAGGACATGATTTAATTTTTATTTTTTTTTATTGTTACCTATCATAGTTTGGTTTCACATTTTAAAGTGATAATTATAATTTCAATAATCCTAACAAGTGTCTCTCTCTCTTCAATTATTATTTTTAGTGGATGACTCTGCTTTCAATCTCTCCTTTTCTGCTAGTACTACTTTTCGGATAACTATGTAGTGAGGTAGATTGGTAAGATGATCTAGCTAAGGCTGATCATTTTTAGTCACATTCATTTTCAGCTAAATCAACTCCTTTATTTGCTATATTATATGGATATATGTAACAGCTCTGCAAGCAAAAGGAGAGGACATAGTAGCTCTCCTGGTGGCTGAAGTCACTTTAATGTGACATGACCATGAGTGAACTTCTGCTTTAGGTCACTGATACCCAGAGTACTCAGTTTTAATAAGGTAACCTTCTGCAATTAGACTGTGCAAGTTCTAATTTAATATGAATGTGGTGGCGATTTAGACTCTCATTTGTTTTAATCTCAACTAACTTTGATTGTGGTTGAGGAACTGAGCTTCTTTAGGCCTCGTTGTCAGAGATGTTTATGGACTTCCTGTTGAAATCAAATGGATTTAGGTACCTAAAGAGCGAGAGGCATCTGAGTGATCTATATTTTAGGGCTTCAGCGTATGTGTTTAGTGTTTTCTGGAGGGTCTAACAGGAATCACTGAGGAGTTGTATTCTGCCTGTGTTTTGCATGCTGCTGGCCCAACAGCAGAAGAACAAGGACACCAATATAACTGTTCATCTCAACCATGTCAGTGTCAAGATTGGTGGCTTATCATAAAACCATCAGCAGATTAAGGCAAGCTGCCAGACCACACTGAAACAATTGAATAGTTTGAATTCCACCTCAGGGCATCATGACCCCTACTGGGACAGTGGCAATGAGCAGCTCAGAGACAGTAATTTTTATTCCTGCTGTGAAGTCTTGCCTGTAATCTTAATTTTCATGTTTTCTGATGTTTGATTCATGTAATAACTTAAATTAATTTGTCTTACTATAGCTCACCCTTTTAGGGTATGCGGCCAAAGTTATGTGTTCATTGCCTGATGGGAATCTGGTTTTGGATAGAAAGATGCTTACTGATATGTTCACTGCGGTATGATTTGTTTTCTGAGGACTTTTCTGATATTTCCCTAGGGCTTTTACATTGTTGTGTGCATTGTATTATTTTGTATTCAGCTACTCTTGTTTTTCATTTGTGCATGCTTAGTGTTGAAGCTTACAGACCTTGACATTTCTGTCATACTCAAAATAACAGGGTAATAATGAGTTATCAGGATGGAGGATTGACCTATTCACCCTTTTGGGAATATAGTGTACTTTGAGTTGGGAGAGATCCTATCTATTGGTGTAGAAAACAACACAGTTCCTCTCCAAAACATTTAACATAGATACACTTATCTAGATTGGAAAGTATTCAATGCCTCTAAGCTTAGCATGACTGAAAAAAACCCCAGCAGCAACAAAAAAGTTGTACTGTATTGTAGACAGAGTATTCTCAAATTCTGAACACCATACAATACGTTACACGTAGTTAATTGTGAATGTCGAACCCACTACATACTATTGAGAAGTTTGGGGGTTTGGTTTTTTTTATTTGGTTTTTAGTCATCATGTTAGTTTTGGAAAATTTCTTTTCTCTGTAGGTTCAAGCAACTCACCTTGGATTTTAAATGAAAGCTTTCATTTAAATGTAACTTTGGAAGCTGATTTTCTAAATTGTGTAAGTTTTTTGTGTGTTACATAATTGTGAAAACTGGCTACTCTATTCTGGTTATGCAGCTTCTGGTCCTGATGTGTGCATGGTATACTGAAAGATCCAGCTATAATGCTAAGCATGTTGGAAAATAATTCTTCCATCTATGCTGCCGAGCTGTAAATATTAACGTAAAATGTGTTTCTTTTGTCTTCTCTTCTCTGTCCTTGATTTTGTAAATTTAACTTAATTTCTGTAAAAGTTTCATTCTGATTCACTTAGTTGGGTAAACTCTTTGCTTGACACTGGCTGTGTTATGTAAATAAATTAATGTATATGAAATCGATTCTTTCACCTTAAAGGGAAAGGTGTACCCGTAGACTCCTAAAGTGTTGCTAAGACACATACTTTAATTTGAGTTTAGATTTGTGCGAATACTTCTGGTAATCATATTTGCTTAGTTGAAACTGCAACTGAGGAATCAGCTGTGACTATACAGAGCAGAGTTAATATAATGCTCTGAGAAGTGGAGGAGAGAGAACAATCTACATTGCAATTTTCTTTCTCAGGTCTCAGTCAGTGCCAGTCCTCTCCCTCTTCAAGTGTTTCTGCTATGTTTGCCCTTGTGGCTCCCCAGCACATTGGGGAGTTTATCTCAGGCAAACCCTGAAAAGGATGGCTAGTTTTAAAACAGATCAACCGTGTGATCCTGGACCTTGTGCACTTCAAAAAAGACCTTTGCCAGCCCAAAGGAATTGGATAGCAGGGTGGGAACAATGCTAGGGAGTGGGTGAAATGTCTTTGAGACTTAGCAGTTAGTTTAGCTGGCTTATGTATTTATGAAGCTGTGGCTTGCTGGTGTCTAGTTTCACAGCCAGTTAAGCTGAATGAAGCTCTTCCTATATCAGAGAGGAGCTCTCCTCTCCTTTCCTTATGTGACTGCATGGTCCTGATAAATTTTGTGTACTAGCACTAGTCCTGTTGCATCTAGTCCAATTCAGATTAGGGAGCTGATGCTAATTCTAACAATTTTTTCAGGTGCTTACTTCCAAAAAATGTGGTACAAAATGTGGAACAAAATGCAAGCAACTGCTTGCACTACTGTAAGTGGGACCATGAGCAGAGAAGTCCTAGCTGGTAGATGACTCTCCCATCAATAGGAAAACAGATTTAGTTCTGGTTACTCTAACTTTGAATGTATACTTTGAATCTGTGAAGTCAGGTACTGGTTGAAATGTCAAGAGAATACGAAGAATCAGCTGTAGTGTATTGAATGAGCTCTTTGACATGAAATGGACTTAAAGAGTTGTTAAAATTGGAAGAGACCTCCAAGATCATTGAGTCCAACCTCTAACTGAAAACAGCCATGTCAACTAAATAGAGCACTAAATGCCTCATCCAGTAGTTTTTTGAATGCTTCCAGGGATGGTGACTCCACCACTTCCCTGGGAAGCCTTAACAACCCTTTCAGTGAAGAAACTCTTCCTGAGTTTCTTGACCTCTCCTAGCTCAGCTTGAGGCCTTTTCCTCTTGTTCTGTTGTCAGTTGCCTGGGAGAAAAGGCTGATTCCCTCTTGGCTACAGCCTTCTTCCAGATAGTTGTGGAGAAGGTTCCCCCCTGAGCCTACTTTTCTTCAGGCTAAAACCCCCAGCTCCTTCAGCCACTCCTTATAAGGCTTGAGTCCCTTCCCCAGCTTGGTTGTTTCTGGTACAGGCCAGGAATGGCCTTCTTTGCCACCCTGGCGTGCTGATGACTCATGTTCAGCTGCTGTCGACCAGCATCCCCAGGTCCTTTTCCACTGGGCAGCTTTCCAGCCACTCCACCTCAGACCTGTAGTGCTGCCTGGGGTTGTTGTGAGTCTGGTGCAGGACCTGACACTTCGCCTTGTTTAACCTCATAGAATTGGCCTTGGCCCATCAATCCAGCCTGTCTAGATCCCTCTGCAGAGTGTTCACTCTCCAGCAGATGAGCGCTTCTGCCCAATTTGGTATTGTCTGCAAATGGACTGAGGGTGCACTCAATCCCATCATCCAGATATTAAGATATTAAGCGGGACTGGAAAGATGCTGAACTGCTTGAGAGGGTCCAGAGAAGGGCAACAAGGATTGTGAAAGGACTGGAGAATAAGCCCTATGGGGACTGACTGCAGGAGCTGGAGTTGTTCATTCTGGAGAAGAGGAGGCTCAGCGGTGACCTCATTGGTGTTTACAGCTGCCTGAAGGGCAGTTGCTGTCAGGTGGGTGTAAATCTCTTCTCTCAGGCTGCCAGCACCAGGTCTGCCCAGGGATGTGGTGGAGTCGTCATCCCTGAGGTGTTTAAGAAGAGACTGGATGAGGAACTCATTGACATGGTCTAGATAATTGTATAGGCCATTAGGTTATATAATGAAAGAAAAAGAAAAGAATGATGATGACATGACCCTGAGATTAGCTCAGATAGTTGGAACGTGGTGTTCATGGCACCAGGGCTGTGGGTTTGGTCCCTGTGTGGGCATTCGCTTGGGAGTTGGACTCGATGATCCTTATGGGCCCCTTCCAACTCAGATTATTCTGTGATTCTGTGACAACTGTGATGTGTGAGATCAGGAAGCTTTTCCTTATGCGTTGTCAAATTCTCCTCTGGAAGTGTCAGTTATATTTCTTTCAGAGCATCTTTTGCTCATGACATAATAAGGAGAAACTAGGGATCTGTGTGAATGTGTTTTTTAATATTAAACACAGTTGAAAAATCTGTGGGTTTTCTTCTAAAAATTGTTCTGTTGCCCTGGGAAAACCTTATCATCCTCTCATAGAAATGTTCTACATGGGAATATCCAGTTAAGTATTTCCCATGTTTGTTTCTTTCTTCATGGATGATCCGATAGAGAAATAGCATGTTGCCCAGCAGGAGACTGTGTTTTGTTTTTGTTTAGATGAGCACTGTCATTTAATAAATAACAGCTGCATGGTTCATTTTGAGATGTCACATAATTAATGTATAAGTGTAATAGTTCTGCTTTATATCGCCTTCCTTAAAAAGTTTCAAGTGTTTATAAAAACATTTTGTACTTAGAAGGTGATTTTATCCTCACGCTTGCACAATATTGCTAATTTATGTTTTTATCCTTTGCCTGATTTGGCAGGAGATGATGATATTGCACTAGTTTATGTCAGGACCTGGAAATGGAACAACATTTTGTGTTAGAATACATCAGAGGTACAGACTTCTCAAAGAGAGGTCGAGCTGTCCGTTTATGACAAGTCCAAGTGCACTTTCACATGATGGTGTCCTGTAAAATAATGGCTGCTTATGCTTGTGGCTGAAACACAATTTTCATAAAATCATAGAACGGTGTGAGAAGAGATCAAAGATCATTTCATACTAGCCTCCCTACAATGGACAGGGACACTTTTCACTAGACCAGTTTCCTCAAGGCCCCATCCATCTTTGCTGCGATCACTTCCAGGGATGAGTTGTCCACAGCTTCACTGGGCACCCTGTTGCAGTGCCTCACTACCTTCACAATAAAGAATTTTTTCCTAATATCCAATCTAAACCTGCCCTGTTCCAGTTTGAAGCCATTTCCCCTTTTCCTATCACTACCCTTGTAAAAAAGTCCCTCTTCAGCTTTCCTGTAGGGCCCCTTTAGGTACTGGAAGGCTGCTGTAAGGTATCCCTGGATCCTTCTCTTCCCCAGGCTCAACAATCCCAATTCTCTCAGCCTTTCCTCATAGAACAGATGCTCCATTCCTCTAATTGTCTTTGTAGCCCTCCTCTGTTCTTGCTCCTGGAGGTTGCTGTCTTATCTCTGTGGAAGAGCCCAGAGCTGGATGCTGCTCTCCAGGTGGGGTCTCACCAGAGTGAAGTAAAGGGACAGAGTCACCTGGTCCTGCTGGCCATGCTGTTTTTGGTGTAGCCCAGGTTATGCTTGAGTTTCTGGGCTTCAAATGCACGTCGCCAGCTCATGTCCAGCCTCTCATGCACCAGCACCCCCAAGTCCTTGACAGGGCTGCTCGCTCTCTGTTCATCCCCCAGCCTGTACTGATACCAGGGATTGCCCCGACCTTGTTCAGTCTTGTGAGGTTCCTCAAGACACAGCTGGTGTCATTGGCAGATTCGCTGAAGATGCACTCATCTGTGTCAATGAAGATATTAAATAACAATGGTCCCTGTCCAGACCTGAGGGACACTGCTGCTCATCACTGATGTTCTTTAGGACGCTGAGCCGTTGACCACTATCCTCTGGGTGCAACCATCCAAACAATTCCTTATCCACCGATCATGTTTTTCTTGCAAATTCATTCTAGTGTTCTGAGGACTGCTTTGTTGTAGGCAAAGGAAGCTCTTCACATGTCATGGTGTGATGCTTGCATGGCCCTGCACTTTGAATCCACTTCATTTGTTGCTGACACGAAGAAATGGCAGTCAGTACTGCTCCAGCTACTCTTTCCCTAAAAGCAGTATAGTAGCATGCACCATGACCTGTCTCAAAAGTCTGAGTACTCTGAGACTCCTCAGAACTATGATTCTTGGTGCTGATATGGCATGTATTTTTGCATTCAGGGCTCTTTAAATATTCTACTGAGTATTGCCATAAGGTGAGGCAGAAAACACTTCATTATGTATTAGTTCATATTGCTGCACTTTGTAAACTATGGAAGAGAATGTTTTACTGAGGTGAAGTTCTGATTAGAATTTAAGGACTTCAGGAACTAGGACTGCAGGCTTGGGCTGTATCTATTCCTCAGCAGATATGCTATGACAGAATAATTTGGAATGGGACAACAAATAGGTTTGTTGAGATTTAAAATTAATCCTACTCTCTGGGGTAAACTTGTAGAACTGTTCATTTAGTTATTTTTAGAGTTAACTTTAGTAATGTTCATATTTTTGTCCTTGGTCTACCAGCTGGTACTAGAAGTGCCAACACAGTGTTACCCTGGATTTTGTCAAGCCTTGGAGCCCAAAGCTTTATGTCACAGGGAAAAGAAAAAGGATTATTTAATCACTTACACAGAAGTTTTTACACTGGGAAAATGTAGTGGGAATATGGACAGTTCTTGAGACTTAGCAACTGAAGGAGGTCTCTATTACTGATTGAGAAGTTCTCCAGCTTTGTTAGGAACATCTTATTTAATCTTTTAGGGGCAGATTTTTGTATAAGAGAAGTTCTCTTTAGGTCTTGAAGACAAACTGAAAAGGAAATTGAAATCGATTCCTATAGTAAGGATTTATATAGACATAGTCTGGCAAAGCCTGTATTACAGCTAAAGAACCAACTGTTTAAATTATGCATAATTATAGGATTCTGCACCTGAAAAGGAATATTGCTTCAGATTCCAAAGATGAGGGCAGAAGTGACATCTGTAGCCAAAGAAAATCGTGTCCTCAGAGAAAGATTTTTAAAAGTAGACCAGTGATGATGGGAATTTTACGTAACTGAGTTGTTCTTGAACCCCACCCTTTGAGAATTAGCATGTCACTGGCATCATCTTCCATCTCTCCTCCATCCACCTGATGGCCTTACATTTTGCTTTGTCCCTCCTTCACCCCGATGTGTATTTACCTTCCTCGTTCAGGTTGTGTTTGAGCCTTTCCAGTCTGAACAGTAAAAGTATCCTTTACAAGTTTTGAAAGTAATGATTCTGCAACTCTTATGCCTCAGTTTATTAAAACTAGTTTTACATGGCTGCCATGTTCACTGCGGTTCTTGGAGTTGCTCCCCTCTCCATGGGTAGACTTGCTGGTCTCATGGAGACACTTTTTAATAAGATGGAGTCTTTCCCATTGAACCTTAATTCCCTCTAGCCTATCAGATAAACAGCCCTATAAAGGGAAGAAAAATGTCTTTCTGCTTTATGAGTAATAGTTAAACAGAATGAGGAAAGAGACAAAGAGCCACTTGGAAATTTCTGCTAGATTTCATGGATGCATCTGTCTGAGATATGCTTTAGTGCCTCTGCCTGATACTTTTTCACAAGCAGGAAAATGTACCAGATGTTTCATATCCATGTTATTATTTGAATGGGGTCTTGATGATGCAGGTATTCTTATTTAAATTCTTCCATTTAGCGTCTTTTGCGTTCAGATAAATGTTTCTGCGTGTTTCTCTTTGCAAAAAATTACTCTACAAGGGGTTAATACTAAGGAATAAAAATACCAGGCTGTGGATATGTGCCTCCGTATCTTGGTAGCGGTTGTTTCAGCAGCAGTTTTCTTTATTCTGTGTTACGTGACTGTGGGCTCTGAGAATCTGTACAACTCTCATGTACACATCACACAACAGATTAGCTGAGTCATTCCTTGTTGGTTGTATCAATTCACAGAAGGACCAAGGGGAATTGCAATGCTTTATTGAACTCTTGAACTGTTGTTGGAAATGTCTTGCTCGTATACCCCTTACATACTAATGGGATTTTGATACCTACCCCTTTCCTAACAGACTGTGGATAGACAGCACTATTTAGTCATCGCATAATTCTAAAATTACAGTCTCTTTGTTTACAGAAACACACTACAGTGTGATTTGAGCCCCGGTGTTTCTCTGTAATGCCTACTTTCATGTTCTTCCGCTGTTCTTAAATTTGTGGTAAAAAAGTCAAATTCAGTCAGTGTGTAAGCTGGGATAGACAAACTGGTGTGAATGGAGTTGCATCATTTTAATTGTGTGTGAATCCAAGCTGAGTATAGTAACTAGAGTTTGGTTTTTTGACTTAGCCTACTTAGAATAGCCAGGAAAGTGTTTTTAGGACTTCAGAGTTTTTTTAACTTAAGTTTTTTTGTAAGATTATGTAAATAAAGGTCACCAGAATAAGTCAGAATAATGTATAGTGATGAAGAAAGACTGAAGCCTCAAAGAGCATAGTCTTACATTCTTTCTAATGGAGGGAAAAAAGTAACTTATGCATTCTTCTTGTCCTTATCCATTTCTCAGTAATCACCATGTTTAAGAGGATACTTCTGGCTTTGCAAATAGATCAGTACGGACATTTTGCCCTAAGGCATTTTTCTCATAGGTTTTAAAATTAAATTGTCCATTTGATTTTCTTTCTTTCCCCAGTGTATCTTAAATCACTTAAAAAAAAATTCTTTTAAATGGCAATGCACTGTAACTTTGAATAAAATTGCAAAAGTTCTTGCAGACCTTGATTTTTTTTTGCTTATGGGAATAGCTTTATGTCCAAATTGTCAATTATGCTTCTAGTAAGAAGTCCACATTTCTTGAAGTAAAACAGTGAATTAATTTGGGTAGGTATTAATTAGCTTCTACCCATCCAGATCTACCCCCATGACGATTGTTGAGCAACAAACAACATTAAGGGCTGGATCCACCAGTTTATGATGCGACTAAATAAAAGTTGTTGAAGGCTCCTTGTATAACTCCAAAACATTTCTCTTCACCAGTTGGAGAAGAGCAGGACAGTTGGACTCAAGATGGATCGGAGCACTTGATAATGCAATTGACATTGACAGAACTGCACAGCAGAAGCAATATTGCACTTGATAATACATATCACTGCTTTTTGCTTGCAGCATTTTATGTTTAAAAAATGGGGTGATTTACTGTTTGCCTGTACTGCATGAGAAATGCAGCTGACCAGCTTGGGTTCTGACTTTCCAAAGTACTATGTACTCTTTTTTTTATTTTCTCCTGCCTAGTGAAATTGCTTGGTAACTTCTGTTACCAAGAGCATATTGAAAAGGCTGGATAGGGACAGTAAGAAAATGCTTTAAACATGCTAACTGTGTTTTTGTTGTAAATATGATCTGATTGTATTGTCTCTGACAGAGTAAACATAATGTAACAGAGAAATGTGAAAGGTATCTGCTTTAATATACTTATTTACGTGTTCATATTGCTTACATTTTTGGGCAGGCTTGGAGATAAAGATGCTGTTTTTAAAGGGAGAAACAGAAAAGATGCCATTTTCACTGCTGAAATTGTAACTGAGCTTTTTGAGGGGGAGGATTTATGTCCATATTAAATAGCAAAACATGAGTCACTGCCTCATTGCTGCTTGCACCAAAATTCTTCTGTTATAAGCAGTTAATCTCTTTTATGTAATTTGCAGTGATTTCAAAGCTGAAGATTAGGATACCTATTTCTCTGCCATTTGGGGAGGTAGAAGTATAGTCTTCAGGACAAGATTTAATTTCATTTTTAGGTTTCTCAACTGCATCAAATACTAACCACTAAATCAATGGAGAAAAGAATGATAGCTACATAAAATTCACCTACTTCTTTATTACAGATTTTTAAACAGATAATATGTCTATTTCCTCTTACTTTTATCACCATGTAAAGCCAGCTATAGATGTATTTTAAGGGTTACTTGTAACTGATTTTAAACCTTGCATGCTTGTATTATGCAGAAAGAAAATGTTTGTGTCATGCTTTTGTAAGAAATGTTTAGGTGCATACTTGTATGGAAAAATCAACTCTAAGGGCAGATAAATACACTTGTACTCTAATCACTTAAACCATGCCACTTATTGAATATGATGTGTTAGAGAGTAGATAGATCAATAAAATTAATATCCTGGTCTTAGTACAGTCAACCCTCTTCCACTTCGTGCCTCCCAGATAGCAGCTTCACGTCTTCCCTGTGTGATTTTTCACACAGTGATTAAAGAGGCCTGTTCTGGGACTGCACATGCGCAACCTGACACGCGTGAATATTCAAAGTAGGCAGTCATGAATATGCAAATCCCCACCCCACCCCGTGCAGCGCAGTGCCTCTTCCACCTGCTGCAGCTGCCCCACGGGGCAGAGGAGCTATGCTCGCCAGCCCCAGCTGCAGCTGTGCCATGCCAGGTGTGTCCCCTGGGAGGGAACATGGCAGGCAGAGCTCAGAAGTCCATACAGCCCCGTGGTGCCCCTCCACCCACTGCAGCTGCCCCACGGGGCAGAGGAGACTGGCTTTGCTCCCTCAACCACGTGAGGAACTTCCGGGAACACCCTGCAGCCCCTCTGGAGCTGAGGGGGTGGAGCGACCAGGGCCAAATTTGCATATTAATGAGCTGCCACTCAATGCTGACAGAGGGCTGCACGGGGAGGGGTCAAGACCCACGGTACCGTGGTGTAGGAGGCCCGACTGTATCTTATATATTTATTGCTAATTCTGTAGGCATTAATAAATAATTTTCATGTGCCTCATCTTACTTATTGATTAAATGACGAAGATGTTTTTGATCTTTTGAAATGAATGTTGAAGTGCAGCTGCTTTTGGATCTATTGTGTATAATGCCCCTCACCTGTAAAACACATCAGTTTTAAAAAATCCTGAGTAGATTTTAGTTCTTGACAGGTCATTTGAGATGTTCATGACTCACTTTACCTGCTTTTAGGTGAAGGATGTGAATAATAGGTCTTTCTTTTTTTCAGTTCTCTTACTCCTACTTTTTGAGTCCAACATACAAAAGACTGATTTTTCTCCAAATGCTATATCTTCCCTTCTTATTTTCCTTTTCTTTACCCTTATAAGTGTGACTAAGTTAATTATCTTCAGGGCACTACATGCTGGATACGATTTGAGATGGTTTGTATGACATCTGTAAAGGTTCTGTTGGCCTATGATAATTGTACAGGACTTTGGTTTCTTTATGCAGTAGAATAACATTGATATCTTAAGCACTATGTGCTGTGTTTAAGGTAGATTCTGCCAGTGGATACCCATTTGCCTGGATGCCCCATCAGATACCTAATAAAAGTATCATTCATGAAAATAATATATTGTATTAATACCATGGGTTTATACTAAAAATGTACTGTCTCACACCTTTTAGTTATCAGTTAATCCTGTTCTCTTTCAGTAACAAACCATGGGGAGGAGGAGGATGGGGGAGTGATGTGCAAATGCTATTGTATAAGTGGTTGCCTTTTACTGTAATTTTTCCTTTTCTGTATAACTTTTTTTTCCACAAAATGGTATTGATGCTAACATAGTAAGTATATAAGCCAGATATTCTGGTGGTTAACACTGAATATATACTGTGAAAGATCTATGCATGAGCATGTTTGACATGCATTCAAAGGAAAGAGATACTCTTTTCTTCCAGTGATGATTCTGTACTAATTTTAGTAAACGTGGGTAGAATTACTGGTAAATGCTTTTATTTATTCTTTCCACTACATAATGTCAAACACTTTTGGGGATAATTTTACCATTAGAAGTAAGTTAAAGTATGATTGTGTGAGGAAAAAATAGTCTAACAAAACTCTATTTAAGATTATTGTAGTGATTTTGAAGGTATGGAACATTATTAGGATTATAATTACTTAAACGCAGTCGAGTAGTGTCGTAGTTTAACCTCAACCAGCAACCAATCCCTATACAGCCATTCGCTTATTCCCTCACCAGCAGGATCTGGGAGAGAATAGGAAAGATAAAAGTCAGAAAACTTGTGGGCTGAGATAAAGGCAGATTATTAGAGAAAGCAAAAGCCACACACACAAAAGCAAATGAAAACGGAGTTAATTCACAGGTTCCTGTGGTCGGGCAGGTGTTTGGGCACCTCCAGGAGAGCTGGGCCCCATTGTATGCAATGGTTGCTTGTGAAGAAATACCATCATTCCAAACATCCCCCCTTCCTCCTTCTTCCTCCCACTTTATATGCTGAACATGATGCTATATGGTCTGGCATATCCCTTTGGTCAGTTTGGGTCAGCTGTCCTGGTTTTGTTTCCTCCCAACTTCCCGTGCACCCCCAATTTCCTCGCCAGTGTGGCAGTATGAAAAGCAGAACGGCCTTGGCTCTGTGCTAGCCCTGCTCAGTAGTAACCAGAATACTTCTGTATTACAGCCCTGTGTTGAGCTGTAATCCAAAACACATCCCCATACCATCCACGGTAAAGAAAATTAACTCTACCCAGCCCAAACCAGCACAGGTGGGCAGGAGGATTCTGATGATTTGCTTAGAATGATTTTAACAGGAATGCAAAATGGATTGATTAGCATTATATATACCAATAATTAATTTTTATCTACTATTTGAAATTATTCTGCCAGAGAACTGGAAATTTGAAAGACTTGTGTCATCACATCAATTCATTTATTATGTTAATTGTATTATCTGGTTTGATTGTCTGTCCAAGCTACATGGAGCAAACCTCATGTATTTTTGAGAGATACAACTCTGACTCTTTCTTCATTTTAATTAAGTACCTGAATTTCATGCTGCTTCCCAGAGTGAACATGAATCAAGTAAAGCACTTTTTTGTTTGACAGAACATGAATCAGCAACAGCTTAGAATTGAATCAGTTTTTAGTTATTTGCATGTTTACCTCAGAAAGCTGCCTTTGATCTACGGTTGCTTCTAATGGCTGAGAAAGCAGCACTAGAGTTAGCTATTTGACATTATATTGCTGATGCATGTAACTGCATCAGTCTGAAGTAGATATCCAATACTACTTGAAAATATGAATACTTCTACGAATTGATGATAAACTGGAGAGGCTTTCCACTTCTGATTTTTCTAAAAGCTAGCTGATACGAGGAGTAAGTTCACAGTGTTGTGTTCCTTTTCTAATTACTTTGTTCCATTTGAGTCACCAGGCCCCTTGAGTATGACAGCAATAACTTGATAGAAATTTGATATTAACTGTTTGAAGTCATTATGAGAACACCAGTTTCCCTGATTAGGAATGAGGCTGCTAAAGCTTCAAAAGAGTTTCTGAAATTTCAGATGTATTTTTCAGCGCTCACAGTTTTACTCCTATATTTTTTGAGGTGGGGCATAAGCTTAGTTTATATTATTGGATACAATACCTATCCACTTGCAATATCTAGGGATATCTAGATATCTGCTATATGGTATCTACATATAGATATGTAGATACATCTATTTACAATATCTAAGATATCTAGATATGTTTCTCTTTAATATGAGGGGAAACATCATAAAAAGCTTCAAACCATTGGGTTTGGCCTCTTTATCCTTTTTAGTATTTATTTTCCTTGTGGCTTTTCATTGATTCACTGTACTCATACACTGTAGTTTCATTCTGTACTCAGTGCTATTTATAAAGTCTTTTGCATTTTCTTTTGATCCAGTCTGTGTGATTTTGCAAAGGGCTGGTCAACTCATGTACAAAGTATGGTTTATTTACCATTTGTCTGAGTTTTACTGTTCAATGCAGCAGGTTAGATTTCGTTTTTATGGAACTTTCAAGTCTATTCTAAAAAATTATTGAAAGACAGGTAAAAAGTTCTACTTGTACTTTAATTCTTAGACAATTATGATTATTTCAGGCTTTTACTATGGTCTTCAAAATTAAACAAGCTCTTACTTACACAGAAAAGCCTTTTATACGAAGCCAAGCACATATAGCAGAAAGACCAGTAACCTCTAGTGTGCTTTTCTTAATAGTATGTAGAGGAATTCCTAATGGAATTAATATAGCATAGTTTTTTCATGTAATAGAGGAGACTCATAGCAAGGGTTGAGGTGAAGGGGTAGCCTCTCTTAGAGCTGTCAATAAATCTTGAAAAAATAAGCAGTTTTTTTAGACCTGTGGTTCAGTTTACCTAATGAGAGGTTAAAATACAGAGCTCCAGCTTTCTGCATAAAGAACCTTTAAGTATTTTTAAGAAATTCTCATCAGCTTCCACAACTCTTAGATTAGAGTTGTTATGGAAAAAAATACAGGATTAATACAAGATGGAATGTGCTATGGTCAGAAAGGATGAAATGACATGATAGAAAGACAAACAGTAGTGAAGTGGGAGCTTGTGGATCTATTATTTATATTGTTAAGTCCCACACATATAAGGCCCACAAACTGAAGAAGATTAAAAGTATATTTTAGTACTTACTAGGTCATTTAAAGTTTTCATCTCTCTCATACCACAAACTGTGTGCATGAAATACACTGATGGAAAGAATACCACTGGAGAATAAAAAGAGATCTTGTGTCTAAATTAGACTATAAGAGAAATTTAGGCCAACAGAAGTAATTTACCCTTCTAGAATTTGGTTAGGATCTGTGACTTCTTTTTTTTTCCACTTTCAAAGCACAAAAATTGCAGGCCTTGTACTGTCTCAAAAGACTTCTTATATCCCATAATGCATGCTGTGAAATGAAAAATCTTGTTGAAAGTGAAAATTTTCAATTCTGTGTCAGTGATTGAGGACTGGAAGAATGAAAAATAATACCAGCTCTTAGCTCATTTTTACTATATAGCCTAGGAATAGGAGGTTGCATTATCTTGATTTTGAAGTGAAAAGACTGACTTTACTTTTCAAATTCAGACTCAAAATAAAAAAGACCAAGATGAGTTCTCCCCCGCAACCATATAAAATGCTGTTAAAAGTACTCTAAGGAAGAGGAAACATTTCTAGGAGATCGTAATGTTGATACTGGAATAATATTTGAGAAGAAAAATTTATTCCTTTGAGGCACTTTTATATTCTTGAAACCTTAAAATTCTAGTAATATTTACTCATACTAATTAGTTTATAAACTCACAGAAACTGATGATTTTAGGAAGAATGAAATTATTGTGTCATTAAAGCATATTTGTTTGGGTTCAGGAACAGAAAGGAGTGTCTACATGAATTAGACATTCTCCTTTTGCTTTCTGCCAGACGTTTAGCAAGCAAACAAAAATAAGAGACCTCAGTTGACCAAACTGATTCTGCTAAACAGGGTTAGTATGAATGCAAAACTATTGTGTGGCTAAATCTGGGATTTTAATTCTTCAATTGCAGCAGAAGTTTCATGTCTAGTGGTGCATCTTCAGATATGTGCTAAAATCAGATTATGTAGTTTCTTCTGTACTAGGTAGACCATGTAGACTTTATTCAGATGTGCTGTAAAATGACCGTGGGCATGTACAGTATCTTAAGTAGAAGATCAGGATGGGAAAGGGGTTATGGAAATTGCATTTTACTAGAAAAGGATTAAAATGTTAATTGCAAAGAGATGTTCAGTCTGTGATATCATTAAACTTATGACTTCTTGAAAATTGATTTTAATTTGGTGTGATGTTTTCAGATTAATTGTATTCTAATTTTCAGCTAAGTTATTGAAGCCTAAAAATAAAATTCCTTTTTTTTACTTGCTTTGGCTAGACAGGTAACAATGGAAGAGAGAGAAAGAGAGTGGTGTTAAAACACCTTCCTAATGCTGCCTAATGCTGTTTTGGCCCCATCATAGTCTTGGAATTACCCCTATTCTAGAATTTCCATAAATTTCGTACATATAAAGTTTTGCATACATAAATGTTACTGTGTATTAGTACATATGGGAAAAAGCCACTGGCTTCTAGGACAATTTAAATAAGCTTTCAGGCTGATATGCATGGCACCCAGCTAATTGTGGTCTTTGAAAGATTTTCTGACCATGAAGAACATGCAGCATAGAGTTTAGGTGCCCCAATATTGTATTTTAATACATAAAATTACTCATATAAAATAGTTAATATGATACATAGATTTTATTATGTGTGTGTAAATTAGTAATGTTCTTTAAATTCTTGTACTAGCTTTATTTGAGAAGGAAGATGCTTTTATAGCAGTACAATGCCAGAAATGTAAGCAATTTGCTGACATCACAAACTTGATTTTAAAAACTCATTCCAAATATTTTGTGTATTTTTGCAGTTCTGAAAATTATCAGGTAAACAATCACGCTGATTTCAGATACTTTTAATTTAAAATTGCAATATGGTGGAAGATAACCATTTGTACAAACAATTTTTTACAGTATTTATGGTCTGTAAAATCTCCCTTGCAATATGCAGATGCAAGACTGTGTTAACAATTGTACAGCTCACAATTCTGTGTCTTGGTTTGACTGAGGCTCTTAAAGGAAATTAATTTAACAAAATGACATATCTTCCCATGGGACTGGCTCTGTTTATGAAATACATACTTAGTATTTCATAATACTAAGTATGTATCTTATATTCAGATATGTAATTTATATTAAAGAGCTATAATTGAAATGTAAGCATACATAACGTGAAATGAAAGTTACTGCTTTGTACCAGTGTAAAGAAAGTATTGTACCTTTACAGAAAATACCAGATGCCTTAAAATAAAATGAAGACTAGTCTTAAAATGACAGATCAATATTTGTGATTTCACAATGTTTTTCTACTTTCTAGATGTTGTTCCCTTTTTGTTACTAAAAACCTCAAATTATCCAATCAAAGACAAAACTTTTTAAAAAGCACCCTTGTAAAACTGTTAATTTTTGCTTAACAAGAGCAGTACCTGGAAAGCAGTGTAGTATGTGTCTACCCACCTGCATAAGAAAGTTTGTTATGTAAAAGTATGCACAAGAAACTAAAGGAGATTCTCCATGGAGGTCTTATGGGCCACACACTTTTATGCTATTGACGGAAGTATTTATGTGGATTTCTAGTTTGCCTTGGCAATGGTAGATTGTATAGGAGAACAGAAATCCTGGAAAGGGAATTGAAGTTGAATCATTCTGAATAGGCTAAATGCTGTCAGAACTTTTATGCAAATAGGAAATTAAGTCTAGGATTTATGAATCCGAGTCACAGAATAGTTTAAGTGGTTCGGGACCCCTGGAAGTCATTTGGTCCAATGCCCTGCTTAAAGCAGGGCCAGTTTTCAAGACTGATGTAATTTGGTGTTATATCAGGTTGTTCAAGACATTGTCCAGATGAGTTATGAATGTCTCCAAAGATTCCCACAACCTTCAGGCACCCTTTATTCAAGTTTTAGTATTCTTTGTGAATTTCATTTTCCTAATACCCAGTTAGTTATTGAATACTTTATTATTTTTTTTTTTAATTTTGCTGTTCTAATCCCTCACTCATTGAAGTTGGAAAATTTTTACTTCTATTTTCAGCAAATGCAGATTCAGACCAAAAAAGAATGTTTTAGAATCTTACACTGAAAACGATGCCACTTGTGGGGTGTTGAGTTACCATCCTGCAAACCATCCATCAGAACCCCTAGTTTTGTAAAACTAAGTTACACAAAGCATGGACTTCAGTGGTTGATCCACTAATCGTTTTTGCTGAACTGGTACAGTTAGGCATAGTGTTGCAGAAAAGTCTATTCATAAACATGGCTTTAGTTAGACTTTAGTTAAGCATTGGACCTCAGTCTTCTTTAGAATACTGTTCCTGTCATCACATTTTGCAGGCTACTGTGAATGAAGGAGAGCGAGATGGAAATCTGTCTTCTCTTTTTCAAACTCCTTTGTGGTAATATTATGTCGGGGAACAGTCAGTGACTAATCTTTCTTCATGCTGTAGAAGGAGCTATAGTCCTTCCAGCATTTCCAGATACAAATGTTTGTAATTGAGTACCAAGGGTTCTTATTTTGTAGAATCTGCTATTAAAATGGCTTTAAAAATTAAGAAATTTTATTGTCTTCCCTGAGCTTGATGAACGTTTGCAAAATTGGAAACATTCTGGACGTAATTGTAGTGTAGTTGTTGTAGGTGTAACACCTTAATCATTTTAGTAGTTGTTCAATGGACTCACTGCTGCCTATCTGAGATTCTGGTGTTGAACAGAGAAGAATAATTGCCTCCCTTGAGCTCCTGGTGGTGATCTTTTGAGGGCAGCTCAGGGTGCTGTCAGCTGCCTTTGCTGCAAGAACACATTGTTAGCCTCTGGTCAGCTTTTTCCTGCCAAGCTACTTTCCAGTTGGCTGGCCACCAGCCTCTACTGGTGCACGGGAGTATTCCTCCACAGCTACAGAACTTGCATTTCCTGCTGTGGAATTTTGTAAGATCTCTCTTGGTTTGTTTCTCCAGCTTGTTGAATCATCACTGTCATCTGGTCTGTCAACCTGTCTTGGTTTTGTGTCACCTGCATACTAACTGATGGTGCACTCTGTCCCAACATCCAGGTCACTAAACTATTAACCACAGTAGATCCACGAGGTTAACTACTTGTGGCTAGCTACCCATTAGGCACTACCCATTAGGCTCAATAGTTCACTTGATTTTCGGGCCACAGCACTTTACATTTGTCTAGTTTGTACTTCATCAGTTAATCTATGGGGATATAATAGGAGACAATGTCAAAAACCTTGCTAAAATAAATTAAACAACTTCCATCATCTCAGCCAGTAATCTTGTTGTAGAAGGCTGTGAAGTTTGCTGGACAGGTATTATTTCCTCTTCGCAAATCCAGGCTGACTACTCCCAGGCCCTTTCATCTTGATATGTTTGTAAGTGGTTTCTAGGAGGATTTGGTTCAGTCTCAAGACAGTTCCAAATATTATGTGGTCATCATAGATAGAAGATAGAAGAAACAAGTAAAACCAAATGCCAGGGGTAGAGGGAGAGGGTTATTGCTGTGCTTGTACTTGAGAAGCATTTGAAGACTGCTCTTCAATGGGTCTTGCAGTCAGACCAGCTCTGGTACTGCCCACCAGCAGCAAGCAGCTGGTGTCGCAGAGACAGCAGGTCTTAGGGCAGAAGTGTTCAGGCCTGAGAGGTTTCCTTCCTGCTTGAGGATTCCCAGCATGATAAAGTCACTGGAATCTCTTGCAGGAGGAACTCAGAAGATGAGTCGTTAAGTTTTATATTTAAATGATATTAGGTATGTAGATTTTGCTAGCACTAAATTGCTTCTAAGTATAGGGCTCTGTTGTGTTCTTCTATAGTTAGCACTGTTAATAAAGGAACAGTGCCTTCCTTACATTGAGCCTACTGTGGCTATGAAGAAAAGATTTTGCATTTATTTTAATTTTTTTATTAGTACAAAATGTCTGCATCTGAGCAGCAATAATTCACTATAATTCTGAAGTCTTTAAAGAAAATCTATGGTGCAGCTCTTTCGGTAGAAATAGAAGAAAAATCTTCTGCAGTTGGAAAATTACAGACTGTGTAGGTGTTGAAATGCCGCCTGCTTCACATTCTTAATTGGCAGCCAGCCAGATACTAAGACTTTCTGGTTTAAAGGGAAATACTTCCTTTTCTTTACATTTTGGTGGATAAATGCAATGTGGTTGAATTTTTTAGCAGTTAGGATTTCTTCCATCTTGATACGAAATTAATTTTTCCATGACATAGCTTCTCTAAGTTACCTTGACCTTCTGCATGCTTACTGGGTAACACAAAGGTATGCATTCCTTGCAAGTTATGTCATAAGAAGTTGTGGGTCTCATCCGCTCTGTGACACTTTCCCGCTTGGTGCTCTGGATTTCTCAGTTCTGCTTTACAGCTTCAATGGAATTAGCATGTGATACTCAGACAAGTCTGACATAAACACGAGTCCCACAGGGATCAGTGCTTGGCCCGGCACTGTTTAATATATTTATTGATGATATGGA
>WEKX01016316.1:921-29572 GCA_013390025.1 Pitta sordida | reverse complement strand
TTTAGGCTGGATGTTAGGAAGAGTTTTTTCACAGAGAAAGTGATCAGTGGAATGGTCTGCCCAGGGAGGTGGTGGAGTCACCATGATCCTTGGGGTCCCTTCCAACTCGGAATAACCTGTGAACCTGTAATTTCAAAATTCATGGTTTTAAATTCATAAAATGACTTTGGATAATGCAAAAATGTTGTGAGCTGTAAGCGTATGAGTTACTAATTTAAGTTCATTTTCAGTATTTGATAGAATACTGTCCTTTCACTGAGCTTAAATATTATTGGGAGATTTTTTTTGTTGAGAGCACTGATACATACTTGTCAATTAAGATTACAGGAATGCTAATATTATAATCAGGCTGAAAATTCAAACTCTTATCCATTCTTGCAAGTTTTGAATGGCGTTAAAAGGCCTTTAGTGTAGCTTTGCCCTATCAAAACTTGTCAGTTTACAGACAACAGGCAAAAATATGGAGGGGTGTATGTAGTCACTAACTAGAAAATTGATTCCTAATACTTCTAAAGGAAATCGCATGAGCTTAATCTTACATAAGTAGGTTGTCCTAACAGAGGATTAAAACATTGTTTTCTGTTGGAAAACAAACTGTGTTAAAAAACTACAGTGTTGGATTAACTTTCTGTATTCCTAAAGTCAGGTATATACTAAGAGAAAAGATAATGCATATTCAAAAATACACAAATGGTGACTGGTTTTATGCTTTGGCAAGCATTTTTCTCTTCCCCTTGAAATTATGTATCTAAAATTTTTCTTGTTTTCAGCTAATAGAGGTTTTTTAATTAATATTCTTCTTACTTACTTTTCCATCTGTGTTGAACTCCATCCCTAGCTGTAGTATTTGTTTGCTCTTTATTGTAAATGTATAGGCACAATAAAGGTGAAGTCTCTGCTCTGGGAATGATTTCCAGATTTTGCTCAGTGGGTCAGAATGTTACAGTCTCCATGACAGCAATTCAGTACAGCATTCACAGATTTCTGCTCACTTGTTACCCCTGTTAGAATTTAAGATAAATCTTACATTTGCGTTCTTATGTATCTAATATTTAAGGTGTATATGATCCAGAAAAAAAAGGAAAAAATACTGCTTCCTTGCATTCATGGTATGCAGCACTTTTTATAATTGTTACCATTACTAAATTTGTAGTGGATTCGACCCTGAGATTGATTCAGCTGGTTGGAGCATGATGTTAATAAGGTTGCAGATCTGATCCCCGTATTCGTTCGCTTATGAGTTGGACTTGATGATTCTTGTGGATCCCTTCGAACTCAGAATATTCTGTGATTCTTCTTGATTGCTCTGGGAAGTAGGAATGTTTTATTTTGTCCCAAATTAGTTACATTAGTTAGCTGCTATAAACACGTGAGCGTTTCTAAAGATGTTAATCTGCCTTCAGATTGGACATTAGGAGAAGGTGCTTCACTGAGAGCGTGGTCAGTCACTGGAGCAGGCTCCCCAGGGTGGAGCAGTTGTCATGGCACTTGTCCACATGAATGGTCAAGGCACCAAACCTGTCAGAGTTCAAGGGGAGTCTTGACAATGCTTTTAGTCATATATGTAGTTTACTTGGATTTGATGATCCTTATAGGTGTTTTCTAATGTGAGATACCCTATTGTTTTAATACATTAATTTGTGAGAAATCAGTGGGACTACTTGGAGTAGTAGACAGAGCTGAGCATAAACATGAGTGCTCACAGGACTATGGATTGTAATGTGTGTCTGTGGGCAGCAGCCAACATTCACCTACAGTGCAGCTACACACAGGAGAACTAGTTATTGTGTCTGCCTTTGTAAGTGATGAAGAGAAATGGGCACTGCAGAGGCACTGTCCCTCACCTGTTTAGGCTGAGAGGGACGGAGAGGCTAAATTGCTTTTTATTGTCTTATTTTTCTCCATTGATTATAAAGCAAGTTTATCTTAGAGGCAGACATGCATAATCTAAGATTAGGCTAATTCCATCATATATGATTTAGTCTCATACTTTCAGCTTATGGGCACTTTATGTTAATTTGTACAACCCCCTCCCTCCAAACCAACCACCCACCCTCACCCTCCATTAGCCATAGCAAAATTTATTCTTTCTAGAAGATGAAGGTGGTGTTGGGGCAGAGGTTTTCCCATGTTAGAGCCTATGTACAGAGTGACAATTTGTCATTGGTGAGTTAAGTAGTTACACCTGTGTCCAGAATGGAAAGCTAATAAATAAGTGAACTGGGGACAGGAAGGGTGTGACTCTCCTCCTTGCAACAAGGAACTGAATTCCTGCCATCCAGCCTGTACTTAATCTTCCAGGATGTACTGTCTTCTCACATGGAAAATTATCTTTGCAAGGATAGAAAAGAATACTTTATTTCAAAACTTTTTACACTGTAGTTTACTAGACATGATTAAGTTAATGTTGGTGATGCCTAATTGCTGTTTGAAATTATAGAGGGCAAGTTAAAAATCCTTCTGGTATGATATTGCAGTATTTCGTTGGGAATATGTTAGTCTTTGTAGATTTTAACCAAAATTTTACTTTTGTATCGGGCTTATATAAACATATCCTCATTTTTAAAAGCATATTTGTTTACATTTAACAAAATAGATCTAATGACATGTTAGACTTTATCTGTAATTTCATTTGAGCTTCTGAAAGACATGAATTTTGAGGATCCTGTAGACCATTAGTGGGATGTGTGAAGATCTTTTCAGCTCTAAGTGCTGCAGGAAGGCTTTACGCCTTAACTGGGTATTCCCTAATACACCTGAGAGGCAGAACAAAATTGGATGATGGCTCTGCAAATCTCGTGTCCTGTGACCAATTTATGTATCTAGTCCAATTCCTGAGCCCGTATGTTTCACTAAGGAAAAAAAATGCCCCCAAAATGATGTGTTGATGTCTAGTTTTATTTTTAATTTTGGCATCCAGTTGCTTTCTCTTTCTGATTCCATTCTGGAAGTTTATCCACTTGAGTAATTTCTGTTTTCATCTCACATTTTTCTTCTTTGCCCGCTACCATTTTCTTACCATCCTGCATTTTTTTCTTTTTTAGTTATCACATACTATGGAGAGTGATAGGATGAGGGGAAAGGTGCAAGATGTGTAATCTAACCAAGTTTTTGCATCTTTTAATCATATTTGTCAGTATGCATCTGGTTTTACTGTTTTCCCTACAAAAAGGAAAAAATGGTATATTTCCCTTAAAATGTTCTGCATTGTGTGTAGTTTTAATGTGTATCTTCTATTTGTCCCCTTTCTCTGGTTTATCCTTTGTGTTGCTATAATGCAAAAGCTTCCATGACACCACTGTCTCGATGATCCGGTTTGAAAAGTTTTATGTTTTTCTCCAAAGCTACAGTAAAATTAAAACATTCTGTGTAAAAAATGATATATAGCAGCTTTTATGGTTAATATTTTATAATGTTGTCTTCTACTACATATTTTGTAAAAGAATAATGCCTCTCTTAAGTAAGAAACCTGAGTAGTGTAGGGGTTTTTTTTGTTTGTTTTGTGTTGTTTGTAATCATCCTACAGAATAATGTATTGTGTGTATTTGTTTTTGTAAGTTCTGGTCAGGATATCCAAGGAACAAGTGTGGTGGCAAATCTTCCAGCCCTGATGAGACAGAATCCTGCTGAAACGCTTCGTCGGGTTTTACCAAAAATCAGAGTAAGTGTTGTGTGCTGAGGTTTGAATTGTAACTTTTTCTGCCTTTATAAGTATTTTAACAAAGAGAAATCCTGCTTTTATTGCAAACTAATTAGCAGGGGTATATCCAGTAAGTCTTCCACATTAATTCACTGAATATATGAAGTATTACAGGTATTTTATTTTTTAAAAAAATGTTACAATAGGGTACCCCACCCTTCCCTCCAAATTAATACTATTTATGTGTTCTAAGAATTTACCAGTATTTTGACAGCTTTTTTAAGAATTCTTTTTGAGCACCATCCAGTCATACTGGTTCATTTTGATGTTGTCAATCTCCTTCCATCCAAATACGTATTTTCATGCTGCTGTCTAGGAGAGTATAGTTTGCATTTAGCTGTCTGTGAAATTCCACATGCTGCCCTCCCCACATTTTTAGTAACTCACTCCTGGCTGTGATAGATGCATTCTAACCACATAATGTTATACGGTAATTTTAGATACATTTGTGTCAAGAATATTTGGATTATTTAACTTGGAGAAGAGAGGGCTGTGGGTAGACCTTATTGTGACTTTTCAGTAATTAAAGGGGTCTTACGAGAAATATGAGGACAAATGTTTTAGCAGTGCCTGTTGACATAGGACAAGGGCTAATGGGCTTAAAGTAAAGAAATGTTGATTCAGGCTAGGAATAAAGAGAAATTTTTTACTTTGAAGATGGTGAAACACTGAAACAGGTTGCCCAGAGAAGTTGCGGATGTCTAATCCCTGTAAGTATTCAAGGTCAGACTGGAGCAACTTGGTCTGGTGGAAGGTGTCCCTGCTCATTGCTGCAGGGATGGACTAGATGACCCTTCCAACCCAAGTCGTTCTATGATTCTGTGATTTTCAGGAGATACATACTGTGCCACTGTATTTCTCCTCTGCCCCAGGTATGAATCTTTGGCTGGAAGAAACATAAAAGTTCATTTAAGATGTGGTTTAAGGAGGAGTTTCAGCCACATAAGAACAAACTGCATCACAAGTGCAAATGCAAAGCTTAGTAACTCTAAAGCTAAATAACTGTGGTAACTCTATAGGAGCTTGCAATAGGATTTATAACATGGATTATTCCTGCCTGTTAGGGTGTTTTTCAGTGATTTTAAAGGCTACCAGCTGGGTGGAAGAATACATTTGTTTTAGGTATCAAAATATCTCAAAGTTTACGTATTTTGGTAACAGCAAATTTCTTAATGGTTGGTTTGTTTACTTGTTTTTCATTGAGTTGGTTTTCTACTGATACCATTGGCAGTTTTTGTGATTAAATCAAAAGGTTTGGTTTATAACAGTCTCTAGTCTTGTCTCATGCAGTTGATCACTTTAACTAATTTAACAATTAGTTCTAATTTATACAAATTGTCAGCTGAAGAAGCATTGAATTTGTTAGTAGCTATTTCAATGTATTTGCTGTGTGTACGAAAAGAGATAGAAATCACAAGAGTTTCTTGTAGAAGTTTTGTTTTCAAAGCATTGAGTTTTGTTAATAATTTTATTGACAGACTCAGTTTCCCCATTCCAGATGTATTTTTAGAGATTTTCTTTCTCCCATGTAATTTAAAATTTCTCCCTTTTTAACACAGTTTGCCAATGAGAATGTTATTTTTCTACTGGAAGCAACTAATACTTAACAAGAATATTTAGAATATTTGAGGCAGGAAGAATTTCAACTAGTTACTGACTCAACCTAAATATTAGTTTGATGATCTAAAATACATGGAAATTAAATATAGAGTCATATTAAGAATCTCCTTGACTATGTTGTCCTCTCTATCTCAAGCACATTAGGGATGAGAAGAAATCTTCTGTAGTAGCTGCTGTGAGTTTTCTTGCTGTATCTCATTGCCAGGTATAATGAAGTGTATAATTATTCTAGTAAGAAAAATGAGATGGTTGATTCACATGCAGTTATACAGTTTTCTGTCTACCTAGGAGATGATTACTAAATAGTAAAGTGAGCCCATGTAAAAATTACACTTGTTTGTTCCCCTAAATTATCATTATGTTTCATTGTTGTCTTTGCTGAAGTTTTCAAAAGATTAGTTACTTTTTGTGTTGAAAACCTGTGTGGATGTGTACCTCTCACCTTTATTTTGTTGTTTTGTTTTGTTTATTACTTTTAAGGCAGGTGCCATAACATTGTATTAATAAAAGAATTTGAGAGTCATATTATAAAGAATTGCTTTGTATATTTCTTCCTGTCTGTGGGATTGATCTTAAACTGAATCCTCTCTCTGTCTCCTAATGTTAAGGAAGAGGCTGCTCAAGGAACAATTCAGTGTTTTTTAAAAACTAATTCAATGAGTTTATATCCTGCACATGGTTATGAAAAGATTGACTGAAAGATGAGGAGCAATTATTTTTGCAGTCCTTACCACAATTGCTTTAGCAAATATTTTTTCTGTAGAGTATTTAAATGCAAACCCTGCTGCAGAAAGCTACCTTTGGTTCTGTGTGGTAGCTGTAGTCCATAATATTCCACACTGTGTGGAACTATGTGCTGAGGGCCAGTCAGCTGAAAAGTGGCTTTGTAGAAGAGCACATGGGGATTTGATGGTCACCAAGTTGAACATGAGCCAGCAATGTTCCTCTGCAGCCAAATATTCTTGGCTGTATTAGGACATTGGCAGTAGTTGGAAGGTTCTTCTGCTCCACTTTCTACTCTATCTGCAGCACTGTGGCCAGTTCCAGGCTCCTCAAAACAAGAGAGTACAATGAATGGTCATAAAGAGTATTAAAGGGCTGGAGCATCTCTCCTGTGAGGAAAGGCTTAGAGGGCTGAGACTGTTCATAAGACCCCTGCCCAAGGGAGACTTGGAGGGGTTTTACCAACATATGCAAATATCCGAAACTGCAAGGACACAGCCAGGCTCTTTTCAATGGTACCCGGTGACAGGACTGGAGGCAGTGAGTGCCAACAAACACAGGAGGATCCTCCTGGGCATCAGGAAACACCTCACTGTGAGGGTGACCGAGCACTGGCAGAAGTTGCCCAGAGATGTTACTGTCTCTCTCTCCTTGGAGATACTCAAAAGCAGTCTGGGCATGTCCTAGCTCTAGGTGGCTATGCTTGAGCAGGCTGTCAGACAAAATGACCTCCAGAGGGCCCTTGCAGCTTCAACGATTCTGTGAATATCAAACATCACTTCTAAATTTCCTCTCCTGAAATTTCTGTGGTCCAAAGAGGCTCCTGTTCGTTAAGACGAACTGTTCAAATGGTTTTTTTTTTCAGATTATTTAAATTCAGCAAAAGGTCAGGAAATAGCTCTCCTCAGAACTAAGGGCTAATATTGACCAACGCATTGTTTAGAAACCTTTCACATGCTTTCTAGTTACATTCTGTGCTATAAGATACTGGTGAATAACCATTTTGTTTAAATACATATGTATTTTAAAATGATTTGAGAAGAGTGACTTGAAATTGCGAAGCAAATGAAAACCCTTCAACTTACATGAAGTATCTGCAGTTACTACCATGTTATTCTGGCACGTGTAATGCAGTCTTTCCAACTTACTGTCTTCAAGAAGAGTTGTTTTGGGTTTTTTATGTTTAACATATTGAATCCATTTTTGCCTCTGGAGTTTCTACTTTGAGAGAAGAAACAAAAAACACTGGGGATTTTTACCCTTATTTTTCAGGGTGCAGAGAAGTGCTGGTCTTGGCCTGTCTTCAGTAAAAAGTCTAATATAGGAATACAGTTTTTGATTCTAGTCTTTTTCTATATAGGGATGGAGAAAAAAGTTTTGAAGTATGATCATTAGCATGAGTAGGGCCTAGGGCCTGGAAAATATTTGTACTGTGGGAGTTGGATCAGGCAGTACTTAATTACTTTGTGGAAGTATCTTCCTGTATAATATTAAAGGACATTCAAATGAAAACAGTATAAGAAGAAAGCAGCATTACGAATTGAAGACAGGAATATTAGAAATGGAGCAGACAGCTTCAATAATAAATGCAATCAGTCTTTGAGCAAATTACTGAGAAAAGTAGTGTGTTTTTCATCTTACAGTGTAATTTAAACCCAAACTGGATGCCTTCCTAGATTATAAATAAAATAAAATATATGTTAATGAGCTCCAGGTGGAGGTAAAATAGTAAAACATAATGAGGTCAGTCTAAACCTAAGCGTTCCCTTCAGGTTTAAGCTTTATAAATTGGAACTTTCTGGAATGTGTATGAGTTAAGTTTTTTTCTATGGCGATACTCTTATAAAGCCAGTTTTTCAATGGTGTTCTGTTATCTAATATGTATTTATTTAGGATGAAAAAGGACAGTTCTGTACCTGTATGCACTGCACTTGTAACTGCAAAACAATATTTGGCATCATTAACTTAGCTTATTTTTTTTCTTATCCTTGTTTTTATTGGAGGACTTGTCTTGACCATTAAATGAAAACTTTAAAAATCTATAAGGCAACAGAACTCAACTGTGATTAGAGTCTTGCTAATGTAATCTGACATTGGAGGGAAATAAGCCGATTTAAGTTACTGCACTTGGTTCCACTTCTTTAGTTTAGTGAAAATAAGTTGTGAATTCAAATTGGCACATGAAAAATGAATTGTGTAGTGGTTACAGAGGGCTGGTTTTCTGAAAGTGTTGTCACCATGTATCTGTATAAGGAAACCAGTGTAATTGTTTAGCATACTTACAGAAACCCAACACGAAAATAAATACTGTTTTTATTAGAGCTGAGGATAATGCAGATAAAGGTGGAAATAAATGCAAGGAATGTTCTGTCTGGATATGTTACAAATTTGTATGTCACGCATAAACCTGGATACTTCTATAAATATAGAAATATTTTTATATGCAATTGCTTATCATTCTGTAAAATCCAATTAAATTAAAATTGTATCAAAGACACTTTTAACGTAAGTGTTTTAGGTCCGAGATGGGCAAAATCAATATGACAAAAGTCTTGAATTGGGTGTCAGTATTTTGGTTATGCTAATAAAACAGATACACCGTATATAATTTAGATGTTAATGTAGAAAGGAGATTATATAATACTGTAAAAAAAAAAATCTGCAGTTAAAATGAAGTGACATCCTTGTATGGGTTCTTTGGCATAGAGAACTCCACTCTGGATTTCTGCATGTACCTCCTCATGAACTTTGGAAGTCATTGAAACGTAGATTTAGGGAAAGCTTAGACATTCTTATCAACATTTCTCTTTGTACACCAAATGGCTTTTTTCAAATTATGTTAGTAGTATTTTCCCTGCTTTCCATGCTTGGGCTTTGCAACCAAAAGTGGTGGAGGGAGATTGCAGGTGTCTATCTGATTGACTAATAGAGATTTTTCCAAATGCTGTGATTGCAGCAAACTATGAATAATCTTGTTGTAGTGTTAGTATACATCAAGTTTTATTTGGTTTTGTCTGATTATAGTTCCAAACTCATTTTCACAGTTACTATTTTTTTTCCTGATATATCAGTCTCCTCTTGCAAGCTTTTCTTTTTGCATAGTTGATTTTATAGTTTAAGTAGAGGTGGGGAGATTTTCATCCTTCTTTATACCTAACATTGATTTTAAGGTCCATTCTCATTGTATCCTTGAGCTTCTCTAATCTCCATTATTTCTGTGTCTTTTAGTCTTAAATAAAAATTTCTGTCATATCAATGCAGTTACTCAAATGGTTTGACTATGTTCCTGCTTGCAGCATTCTTTAAAAAGAATTATGTTCTTGCAGGACATAATGTGCATTTCAGCTAGACATGAATTTTCTGTTTGTCCAATTACTGGAATAAACCAGGCTTTCTAAATTTTACAAGTGTTGATGCCTGAGTTTTTCATGGACATTAGAATAGTCATCTCCTAAATTCCATTAAATTCACTTATCTGAATAAGAGAGACACGAAAAGCTGTTTTCCTCCAGAGTGAAAATCTGTGGAATATCCATGTATAGAAAAATACATTACTTCTAAATAAATAAATTCATATGAAGTAAATTTAAGTTACTCAACTCGAGTTCACTGAAAATGAAAAGAGGAGTCCCGTACACTCTCAAATGCAGAACTGGACAGTTCTGAGTGCAAACATCTATGCAGTCAGGTGTGTAAGCAATCTAGAAATTTACATTTCAATGTCTCCCGAGGTCCATGAGGAGGCACATCCAGACAATGTGTTCTCACACATGACTAACCAGAGTTGTGTGGATCTGTGGAGGAGACTATTTGGAAACTTTGTTTATTGGTAAGTAACCCTGTTTGTATTGCGTACAAAGTGAATATGTACATAAAACTGAATTCATGGAATCATTTCAGTTGGAACCGACCCTTAAGTTCATGAAGTCCAACTGCTAACTTGGCACTGCCCCAGTATTTTCTGGTCTGCTCTGTTCTGTTAGCATCTACTATGTGTGGGTAATACTTTTGACTATCTTGGGGATTTTTTTTTGGAACAAGTGTAAGCCAGAATCTCAGAGCAATATGGACAGATATTCTGATCCTAAAAATATTCAAAATATAAAATTGGTAGGTGTCCTTATGCTTTCTTGGCTGAGGCTGTATTAGCAATGGAGGAACAAGGGGAGAAAGAGGCTGTGGAAATAAAAAGAGGGCAGTTTCCATAGCTATTGAATGCAAATATTTATTGCACTCTGGTAAGCAGTACAATGCTGTTTCTTTTTTTCATTTGGGGGAGCAGGGACACAGAGCATCCTTATAGAAATAAATGTGGTTGTAAACTGAGAGAGGTCCTGAGAGATAAGTAATGGTTCTCCTTGAAATCAGATAAACTAAAAATTGTACATTTGCACATGCAAACTGGTTGACACTTGCACAATGAAAATGTCCTGCTTTTTATCAAATCCACTAAAAATTTCTCAGATGTTCTCTACAAACCATTTTCTCCTCTGGTGTATAATACTTGGAATTATAGAATCATTAAAGTTGGAAAAGTCCTGTGATCACAGAGTCCAGCTGTTTACCTAGTGCCACCATATTCACCATTGAACTGTGTCCCCAACTTTCATGTCCACATGCCTTTTGAATACTTCCACTAATGGTGGCTCTACCACTTCCCTGACAGCCTGTTCCAATGCCTGACCACCCTTTCAGTGAAGAAACCCACTTTCCAGCCATTCTTCCCCAGCTTATAGCACTGCACTGGGGGCCTGTTGTGACCCAAGTGCAGAACCTGGCACTTGGCCTTGTTGAACCTCATGCCACTGGCCCTGGCCCATCAATCTGACCAGTCCAGATCCCTCTGCAGAGCCTTCCTGCCCTCCAGCTGATCAACACTCACTCAGCTTGGGATGATGTACAAACTGTCCGAGGGTGCACTCCATCCCCTCCTCCAGGACATTGATAAAGACGCTAAACAGGGCTGACTTCAGTACTGAGCCCTGGAGAACCCCACTTGTGACCAACCAGTTGGCAGCTGGATCTTACTCTATTCACCACCACTCTGGACATGCCCATCCAGCCAGGTTTTTACCCAGCAAACAATGCACTCATCCAGTCCATAAGAAGCTATGAACTTAGGTGCATAATGAATATTTTCTTTATTTGATCTAGACTTACTTTAAATTAAAAGATCAGCTTGTTTTTGCCAAGTGATCTATGAAAGTGCTGTTCATTTCAAGCACCTAAAAAAGAGACAAAACTACATATATAAAATGTTAAGTAGTAAGCATGGGTTTGGAATAACTTGTGAAATTAGTATAATACTTCAGCAGGAGAATAATGAACTTGCTTTTTTCTCATGAAATAAAGAGATACATTTAAAGAAGTAAACAAATTAAGTGTTCACCTAGCTGATAGATATTTACCATTACTAAGGGAAAATAATTTTACAGCAAATTTTATAGTTTAATCAAGTTGTTGCATATTACTTCTGAAAGTGAATGTAAAAATGTCTATGTTCTTTCAGTACATTTCTACCTCATGCTCTAAATTGATATAATTTGTAATTATACAGGAGGTTCTACATGTTGCGGGAGTGGAAATGCAGTTAACAGCTGCTGTTTCATTTTTGACTGTTCTGCAAGAGGAGTCAGTGTCCATCCATACGTACTCCCACTCCTTCCTACACATCATTCTCCAGAACTTGGAACACAGAGATGCAGGTCAGGGCTGTACAGTGCACCGATGACTTCTTTATGTTTTGTTTCCTTTGTGACCATACAATGCTGGGTAAAGCAGTCACTGTGAAGTGACTGTAAAGTGCAATCACTGTGACTTTGTGTCTAGACTTGAATGAATGAAAAGATTTTTGTATGCTGACCACTTATATAATGGTATTTAAATGTAATTCTGATTGAAGCAAAAAAACCCCCCGCTTTGACTAAAGGACTAAATGCCGAAGTTGTTACTGAGTCAGGGGTTCTCTTGAAGTACTAGATTTTTTCAGCTGAAAAGGCAGAGGGAGAATGGTTGACATTTCTTCTTTGTAGATTTTCTTTCTGTTTTTGTTAATTTCTTTGCCTGTATTTTTAGAATACAAAGAAAAAAAGACCTATTGTGATATTAGAAATCTTCAGTTGGCTTAAGAAAAAAAATGAGGGAAATGAGCTCGAGAAAACAAACAGAATCATTATTAATTTTACAGAGGAATTGGAAAGGTAAAAGAAGTGGGGATAGAATCCTACTTTATGTTCTTTCTTAGTTTGACGTCTTGGATGTTAATTTAATGACTTAGATACATAACTAACTTTTTACACTTCTAAAAAGTTAAAACAAATTTTGTAAAACTGGTGTGTGTTTTGCTGTATGTAGTTGTTTTATATATGATATAACATATAACATGGGTAATATAACATATAATCTCTCTCTTTTGAACAGGTGTTAGCAATGCATGGTTAGAAACTCTTCTTGCTGTAATAGAAGCTTTACCAAAAGAAACTGTCAGACATGAGGTAATGATAATCTCTCACTTACACTAACAAAAAATAAGACTAAAAGTGTAAGAACCTATTTCCCCGTGAGTCTTACTCGGTTCTGTAAGATTTTTGTAATTTCTATACCTATGAAAATGATCATGGTTGTGGAACGCAGTGTAAGAGCAGGATGTGCTAAAAGGTGAGACAGGAAGATCACCTTAAAAAAAAATACAGTGTTCTTCAGCAAATACAATCAAGTTCCTGTAAAACTTCCACTGCTGTTAGTATTCTCAGCAACATCTTTTCCCGTGTCCTGTTTTGATTAAAAGGGTACTATGGTGTTCTGTGTCTTCACAAAGAAACTACATTTTGTTAGCTATTGGACTAAAATTCTGATATCTGCTAAATGCAGCTGAATGCTAGAGATCCATTTCTTTGTGTATTCCGGTTGTTCTTGATGTACCAAACCCCTAATGCGCTGCAAACACTTAAGTTTTCACTGTGAGGCTCCAGAAAGAGGAGGGAATTATATCACTGAGTTATAATGCCACTCCCCTTTTGGCAGCTAATTTATTCATATTTCATTGTTAAGTTTAAAAGCTTTTCAACAGGCATATTTAATGTAGACTATTAATGTACATAGGCATCATTTCTGTTAGCAGTGATTAATTCCATGAAAAGGTTAATGACGTCTGGGATATGTTGTCTTAGATTTTTTTTTTTTTTTTGTGAGGGGAAATGCTTTATTTAATGCTCACAGTTCTTCTGTTCATGGTTTATTTTTGTTTTATATATAGATCCTGAATCCACTTGTTTCCAAAGCACAGCTTTCTCAAACTCTCCAGTCCCGCTTAGTTAGTTGTAAAATCATGGGAAAAGTAGCTAACAAATTTGACGCTCATATGTAAGTAAACTGAAAATATATTTTCATTCTACAGTATATGCCAGTATTTCTTTGTTACTGGACAAAAATGACTACAAGAAAAGTAGACTTTGTTGCAAAAATTAAATGATTTCTTTTTACAGATCCCTTTATTTGGCTATTAATTAATAATAAAAATGTTCATTATGTAACCAGCATGTTCAGATTTACTTCTGTTCTTCAGTTCATATCTTCAGTTTGTACACTATTTCAGAGGTTGAATGGATACCATTTTCATGCTATTCTTTCATATCACTTTTCTTACTAAAAAAAAAAAGTCAAACAGTGTATTTCTCCACAATTTACAGGAACAAAACACAACTTCATCACCTTAGAGTTTCTTGTCATAAACAAAAGCATTCCATTCCTAACTTTTTATTATCTAAATAAATTTAGCATTTATGTGTGTATGGAAATATATAAGGAACCACTATTGTTGCTGGTATTATCCAGCCCTTTGATTTGTCTGAGTTTGGACAGTGGTGGAAAAGAGGGAAGCAATGATGAAAGTAGATCTGACTAAGTTACCGGCCCAAAGCAGTTGGTGTGGCACACGCCTTGGACAGTTTAGCCAGGTTTATGATAGTAGGACCATTTCACCAAATATGTTTCTTATCCAGGCACTTTGCCACATGTGATTCTGAATTATAAAAGAAATTCACTGAGGGCTTCTAGATACACAGGAACCATGTCTAGTTGAGGAATTTCTCTCGAATAATGGTTTTGATCTTCATAACAGAAAAGAAGAACAACAGGATGATATGACAAGACATTTAGGAATTAATTTCATTAGATAGTGATTCTTTTTCTTCAATAAGAAAGAACTAGAAGCAGCCAAAATCTTCATTTGCTGTTTAGACTGCATTTGTTGGACATGCAAGTTAATGGGCGTGGTAGAGGAGTAGTTTTTGAGAATGTTGCCAAAGCCTTCAAAATCTTTATGTTCCAAATTTGTAGAATTCTGTTAGAATAGCAGCACGTTTATTTATTTGATGTTATAGTCTCATGAAAATAAGTGACTTTGCGGATTCCTTGGAATCTGATGTGAAAACATAGTACTGTTAAGTAGTAGCTGTAGTAATCAAGTAAGAAAGTACTTTCTCTTTTTTGTGTTTCTTTAATATGGTTCCTTGCTGCTCAGAAGTAGGAAACTCCTTATTTCAGTGAACAGATAATAAATAGCTCCTTTTCTGCACACCAGCTATAGATTAAGAAGATGGCTGAGAATTTTATGGGACATACTGTTCATCTGAGAGAGAGCTCGGAGTGCAGTTTAGTGGGCTGAAAAGGGACCTGGTTCCCCAGGTCTGTAGTGTGGCAGACTGATTGAGATTCATGGCACACACTCGTTCCCCTTGCAGAAGGGCTCTTGGTACAGGCCAGGAGACATATCTGTCCCCAGGAGAAGGCGATACATAAACATATCTTCACTTTCTTCTTCAGAATGGCACAATTGTAAATTCCTTGTAAAATTTAGACTATCATTCAAAATTTTTCATTTGCTTATTTTATAGTGTTGAAAAATTTATGTCTTTGTAATAGAACATTAGGTTTTCTACCCTCTGTTTCTGTGTTCAAACAACTAATTACAAATGTCTCAGTAGCTCTTCAGATGATTCAAAAATGCCAAACTTCCAAGACTTTGTGCAATTTTTGAAGCTTGAGGCCAAATTTTTCTGTAAGAGGTAAATTAATTTTCACTAGAATGAGTGGAGGCTGTGCAATTTGGCTTGAAAATTTGCTTGTCTTTGTCTACATAATATTTCTCTTGAGTTTTGCAACAACATAAGGATTTATATAGAGATATTTTATGAATTGTCATGGCAGCGTCTTGGAGAGTAAAGGGGAACAAAATGGCTGATTCTGCCAAGTTGTAGTATGTGTTTTTACTAAAATGGAAATCAAAATCGCTGTTTTTATCTGTCATTGATTTAACATGAATACTTGGTCTAATTGCATGAAGGCATTGCAGTACTTGAGCTTTTAATCTTAAATTCTTTTTCTCCTTCCTTCCCAATTAACTCTTAGTGGTACCTGCATACCAAAGTTGAGGTATTACAGATATGTAATTGGTATTTGCACTTCCATTTATGTAATTCTTTATATTCTTTCAGTGGCTATTCAGGAATTGTTATTGAAGCTGGTTATTAATTGAGGACAGCATCTCTAAGCCTACCTGCTATCTTTGTAGTTTAAAAAAATAATAGATGAAATATGAGAAAATGATAATGACAGAAAATAGTCCTTCTGTTTCTTTTATAATTGCAAGTTCTCAGAAAAATAATTTTAAGATGTGATAAATTAGCTTTTTAAAAATTACTGTTGCAAGTAATAATATTAATAAAATTTGAGTACTCCTGAATGTATTTTACATATTCTTGTTCTGTATATTAATTAAAAATGTTCACATTTTTAGTATTAAACGAGAAGTTCTTCCACTGGTGAAATCACTGTGCCAGGATGTGGAATATGAAGTTAGAACTTGCATGTGTCGGCAGCTGGAACATATAGCTCGAGGAATAGGGTGAGTAAAATTTGCCAAATTGACTCTAAATGCAAAATGTTTCTCTAAAATATTTAATGGTAACCTAAAAACTCCTTTTAGAATTGCTGAATTCACCCATACTCAGTAATAAATTTGGAGTGTACAGATGTGTTCTTAGGAATTGGCTATTCACAGTTGGCTCTTTTCCACTTCTAGATTTTTCTTTCTCTTTTATATTAAAATTGCTGAACCATGAAACTGTCAGTTTTTTGTAAATAATGACATCATCTATAGCGCCTTGAAATAGTCTCAATTTTCCATTGATGATACTTGGCTTATTTAAAAATGGAAGAGGATTATGGAAAGCATTAACAGTTTCTAATAAGTACCGTGCATTTTTTTGAGAAAAGATGCTAAATGTAAGCAGATCTGTATTTGTAAGCAAATTTCAGTTCAGTATCAACTTTAAGCTCGAAGACCTTCAATATTCCTTTAAACGTATGGAAAAAGTCTGGAATTTTTATTTTAATAAAAGAACATACTAACTACCTTGAGAGGATTTGACTCTGAGAGAACAATATTTTAAAATTAGTGGTCTATATACCTGTTGCTACATCGGGGAGTAAAAAAAGTAGTAACTTCTTGTATAGACTTGAAGTTATCAAGTAAGGTTCCCTACCCGGTGTTAGACCAAAGGAATAGATTAGATCTTGAGCCTCCCTCTGGTGTTTAAAACATAAATACGGTATGTGAGCAAATTCAATGATGAGGCCGAGACTAAAATGTGATTTGAAAGATTGGTAAGTATGTACTTCAGTTTGGTATTACAGGGGTAGGAGCATTGGTTNGGGGAGCGGCTACGGGAGCTGGGGTTGTTCAGCCTGGAGAAGAGGAGGCTCAGAGGCGACCTAATTGCTGTTTACAACTACCTGCGGGGAGGTTGCAGTCGGGTGGGTGTGAATCTCTTCTCTCAGGCTGACAACACCAGAACAAGAGGACATAGCGTTAAACCATGCCAGGAGAGGTTTAGACTGGATTTTAGGAAGAGATTTTTCACTGAGAGAGTGATCTCTCATTGGAATGGTCTGCCCAGGGAGGTGGTGGAGTCGCCATCCCTGGAGGTATTTAAGAGAAGACTCGATGAGGAGCTCATTGACACGGTCTAGATAATAGGACGATGGGACAGGGAATTAGGTTATATCCACGGCTCTGGTGTTGTGGGTTTGATCCCTGTATAGGCATTAGCTTGGGAGTTGGACCTGATGATCCTTGTGGGTCCCTTCCAACTCAGAATAACCTGTGATTCTGTGTTTGTGGAAAGGATGCCTTCATACATTTGTGGAATGTGGTTTTTTATTAAATAGATAATTATTTTGTGGTTTAGATTCTTAATTATTCCCCCCCTCCCCTCCCCACACAAAAACCACCCCATACCAAAACACCAGAAATTCCCAAAGCATTGTGATTTACCTCTCTGCTGTGGAATACTGGAAAAGTGTATGTTCAGGCAGTGTTTCAGCTTACTCTGATAAAGAGAATTCACAACAAGAAGTAAGCAGTGTTATCATGTACTTAATTTGACTCATATTTTGGTAAGGTCATGCAGGTTAGTAATTTCTAGATTCCTAGAAAAACTTGTCTTTATTGTACACAGAATAATCTTTTGTATGTACTTCAGGCACATCTTCTGCAAGGTCCTTGTTCTGCAGGAGTTCAGAGGATATGAATAATGTTGAAAATAAGTTAGTACTCATCCTGGTAAAGTTGATAGTTTACTTTTGTGCTAACTTTCTTTTATATCAGAGTGTAGGTTAGCATGATAAATCATTCTAACATTTCCCATACTGAATGGCTTTGAATATACAAGAACTTGTGCTTACAGAAAAGGAAGGTACTATTTGTCAATATTGTTGATATTTGTAAAACTGGGAATTTAACATGCATTTTACTAAACTGAATTACTGAATAACTTGGACTTGAATTTGTTTTACTGTATGCATAGGTCTCATGTATCTTTATGTATCACAGAACTGAATTCTGTTTAATGGGATATTAAAGATAAAAGAGAGGGTTCTGTTTATCTCCAGGGGGACAGCCTGGTGTTTTTGTTCCATAACTACTGAATTTCAAAGGGAGAGATGGTTCTACCTGTCATATTATTTTGAAGATTTTTGTTGCCACCAAAATGGAAATCCACAGAAACATGCTTACAGTTAAAAAAGAATTCTCCCCCTTATTTGTGGGTTGTGATTTAGGGTTTAGTTCTACCCTTTCCTTCTGAGACCATTCTTATGCCGTATGTTTTGACTGTCTCAATTCCTCTTATCTCATTTGTTCTTGTTCAATCCCATGAGATTTTTTTGGTGTCTTATTTGAAAATAGTGGTTATGTCTTCATATTTCTTGATATTAGGGCTGGAGAAAAGATTTTTCTAATCACTTAAAGACATCAAAAATCAGTTATACACCAGAACATGAGAAATGAAGAAGCTGCTTGGTAGCTCCTACAGAAGCTATACTTGTGCTCCAAAAAGCAAATCTCCTCTTATCTTACGTATATCAGTAACAATTTTTTCTGTGCCAATAGTATTTCACTCCTCCTTGATGGCTTCTCTGATTAAATTTTGATTTCTAAGACAGTTCCTAATGCAACAATCTTCAACCAAAGTATAGATTCAAGTTCACAGATCTGTCACACACACAGGCAGTGCTAGTAATTACCGAGGCAAAAAAAAAAAAGATGAGCAGAACCCTTTCTCATCTTTGAAGTGTAAGATTTCAGACACTTCAGTCCAGCATGGCTCATCCTTAATAATATTTGGCTTTGGACCATCATACTGAGCATATTTGATCAGAAGAGTTTTTTAGTGGAACAGTGATGTAGCTGGACTCCTTTGATTTTTTTCAGAATACATTTTCTCTAATTTATTATGAGCTGATTTCAATGCTTTTTTAGTGATAAAGTTTTGCAGTTTAAATTTTCAGGTTTCTTTGGTGACAAAATAAAAAAGTACTGAAATTGACTGGAGGTTTTTGTTTAATTTTTTTTTCCTTAGAACTTTATCAATTTTTTCTTCTTGATCATACAAAAAATATCTGAATGAGTATTTCATGAAAGAATTCTGTTTTGCTGTGGCAGTATTATTTCATTTTAAGTTTTCTTTTGACTGCTTGCCTCATGTTGCAGGACAGAGCTAACAAAAACTGTGGTGCTTCCTGAGTTAGTAGAACTGGCAAGAGATGAGGGCAGCAGTGTCCGCCTTGCTGCTTTTGAGACTTTAGTGAATCTGCTCGATATGTTTGATGCAGGTAAGAATTTAATTTAGGCTTACTACCCCAGTTCTTAGTGCTTTAGTTCATCTTATGATTGTATGTAAATGTGTTTTGTTCTGTCTACATTCTTTAGACATTTTTGATTTTATTTCTTTTATTGTTTTATACTTATATTCCCTTGTATTTCATGTCTTGCAGTGCTTTATAAATAGAAAATTTTATGGGAGGTGAACCAGTTGTTAAAGAAATCAATTATCATATTCCATGTTTATAATGTAATGTGGCTAAATGGAATGAGTAAAATCATGGTATAAATGATGGGAATATTGAGTTGCTAGTATTTAATTGATATTAATTTAATTTATGGTATCAATACACAATACCAAATGTTAGCTTAACAAATATTTACTGTATAAGAACTTTGATGATGAATTACTACAATACACCGTTACATTTAAGTCGTATGGAGGAGCAGACAAAGAATAGAAAAAATAAGACTGTTCTGGGGAGAATACCATAAATGAACTTTTTAGTAGTTAGTGTTTGTATCAGTAAGTGTGATAATAGATTAATTTTCAAATTATGTATTGAGCCTTTCGATTGATGCTATCAAGTCTGTGCTTCTCTTCACACTTCCCAGTCTTTCCTCCTCCTCCCCCACCCCCAAGTGCTGTAACTATTGCTTTGAGTTGTAAAAAGCTTAGAGAAAGCAATATGAGTTATTTACAGGTTTGTAAGGGATATGTTTCTAGAAATTTGGGTTCTGTGGTTTTTGCTTTCATGGCTAAACTAGAAAATGAACATTTTGGAAGGTAGATGACCCAAAATATCCTGGGGTTTCTTTTCTACAATATAAAAATATTTCTTCAGGCCAACCTAGCTATTGTTCAGCCATAATTCTTTGATGAATTTGACTATTGATCTACCATTAAAAAATCCTATTCCCTTTAAAATGTGAATGTTTTAATATAATGGTTTTATTTATTTTATGCATAAATTTCTTTAAACATTTGCTACTTTATTTTGTAACAATGTGCAGTGCTTGGATTTGACTTCAGTTTCTAAGTGATTTAATTTCTTTCCTCTGTCCTTAATTCACACAGAATCACATTCTGTTTCTCAGTGAATTCACTATATACCAAAAGATTTTGAAATTCTTCTCAGTAGGTTGAAAAAATTCACTTTCGACGTACCCAGATTTTTCTGTTTACTGCCATGGTCATGTTCAGTCTTGATCTCTTCATATTGCTATTATTTTAGGAAACCTTATTGTAGGACTCTCGTATTCTTTTTCAGTCTGTATTTTTGGTGAATGGAGAAGTTAGTGACTTATTTATTCTATGCCTCATCTTTTACTGGGGGATACCTTTTCCCTAAATCATAGAAACAAACAAACAGAATGGCTAAGGTGTTAAAATTTAGGACCTATATTATATATATTAGCATATTCATCATTCTCTCTGCTGCTTGTTTTGCACCTTAAGTCAGTGCTTGCCAAAAGTACTCCTGAGAATGTTAAATGAAGGGTCCCTTCCCTTACTACATAAGTTCAGTCTCTGTGCTCTTTTTTGTGTTTACAAATGGCTAACTGAAAATTTCTTCTGTTTTTCAGATGACAGGAGTCAAACTGTTCTCCCATTAGTGAAATCCTTCTGTGAAAAATCCTTCAAAGCAGATGAATCTATCCTAGTTTCTTTATCCTTCCATTTAGGGAAACTGTGTAATGGATTATATGGTATGATTTACTTTCTTTTTAAAAAATCTTAAAAATGAGAGAATATTGGAGCATTTGAACCCCCTCAAAAACATCCAGATTTGAGTGTATCCAATGAAGTAGTAGTTAGTAAAGGAGCTATGGAAGTAAAAATTTGACATCATCTGTTGCATATATATTGGATATTGAAAATTTCCTCTTCGGGTGACCATCTGATTATAGTTTGTTGTTTTTGTGGGTTTTTTTAGGCCGGGTCAGATATAGAAACATGGTGGTTTTATGTTTATTGGTTTGACTGATTTGTTTGAGTATTATGGAGCTTGTGATTTGGATGGCTGAATTTTTGAAATTAAGAACGTTTGAAAACAGTATGATGTTAATTTTCTATGTTCACTTCACCTCCTTTTTAAGGCATGGTACAGTGTGTGGCCCCTAAGGAGCTTCAGGGAAGAAAGGAGACCTAATGGCATGTGGATTTTCCAGCTGCAGCTGAGGCTAAATCTGTACCCCTAATTTTTGTATCTATAATTATGCTTGAATTTTCACTTGACCACAGCAGATCTTTCCTTGATAATTCTGCTAACCATCTATTACATGTGGAGGGACAGCACAGAGTCATGGTTTTACATTATAATTTCCCCCTAGTCTCTTTAAAACCTTTGATCCTGCTTACAGCTCTTTGAAATTATTCTTCAAGGTCAAAAGTGAATGTTGCTTCACAACAAACTTCTTGAAATGTCTGTTCCACAGTGTCAAACCGTTATTTCCGGAAACGGATTACTGGAACAGTCCATCCTGTGTTTATCATGTCTTTCATCTTCTTTTCTTTAAGTTGAATGACTTTGATTGCTGATGTCTCTTCACCTCTGAATTCTGGCAAGTTCATATTTTTCTTGAGGTGTTACACCTTAGGACAGCTGAACAAAGTGAAAGGGTTACCTCACATGTCTTGCAAGATATACAGTGGACCCTCGTTACTCGCAGGCTGTTGGGTCTGGTCCGCCTCCCGCGAGTTATGAAATCCGCAAAGATAGCAAACCCACTACATAGTCGAGTACACCAAGCCCGTAGCCACGTCCCTCCCCATATGAGGTCTGGAGCATGGTCCTGAGAGTGGGGCTTGTCTCAGTTGTCTGGGTGTGTTACGCCAAGGCGGGTGAGGGGCTGGCAGTGAGAGCTGGCCGAGCAGCGGGCGCGGCCCCTGGCACACAATGACACACACAATGGCAGCCCCGTCACCCCATCTTGTAGCCTGGCGGAGGACAATTCCAGCTGTGCAAAGACACACATTTATGCTAAATGCATCGCGGGCGTGCCGTGCCGGCTCCTACCTGGGACCAATTTACATATTCGTGAGCAGACGGGGCCCACTGTGCTCGCCCTGCGAGCAGTGGGGAGGGGGAGGGGAGGTGGGGCCAGCTGTGCTCGCAGCGTGAGCGGTGAGACCGGGGCCCGTGCCGACTGGGGTGCTGGTATGTTCGGGGCATGCACCGAGGTCGCACAGCTCGCGGAAAAATAACCCGCAAATACTGAAGCTCGCAAATAGTGGACCGAGAACACGTGGGGGTTCACTGTATTGCTTTTTAAATTTTTCAGTATGAAAAACTGCCTTTTTATTTTTAATAAATCTAACAGCTTGTTAGTCTTTCTCTTTCCTGGCTTTATGCAGATGATACAGATCAGGCTAAGTACCTTACAGCTGTCTTGATGCAATAATAGTATGAAGTTAACCCTGTATCCAGTTCCTGAAGATTCTTTCAAACTCTGTCTTCTGAAGAATAAGCAGTTTCTGTCCTTGTCTGATGTTATCAGAATACTGAATAAGTGAAGTCTCTCATCCAGCACTCAAAATATAAATGAAAATACTGAATATTACCAGAACTAGATAGACCTTTCTTCCTACAGATCTTGTCAGTCATCCATGGGTAACTTAGTGGTTTTTCTGAAGTTTGGAGCACCTTTATGGTTTTTAATCTTGCCTTCCCATTCCCTTTTCTTGCTTGCAAAAGTCATGATCTTTACTGCCTCATTTGTTTCATTGGTCTTTTTACCCCATACTTTAAGGAAATTGAATCAGTTTGACAAGTTTTTCTTTTGCCATGTTGACTACTGCTGGGTTTTTTGTTTTCATTTTGGTATTTAGAAGTAGATGTTTGTATTCTTTTGTTTGTGTGTTTTTCAGTTTTTTCAAAAATGTGGACATAACCTGTGTTTAAGAGAAGACTCGATGAGGAGCTCAGTGACATGGTCTAGATGGTGGGAGGCTTGGATGGATGGAGCGTGGTTCCCGTGGTTCCACGCCTGTGGGCCTGATCCCTGGGTGGGCATTTGCGTGGGAGTTGGACTAGTTGATCCTGAGGGTCCCTTCCAACTCAGAATAACCTGTGAGCCTGATCTGTAATGATATGGCTTGACCTTTCCCTTTTCAGCTGTTAAGTATCAGTACCACTTCACCCTTTCCTGTTCTGTTACCTTAATTATTTAAGATTTCAGCAGCTCCATAGTACGTAAATAATTTTGAATCCTGGAGTGAAGCACATTATGACTCTGCACGTTTTGAAAAACTCTCAGGTTCAAGGATTCACTGACCTCTTCCTTCTCTACATAAAGCTTGAATCTTTGTCACAGTTTTTCTTTGTACTGAGTCTGATGATACTAGTGTAATTTGAGAAAGAAAATAAAATCATCAAGGATTTCAGGCTTCTTGGTATCAATCACTGATAGCTTTCCTCTCCCTCTTGAGCAGAAAATTGAGCCTTTCCTTGGTTATTCTCCCATTGCTAATGCACTTGTAATTTTTTCATTCTTCTTGCTAGTTGCATTCCAGTTTTTTCTGAGTACTTAGTGTACTGATCATACTCTGCTAGCCTCCAGGTGGGAGGAAAAGGGCTGAAATCAACATATTTTATAGACTTTTAAATGAGATTTACTTGGGGACAGTATTAATAGCATTTGTAATGAGGAAAGTTTGTTGTTTTGTTTTGTTTTGTTTTGTTTTTTTGAGGCATTTTTACTCCTGAACAGCACTTAAGGTTTTTGGAATTTTATAAGAAACTTTCCACGCTGGGTTTACAGCAGGAAAATGGACACAATGATAATCAGCTACAAATTCAGACTCTGGAACAGGAAAAGAAGTATATTACAGTGAGGAAGAACTGTGCTTACAATTTTCCAGTAAGTAACATTAAGTTTAAATAATTTACGTCATGCATGTATGTAGTTCACTAAATAGGACTGCATGAGCGCTAGAGAAGCTATTCTCAAATTGTTAATTGTTAGCTAAATTCCAGCTCTCTCCTGAAAAGTCCAGGTTAATGAGATGGTCCAGTAGAGTTACCAGGATAGATTACTCTTTGCAGAGCATCAGAAAATTAATGGCAAATTTTGACTGAGTGAATGCTGTTCCAAGTGGTTACCTTTTGTTATTCTTTCCTACACATTTTCTCCAAATTCTTTGCAGAAGATCTTCAAGAAAATGGCTGTGAAACACAGTTGCCAGTTTCAAACCATGTGAAGCTGCGTTTTTGCATTCACTGTGTGTGGTGTCATTCTAGGGAGTTGAAAATTGAATTGGAATCGTTAGATCCATGTTTAGTCGTATTTCTGCCTGAATACAGAAAGTCTTTTCAATTTTATGTGAGGTCTTTAACCAGTCATGTTTCTGTAAATCTACTTTGTATTTTGACATTCTGCATTTGTATTCAAAGAAAATATGTTTGCACTAAGAGTCAGCAGACAGCTGTTTTTATTCCACCTTTTAAAGACAAGTGCTCTCTGTGTAGGTAGACATCTGTTGGTTTATTTAAGCAAAACCAAGGTATGTACACACACAATCATTTTGAAATTCAGATTCCTGCTTTGCTATTTGCTAAAATGTTCTTTGTTTTTGAAGTATCCATTTGCAGCTTTCTCTAGTATGCAGAAACATTAACAGTTGGACTAGACGATCCTTGTGGGTCCCTTCCAACTCGGAATAACCTGTGAATATTTATAAAACTAAGGTTTTACTTCCCCTGTTTGTAGTCTATGTCTTAAGAAAAAAACCCTGCAACATGTCTGGGAGATATGTAAATTCAGTTTAATTCTCAACCCCAGATTTCAGCTGGTGCCTGTGTTTTATCGAGGCCATCCAAAACTCCACACTTCCTCCTTAAAATAACAACCTGTTTTCTTTGAAATTCATCTGATAATCTGTAATAAAGTGGTCCTTCAGCTGTATAGCTAATAAAGATCTTTGTCTTTCCGCAGGCCATGATTGTTTTTGTGGATCCAAAGAACTTCCATTTAGAACTATATTCTATATTCTTCTGCCTTTGTCATGACCCTGAAGTTCCTGTCAGATATACTATGGCCATAAGCTTCTTTGAAGTAAGTCTACAAAGCTTCTTTGTTATTGCTTAGGTGGCTTTATTTTGTTTTGTTTTCTTCTTCAAGCTTACATTTATTACTGTTCAACCAAAATAAAAAGAGTTGAGAAAACCTATTGAAATGATCTAGTTTGTTGAAGGTGTTAAGCCCCTTCTAACCTATGTATATAGCCCATATAAACAATTTGTTTATGGAAGTTGTGTGACTTTGGGCTGTAAGAAATTACTGCTAGATCAGCTTTTAAGGACCAAAATCTAGAAGAAACTTTTAATTGTCTAGTACTAGAATGTAAACAATTGTAGTAATTATAATACTTGAATTTGTTCAGTGCTATTAGAAAACAGTGAGACAAATGAAAGAAAGGACTCGCCACTGCTGTGCCTGAAAACCCTTAGAATTGTACAGTTTACTGGTGTATGCTGGTGTTCTGTGAGGAATATTTATGTGGAACCAATCTAACTGCTCAATTTAATATGAAACTACTTGGAAATTTACAGATGTAAAAGTATATGTATTCTACTCTGTAATTTTCATAAAAGTTAAAAAATGTACAAATGCATTGGTGATACTATCTCTATGGAATTAATTGTAGAAATTAAGATATGCTCTTCTGAATATAGGAACCCATATAGGGAAACCTTCAAGGTTTTCATAGTCTTTTACTGTGAATGCTTGTGTTTCAGTCCTCAAACTTGGCTTTTATCCTGTTTCATTGCTGGGGAAATTAGTATATTAAGCAGGTTGCTGAAAACATTTGAATGAAGTAGAGCCATGAATGGCTTTATTTCCACAATTATAAGAAAGGTGCATGGATTTCCAGTTCTCATTACCTGTTGATGCTTTCTTTTAATGAATGATAATCCAACATACCTATTGAAATGGTAAAATTCATCTAAATAATGCGTATTGTGTGTAAGATGTAGAAGGTACTGTCTGAACATAAGCAAAGTATTTTAGCCCATTTAAAAAAAACCCTGTAAAACTACACTTTGATGTGAATGTACATTTAGTTCTTGCTGATTTAATTTTAACAGCATAACTAGGCAACCACGTGACAGCCAAAAGTGAGTAATATATGGCATTCACTGCTAGGTGTATTATTTTCCTTTTAAATAAAGTCCCTGTAGCAATTTCCTTAAACCTTCACCTTGATTGGAAGTAAGCTCGTATTTTCATTTGGCTTATGTAAATTAAAAGAAGCAAAAAACATCAATATACCGTATGGCAAAAACAATGCCATTCTTTAGTTGGTCTCATGTTTACTATAAAACCTTTTTAACAATGTGGAGATGGACTGGTAGTGTGTTTTAGAAATTACATGAGACTTGTGGATCACAGTCAAAAACTCCAAAGAAATAGGGTGTGAAAATTTTAGGATAGGGTGGGGAAACTTAATATCCAGCACAGGCAAAGCCAATTTTTACATTTTATCTTTTGTAAATTATACTGGAGGCTGACTTTTAACTCTCTTAAGGAGCATAATGTGCAACATTTAACTATTCCAGAAGGAATTTTTCTAGCCTTGCAGTACAGATTGTTTTGGTAAATAGGAAATAGAGTTAATTCTAAAAGCATGTTTCACAATTAGTTAATAGACCTATTTTTTGACTCATATTCTTTATATAAGCATATTTCTAGTGCGGTCAGTGGATAAATACACAACTTTAGGAGACCGATATTAAACAATTCTTTCTTCATCTCTTCTTGCTTGCTGTAAAATGTGTTGTTTTTGCCATGGAAGTAAAGACTGTTTCACTTTGCCATCTTACTGTCTTTTTTTAGGTTGCTAAGCTTTTAAATTCTGACGTGTATACAATACATAAAGAACTAGTTACGCTATTACAGGATGAGTCACTGGAGGTAATAGATTCTTATTGAAACTTTCTTGTCCTTGTTACATTGAGGGAAATTATCTTCATGTTTAATAACTCTGCACTAAGACAGTAAAGTAACAATTTGAAATGATCAGCAGCTTTTACTTTCATTTCACAGATGGTATATAAAGATGCCAGCCTTCTGTGAATAAAAAGGAGGAAAACAAAAAGGTGTTTGAATTTAGTAGATGCACACTGAACTCACTAGCTTTTAAAAATATTGATTGTGGATCCAAAGTAATATTAAAATCATTTTAATTGTTGTATTATTTATTGCCTTACAAACTCTGAAAAGTGTTAGGTTTGGTACTATCTTAAAATAATAGTCAACAGTGTTCAAGGTTTTTGCTTTATTTAATTTTCATTCTCCAACTGAGGAGGACATGAAGAAGTTGTGTGTGGTTCAAAGATCAAGATTTATAGAAAGAGTTTTGGTCCAAGATATCCTTCATGAAACTTGAATCACTTAGGTGTATTGCAGTCAACACACTGAGACCTTTTTGATTGAAATAAGACAAATATTTATGTTTGAGACAAAAGCACAGTTTCCTCTGGTGCAAGTTACTCCAGCATTTGGTCATTTTGTTTTCTGTGAGGATCTTTGGATATTGCATGGAAAAATGAGTTTTGTATTCAGGTGCTCCTTTTTCTTTCAGTACCTTCAGTTAGGTGTTTTCAAGCAAATTACAAGTGTTCATAGAACATACACTTACATTTTGTGAAATTCTGACCCATATTAGAAGATTTCTCAAACTGAACATCTGAAAGTCAAGACTTAGAAGCAGCTGGCGATTTTGAAAAATTCTTTTGTTTTGATCCCTGTATGTTTATATGAATAATAACAAATATTTTGAGCTTTATCTTACATACCACCTCAGTCTGAATTGTTGCAAAAATACTTACATACTTTCTCATTAAGTTTCATGTTTCACAGCATTTGAAAGGAGTTTTAGCCTATTAATGTAGGCTGTATATCCTATTTTTCCTATCAACTGCCTTTTTTCTTAACATAGGAAAAATGACTTTTAAGATACAGCTGACAAACATAAAAAAAATTCCTTTTGTTTGTTGGGGCTCCAAGCAGCTGATGAAATACAGATATTTCTTAGGGATAAATGTTCATTTTAAAATACTGTTTGCTGTGGGTAGTTTAGAAAACATTGTCTGATTACATAAATCAAAAGTGAGACCTGTAATACTTAATTACATTAAAATATCAGTTTTAAATCCTAGTCCTCCTCAATGCAAGTACAGTGCTTATCTTTTTTTTTTTTTTCCCGTCAACATGAAAGAGCAGTAAGATAAGAGATGTCAGCAGGGATATGTTCGTGAGAGTTAAAAATGGAGTCATGTTAATTGCAGACCTCTTTCATGCCTTTCTTTAAATAGGTGTTAGATGCCCTAGTAGGTCACCTTCCTGAAATCCTTGAATTAATGACTAACAGAGGAGAGAACAATGGATCACAAAGCAAGGTGGGTATTCTCATGGTTTTGGTTTTTTTTAAATTACCTTTC
>WEKX01016315.1:50813-66900 GCA_013390025.1 Pitta sordida | reverse complement strand
ATCCCATACCTGGGCCCCAGGGAGGTAGCAGACCCCCCTGTGGAATGGGTCCGGTTGACAGGTAGGCCCTTCTGTTCCCCTCAGAAAGGAGTCCCCAACAACCACCACCCTCCTTTTCCTTTTGAGACTGGAAGTTCTGATTTGGTGGAAGAGGTAGTTCCTAGAGATTTACTAGGTCGGGTGCCTCCTTCCGTGTCATCCTCCTGATCCCCAAAATCCAAAACCCCAAACCTGTTCTGTAGGGGTAACTCATAGGGTGGCATCTGAAAGGGTGATGGTGGACAGGAGAGGGATGCCTTACCATCACAGGAGGAGACCTGTTCCCACTCCCTTCCATCCTCGAGGTTTCCTTCTTCCACCTCGTATTGTGGAATGTGAGGTGCTTGTGGATTCTCAGGTTCTGAAGAGTGTCCAAAGGTTGGGAGCACACTGTCCCCCAGTTCTACTTCCCTTGCATTACCTTGATTATTTCTCAGCCTTTCCACCTCTTCTTTCAGCTGTGTTATCATGGAGAGCAGGTCATTTACCAGCTCACACTGGACACAGGTGTTTTGCAGGCTGTCCTCCTGTTCGACCATCAAACACAGGCATTCCCTGCAGCCAGGAGTCTGGACAGCCACATCCACTGACACAGGGGTAGTTTGGGTCTGAGCCTCCCTTTTGGCCTTGGTCTCGACTTTCATCCGTCACGTTCTGGCCATGACTGACGGAGGGGGGAATGAGAGACATCACCTGCCAAGACAGCATCTGCTACCCTGCCCGCTTGGTCTGCCCGCACAAACTCCTGCACTAACTGCCTCTTAATTGCTTATTTACGAGCCCCCTGCAGTTGCCCAAGCCCCCAGCAGTTGCCCAAGCCCCCCACAGTTAATGTCCCTGTTTGCCATGCTCCAGTTCGCTGTGCTCCCAGAAGAGTTAATGGTTTAAGTACCCACAGGTGGGAAGTCTTGGCTCCCTGGCCGTCCCCAGCCCAAAAGTCATACAAGTCCAAGCCGGCCCCCTGCGTCCAGCGTGTCTCTGGCGCTGGTCCAAGCCTCCAGCGATGGCCTCCCGGCGCGGCACAGCTCGGCGTCCTAAGGGTGCGCCCACATGGCTGCCCAGGCATCCCCGGCCCAAAAGTCCTACAAGTCCAAGCCAGCCCCCCACGTCCAGCGCGTCTCCGGCGCCGGTCCAAGCCTCCGGCGATGGCGTCCCAGTGCAGCGTGGCTTGGGGTCCTAAGGGTGCACCCACGCGGCTGCCATCTTTCTGAGGATAGAGGTGACTGAGAGGAAATCTGTTAATGAAATCAAACCAATATGATTAACATGAATAATTAAATTCATAACATTTAATGTATTTTTTTGTGGTGGGACAGGGTAACTGAATACATTTTAATGCAATGTTGGAACAGAAAAATATCTGTTCTTCCAGGAAAGAACAGGAAAAACACAAAAAAAATGATGGCTTTCTGTTTTTGAGTTTGTCTGACAAAACACAATGTAATGGAATACAAAAGACCTCTTTCAAATTTAATTACAAGCTGTATAATAGTTTAAGCTTCACCAGCTGGTCTTATGAAGCTACCATATTCCTTGGAGACATGTTCCTTGGATTCCCTTAAGAATCTTATGAGACCAGTTCAACATTGCAATTTGAGTCTTTGTGCTCAAGTAGCAATATGTATAGCTTAACAGCTCAGGCTTTATTAAACAGTAAGTAAAGTGAAGCACAGCACATGGTGCTTGTCCATGTCTGTGTTTAACTTGATTTAATTTGTATTTATTAACATCTTTCTCCCTGTCTCTTTTCTGTTCTTTGTTACTTTAGACTGTCACAGCCTGGAGCAGTCACAGCCTTATAGACAACCTCTGATATAATGGGCACTGTATGAATGAAATCACTGAGTAGTTTGGTGGAGTACTGATATACACTTCAATTAATATCACAGTATCACAATATCACAGTATCAGCAANCTGTCAATCGTTACACCTAAATCCCTCTCCATTTCACCACTCTCCAGCCACTCATCCCCCAGCTGATAGCGATGCCTGGGGTTGTTATGTCCAAAGTGTAGAACCTGGCACTTAGTCTTGTTAAATCTCATGTTATTGAGTCTGCCCATTTCTCTAGTCTGTCAGCGTCCCTCTTAAGGGCCCTCCTACCCTCTGGCAGTTTGACATTCGCCCCCAGCTTGGTATCATCGGCAAACTTGCTGGTGATGGGCTCAATTCCCTCATCCATATCATCAATAAAGATGTTGAACCGTGCCGGGCCTAACACTGACCTCTGCGGGACTCCACTAGTGACTGGCTGCCAGCTGGATGTGGCACCATTCACCAACACTCTCTGAGCTCGTCCATCCAACCAGTTCCTAACCCAACATAAAATGCTTCTATCCAGTCCATGTTCTATGAGTTTCTCCTGAAGCTTATTATGGGAAACCGTGTCAATATCCATTGTTGATCCTGGGAATAGTTATGATAGCTACTTCTCATGGTTGGGGTTTATCAATACATCCTTGAATCAGGTCAGCAAGGATCAGCATGGGAAGTTTTCAAGGCTTAATAAAGTAACTACAATCATCTGAGTAACAGACTTAAACTTGCACCAGAAAAGTAAATTAATTGTGCAATTGGTCACATGCTTGACTTTGGATTATTTTGAATTAGATTGCCAGCTGTGCATTAGAAACTCATCAAACACTGAATGATGAATTGTCAGCAAAACCCAGGACAATGTATGACAGTTTCTTTTTTGCATGGAAAGTTCTTGTGGTTTTATATGTAGTTGTTTTCCTTCCATGGTCAACAGCACACCAGCTAAAAATATCTGTTTCTTTGAAAACGTGTGGTGTTTATGTATTCTTTAAAAAATTTCAGTTGTGCTAATCCTAAATGTTTTTTTCTGTTTTAGTTTCCAGAATACTGTTTTTAATAGTTTGGGTTTTTTTGTATAAGCAAAGTCATTGATCTTTCATTCACAGACGTAATGGTTTTCATTTGTAAGTGAAGATTCCTGTAACTTTTAAGCATTTGATTAAGGAAGACTTGCTATTAAGTAACTGTGTATCAGAGTGTGTGGTTTTATAACATTGGATGTTGTATCTTTTCAAGAGTGTTCCACAAGTTCCTAAAGAGAAAATTTCTGTTTAGTAAAATGGGTATGTCATCCCTGGTTTTTTTTTTCCTTTTTTAATGCTGAATAACATACTGATTAATATCAGATTTATTCTGTCACATGAAAATAATAATGCAAGTTTGCCTTAATAAAGCCTAGGTTAGAGTCATATGTGTATGTACAAGCATCCATCTCTGAAATCAGATCTCTACAGTGCAAATATTCTGCATTCTTTTACATACTGGTTTGTGAAAGCTTGAGTTCTAATTTTTAAGCATGATATATCACAGTGCAGTCACCATAATAGATGTACAGGTTGACAGAGTGAGACCCTTGAAGTTCATTGTGAAGCCTAGATGTATTCTAACCTTTGGTGTATCTTACATTGTGTTACATTATGTTTGTGATTTGACTAATGATTTTCTGCAGAAAGGAGATATCTGAGGTGGGAAGATGCTTTGTGGGAACTTTGAATGGCTTTTTCATATGCCTCAAGGTGGGACACAAAAGCAGGTGCCACTTGATTTTCTCATGCAGCCTGACCATCAGACTGCCCAAGCGCCCTTGGCTAGTAGATTTAGTTAGTGCCCATGAGATTCAGACCTCTTGAAAGTCGTGCTTTTTAAATTACTAGTTTTATACATTTTTTCCCCTTTTTTACAGTATTCTGTAACTTCTCTCAAGACCATCCCAGAATTATGTAGAAGATGTGATTCACAAAATGAAGACAGATCAGGTATGATGCCCAGTTCTGGCTGCCCATCATTTTTTAACCTTTTTTTTAAATCATGTACTTCTTGGCAAAAATAGCTTCTTGGCAGTGTCCTGATGTTTTGTTTTCTCTCATTTTCTGTACAGCTTTCTGGAAGCATGACTTTTTTTTTTTTTTTCCTCCAACAGATGTTAGTTCATTAGAAGGGAAAAAAGTTCCAAAAAAGGATTTGAGTGTATACAGATAAATATAGGGCTTCATCTCAGCAGCTCCAAACCACAGTATATGCAACAATTTACTTGAAAACCCGAGAAACCATTGGTGACAAGATGTAATAATACAGGCGCCAATAAAAAAATGTTGGATATATTTACTACCCATATGGCCATGACCAGTTTGAGGGATGATGTTTTGCCAGAGTTGGAAAATGTATCAAGGATGCTACATGATAGAATCTACTCTAAGACATGCTGTAATAGTTAAGATTAAAGCTGAATTTTTTAGTTTAATAGTGTAAACTAAATGGAGAATCATGGCATATAGATGAGAACCAGCTGGAGACCTTCTCCCTGCCTCACTGACAAAAAGTGTATTCAGTGTTGGTTTTCACTCTGTAAATTAGATTAATCTCGGGGTTTTTTTCTCTTCCTGGTGGAGGAGAAATGAATTGGTGAGAGGATCATTTTTGTTGAGCTGTAAAAAGGTTATTTGTTTTCTGGTGATTTAATTGTACTTTTGTTAATATTGTTTCATCAAGTACTTTTATAACATAAACAAGAACCATTTAAGAACTGTATTGTAATGTGGCAAATTTTATTTCTCTATTTTCTTACAGACTGTTTTAGATTTCTAAAATGTGTAACCAAGTCAAAACTTTCTGATGGCTGCTTCTTCTACTAGAGTTATTAAAGGCTGGGTCACCACGTGCCACTGTTCCTGTTTTTAACTTCAGTCATCCCCACAATGTTTCTCCCAAGTGTGTTCCAGTATTCATCCCACCATTCTCCTAGAACTTTCTTTGCCCCATTCCTCTCATGCCCCTCAGTTGTCATCTCCATCATTCCCCACTTGGTGTCTCCCTCATTTCTTCCATGTCTCCCTCCTCTCCATTAGCTCACAACTGACATTTGCCCCCCTTCGCCTATCAGCATAAACAACTGATTGTGTGACAGCAAGGCATACAAAAAAACTTACCATACAAAAAAGCTAAAGTCACTCATTCATTCAGCTACTCCAAGAGCAAGGTGAACCAGGGAAGGAGAGCAAGAACAGCCCCTAAAACAAATTACACTGGGTTATCTGTTCATAAAGGTAGCTCAGCCACAGTGGCAGCATCAATATCTGTTTTCAGAAAGAAGAGTATATTCTTTTTTCAGATAGTAGTCATAAAGTAAAATCCAGACCAATAGCATAGATGAAGAATGGCTTATGAGCTCTTCCTTTTGGTTGTGGGATGCCAACAACTTATTGTGTAGCTCTGTTGTTCTGTGGTTGCCTCTGCAGTTGGACATTTTTTAATTATGATCTTAATTACAACTACTTTCTTTAGCACTGATAATAGTATTGGCAAAGTGGAAACAGTACTAAAGTCTATTTTTTCTCTTCAGTTATCACTTATGTGTTTTGGTGAATAGGAGATAATACTGAAATATTTTTATTTTTACTGTGTTAATCACTGAATAATCCTATACTACTGAACAGGGGAAGATCACTTTACATCTCTTTACAGACTTCAGTATCTGGAGTATCTTGAAATATCAATATCAAGAACTGTATTCGTCGACATCTGATGACTTTTCCTAGTTGCTTTTGATGTAGTTTCTTGCCTTCCTCATACAGGATATGTGACCATTAGAGGCCAATAAGTGTGGTTATTAATTGGCAAGAGACTAGCCAGAGGTCAAAACATCGACTTTATTAATGTATATTGAAAATTGAACGTGTGGTGGTTAAGGAATGTCGAGGATGAGAACCAGGGAAAAAAGGAAGGTGAACCAGTCACATATAAATCAGTAACAACAATCCCTAATTTTCCCAACCTCAAGGTCTTTAGTACAGTGGTAAGTGTCCCCACCTGGCGTGTGGGAGACCTAGGTTCAATTCCCGCCAGGGAGAAAGNGCTGTCCTCTCTCCCAAGCCCTGCAAAAAGCCCCCTCAAAACCCCACCTCCCTCCGCCTCCCCTTTCCTTTCCAGGGGAGGGGTTTGCTACCCCTTTCTGCACCAGAAAGAACAAAACAAAACAAGCAGAGAGAGAGAGAGAGAGAGAAATGAAAGAATAATAAAAAAAACAGAAGAGTTTTTTCCTTTTCTATAAATTGTCCATTTCAACACCATAAGAAACCATGACAGTATACCACTAAAATAATGTTGCTAAATTATTGTTGCTGCATATGTCATTCATGCAATTTTATATCTGTATTCCATTGTTAATTCAACTTGTTATACATAGAAAAATTCAGATGTTTTACCAAGAGCTGATCCAGCTTCCTACTGAGTCCTGCTTACTTAGAGGTTGCATTTCTCCTTTACAATAGAGGGCTGTGGAAGTACAACTGTCTAAGAATTGTTTTTTTAGAAGAACTAGAAGTTAAGCATAAGTTGACCATAGATGAGATTTGTCAGGACTATCATAGTCTAAAAACCAATTCTCTGTCAGCTTTCACTAAGAAAGTTAAGATAAAATTATGGAGAAAATAAGATTCAACTTTATATTTAGGCAACCGCTTTCACCATCAGGATTGCTAGAACAGATTTAAACCAGACAGTTTCTAGGTGTGGAATTACATTTTTTTACTTATGTGGCTAATAATATGGAGTCATCTTATTCGTTGTTTGGTAAATAGCCCTGTAAATCCCAATTTTCTTTCTCCATTTCATGTAAACATTCAATAATGTGTAACATATGAAAGTTTTTGATTACATTGTTTTCAAATTACTCTTAAGTGCTTTTAATCCTAGGCAAATATCGTAGTTTACGGATCAGTGTGCTTTCTCAAGGATTTCACATAGATCTTTCAATAGATTTCTGTGGTGCTTTAACTATTTCTGCCTGTCTGTAACTTTTTCTCAAGCTACTTGTTCTTTTGGAAGAAGTGTTAGAAAGTCTGAGAAAGTTTTTCCCACTATGTAGTTTTTCCTTCCTGAGCTCCCACTATCACGTGCCTTTACTTGACTGCGCTGGTCAGTGATCTGTATCGGTGGGAAAGCATTATGGTTCCTTCCGTACCCTTTTACAAGATGTGTCTGAAAGCCGTGCAGTCACAACAGTCAGTCCTGACTGGAAATCACGTAATCACATTGAAAGATACCGACAAACATCATTAAAGTCCATCTCTGGACTCTGCCCAGGACAACCTCAAGAATCACACCATGTGTCTGAGAACATTGTCCATATGCTTCTTGAACTTTGTCAAGCTTGGTGCTGTGACCACTTTCCTGGGGAGCCTGTTCCAGTGTCAAATATCCTTCTGGGTGAAGAGCCTTTTCCTAATATTCAAACTTCCCCTGTCACGGGTTCCTGCCATTCACTGGTCATCACACAGAGGAGATCAGTACCTGTCACTCCACTTCCCCTCATGAGGAAGTTGTAGACTGCAGTGAGGTCTCCTGTCAAACTTCTCCAAGATGAACAGAGCAAGTGCCCTCCGCCACNCTTGTTCTCCAGTCCTTTCACCATCCTTGTTGCCCTTCTCTGGACCCGCTCAAGCAGCTCAACGTCCTTCTTAAACTGAGAAGACCAGAACTGGACACTCCTCATACCTTTCCTTCAGGTGCTTTCATGATCTTCACTGACCTTCTTTGGACACTCTCTAACAGGTTAATGTCTTTCTTACATCATGGTGTCTAAAACTGCACATAGAAGTTGATGTGAGGCCACACCAGTGCAGAGCAGAGTGGGACAATGCTCTCCCTCGACCAACTGGTGAAGCTGTGCCTGAATATCCCCTGGACACAATTGGCCCTCCTGGCTACCAGGGCACTGCTGACTCATATTCAACTTGCCACTGACCAGGACCTCCACATCTCTTTCCATGGTGCTGCTTTCCAGATTTCTGTTCCACAGGCTATACACAAACAGGACTGCCCCATCCCAAAAGCAGAATCTGGCACTTTCACTTGTTAAACTTTATACTTGTGGTGATTCCCAGCCCTCTAAATTTGTTGCGGTCTCTCTGCAGGGCCCTCTGTCTTCAAGGAAGTGAACAGGTCCTCCCAGTTACAAATTGTATCATCTGCAAACTTACTCAGTATCCCTTCAGGTCCTGCATCCAAGTCCTTTATGACTCCTCAGTATCTTCCATTGTAGGAATTCAGACTCATGAGAATTCCAAGGGATCCTCGGAACCAAAGTATGTGTGCCAGTACTCTCAGATTACAAGCTGAAAGATACATGAGATTGGCAAAAAATGCGGGGCAAATCATGGTTTATCTGCAGTAAAGTATGATTCAGGGTGGGGTTTTTTTCTGGCATCTTGCTGCAAGAAAAAGATCTTTGTGCCTCGCATAATAACCATCAAGGTGGGCATTAGCTCAGCTGGTTAGAGCAAGCTGCTAATAATGCCAGGATTGTGGGTCTAAACCCTGTACTGGCCGTTCACTTGATGGACTCAGTGATCCTTGTAGATCCCTTCCAACTCAGAATATTTTGTAATTTTGTGATTGTTCATCTTCAAAGATAGAAAGTTAAAGAGTGAGTTTAAAAATGGATCTAGCTACCTCATATGTCTGAAATTCTTAGCCAGCATGCCCATTGATTCCCAGCATTGTTTAATACAGAATGATGAACTGAAACAGAATTCAGTCTTTTATGCTTTTGTGATTAAGCATGAAATCGGTTATGTTCTTTCTAGGCAAATTTTCTAAGGCCACTTGAGCAAACGGTTCTAGACATCTGTGTTCAACAAGCTTCACTGAGCCATGTCATTGTTGAAGTGTATTCTGTCATCTGTGATGACTTTTGTGTGCCATTAAATAGATGTTTAAAATGAAGGCTGTGTACTACTCTTGGACTTTATTCACAGAATGATAAAAACAAATTTACCTTGTATGTCCAGCAGTTATTCTGCACTGCTTCATTCCCAAAGCAACTTCCATTCACAGAATTTATTAAAATATTAGTTTCCTGTTTGAGAAAAAGGAATAAATCAATGAACATAAAATTGCAGACAATTTCATTCTCAAGTTCTTCATAGTATTTTAAGCTGTATGAGAACATAAAATAAAGTTGATTTGGAGGCAGTATTACATGGCATCAATTTCACAGCCTGTGCTCCAAATATCTCCCAGGTAAATAAACCTGAGAAAACACAATATTGATTGAACAATTCCTTGGTAGAATACTGAAAAATTTTCTGTTATAGTTAAGCAATACAGTTGGGTCTCCTATACCACGGTACCGTGGATCTTGTTCATCTCCTGCAAAGCCCTCCGTCCGCGTAGAATGGCAGGTCATTAATATGCAAATTTGCCCCACACCCTCACGCTGCCGCCCATAGCTCCAACACTGTTTTGGCGCTGCCTTGCTGTGTGTCGGTGTTTGTGTGAGCACTTCCTGGTGTCTGCAGCCACCCCACACCAGGAAAAAACACTTTTCTGCTCAGCTGGGGTCAATGGTGCAGGGAGCCGCCCACACCACTGTTCCAGTGGCTGTGAGGTGAGCAGGGGGGGCCAGTGCAGCCCTGAGTGGAGCCGAGGTGGGGGGGGGGCCAGTGGGCCAGCACAACCCTGAGCAGAGGGGCAAAGTGGGGCTGGCGTGGCTTGCCCTGGGCAAAGCAGTGCACCCAGGGTCCGTGCAGCACGGCATGGGTGTTGCTTTGAATATTCATGACTGCCTAATTTGAATATTCATTCATGTCAAGTTGCGCATCACAGTCCTGAAATAGGCCTCCTTAATCGCTGCAAAATCACGCTGCGAAGGTGTGAAGCCACTATCTGAGGGGCGCGAAGTGGAAGAGGGCTGACTGTACTTGTGCTAGCTACATCCTTTTAAAACTTGTTTTCACATCTTCCCTCTTCCTGTTTTACACATGTTGTGTCAGAATGATCTCTTCCAGTTTTTCATTAGGACTTTGCTTGTTGCATTCCTTTTACAACCATAGATCAGTTTGGACAAGGGTAAAACCAGTTTATTAATTTCAAAATTTTCTTTGCCTCTTCTATGTTCTTTATTGTAAAATGACAGCTTTTTTATTATTGTTCCTCAAGCCAAGATAAGAAATATTCATTCACTGAGGCTTGTATTTATGTTTGAAGTCCCTGGAAAAGATACATTGTTATTGAAAATGCCTGGACATCCTTTCCTTTTTCTCTAGAGTGACTTCAAATTCCACTTAAATGGAAACAAACTCCCTCTGTTCTTATCTGTGCAGGGTTGTTCTTTATTTCAGGTTCTCAGGCTGTAGAGCCTACATTAAACAACTATGATATGCGTTCTTGGTACAAGTTACTGATACTATATTAAAACTGTAAGACAGTGCCACCTTCAGTTAAAATTGTTAAATATGAATTCAATGATATTAATAAAACAGTAAATAGAAGTTCAAAACTGGTTTTGATTATCCATTGAGACATCCCTTCCTCTATCACTTTGAGCCCAAGTGCTGCTGCCAGTGTTGGAGAGATATTTGTGTTAACAACAGTGAGTTTTCTGAAAGTTTCCTTAGTGTAGTCAACACCTCAGCATCTGTATTCAAAGTCAGAATCACACTGCTTTAAATGCACCTGAAATCAGTAGAAGTCTTAATTACAGAATCACACAGAATCACAGAATATTATGAGTTGGAAGGGACCCACAAGGATCATCTAGTCCAACTCACACCTAACACCCGTACAGAGTCTGAGAGCACATCCCAGAGCGTAACACCACCTAGATCCCTCACAGTCTAGCAGGCCACTCCGAGCCGGAAGGGACCCAGGGTCATCCAGCCCTACACCCCCCAGCTAGACCATGTCACTAAGCTCCTCATCCAGTCTTCTCTTGAACACCTCCAGGGATGGCGACTCCACCACCTCCCTGGGCAGCCCATTCCAATACGCAATCACTCTCTCTGTGACAAACCGCTTCCTAACGTTAAAAACCGCTTCCTAACGTTTTTGATTCAGAAGTCTCCACTTAAGTCATATCATGAAGAGGAAGCTCAGGTATTTCTTTTGGATGACAGTGAAACTCTTGACTATGAAACTTTGCATATATCTAGTGCATGCTCCGTCCCAATATTATGGGAGCAAAATGTTGAAATACTGTTTAAAAAAATGTGTACACCTGCCAGTGCTATACCCGTACTTTCTTAAGGAAAAACTTGCCATTGCTATTTTTGTTTTACTCCAGACAGTTTAAAGGTTTCTGATGTTTGGCATTAGATAGTAAGTATCACAGAAACTGCCTGTAACACAACATGACGACTGGAGAAGACTCAAGTGTGTAGTTATCCCGTAGTGCTAGAGATGCTTATATACCAGATAAAACTACCCCTCGCACCTCCCCATGCTCTAGATATAGAGATGATGTTGAAAAATACTTTGAAGTCAACAGATGCTTCCAATTTGAAATGTTACAACGTTCTTAGTTTTAAAAGTTATGGGTCAATTTTGATTCCTTAAAATAGAATCAGATAAAGCAATTAAATTGCAAGAGAAGTTGCTTCCTAATTGCCCCATTTTCTGATAACTTGTCCTCAGTAGTTCCAGGATATCTATAAGTAATAAGTAAATAAAACTACAGGCCTCTTGATTGACATTTTGCATTTTCTCAGGAAGAACAGACAGTACAATATATGGCTAAGAACTACTATAAATTCAACCTTTGCATGTTTTCATCAGATACAGCTTGCTTTTGTGTCAAGGAAATGCTTTGGCACCTCAGGTCTATCAGGCAGCATTAACACTTCTTTAGCGATGTGAATGAAGTCTGCAGTTTTTGTGTTTCTCTCTTTACTTCAGCAACACAACAATGGGATTATCCAAATTTCTTACATGAATGAGTAAAAGTTAAGGAAATAATTTTGACAACATACTTGGAAAATAAAATTGTTGTTACCTTTAGGAATCTGATTAATTAACTAGCTGCTCCACATTCTAGTCTTCTGCCTTAAACTCAGGTCACCTTTTACTGTTGTTTAAAAAGGAATCAAACAGTATTTATTTGACCCAGACTTTTAATGGTCCCTGTCTGAGTTCATAAGTATGGAAAGATGAGCAAGAGGCTTTTTCTCTGGAGCAGCTGTTTAAGACTACTCACATAACTGCTGCTGTGAGGGTGCTTTAGAGGCCTTTCTTTGTTCCTTACCGCTCTATGGTTAAATGCTTTATTCTAATCCTTTATTAAAAGCAGTATAAACCCATCATCTCAGTTAAGTGAAGGGTATGTTTTTAAGACAATAAAAATATTACTCACGGTTCTTGGTGTTCCAGTTTTTTTTATGGAAACACAGGGTTTGTAAAAAGATGTTGAGAAGAAAAACAATGAAAAATGGAAGAACCTTATTCTGCTCTAACTTGAATGGAAAGAAAAGAGAAATACATGACTTAACAATGATCTGAAACAGATTTGTAACAAAGGTCATTGCTTCTTTGCAATGTCCAGTTTTAAAATTTTGATGTCAGTGCTTTATGCAAATGCAAGTTGTTAAAATGTGGAGAAAGTGAAGCAACAAAATAAATGTAAACTTGCACAAAGTGACGACAAACAAAATGTTGATGCCTTTTCCTCTGTCTTATGTTTCCTCCCATGTTGAAAGCAATGTTTTCATAAAACTCAGACAGAATTCATTTCCATACTGAGTACTTAATAGTTCCTGTCAGAAGAAAACAGCTGGGAAACATATGGTATCCATTTCCCTGTATCACTTGGAAAAAATTTCTCATGTAAATAAAACCAACATAAAAGTGTAGGCCTTTGAACCTAGAATCTTATACAATACATAAATAAGTCAGTACAGTGCATTCTTTGTACTGGCCCACTAAGTTGCATGCCTTCTGATTATTATAATTTTTATTTCTTCTTTGGAAATGTTTTCTTAAGAACTTCCAAAATTATTAATGTAATTTTCAGACATCCATTACTAGTAAGGCATACTAATTTTTCACTTCAGATATTAATGTTGCACTAAAAGTGTATATATCTGTTTCCCTAGGAAGGTGTTCATGGCAAATTGTGTGTTTTGACCACAAATTAGATCCCACTGATACACAGTTAGCACATGTTATAAATCTGCTTTGTTTAAACAGTACTCTTGCCTTTCAGAATGAATTAACTCTAAGTGTACATTTAAAGGGGCACAGCAACTGCCTAAAGGCTTTAGTGGTTTTGCTGCTGTCCCTCAACTCAAAATGAAAAAAGCAGGAGAACTCTTTGCCAGAATTCCACTGATTATGGAGATCATAAATATCACCAACTGGGACTCTGCATGCAAGTTCAGTAGGACTGAGTTCAAGTTCAGTAGGATTAAGAGTTCAGTTGACTTGTGCTCCCTTCTCAAGTCAGATTCACTGGTAAAACTCTATATCCTGCAGTGTAATGGTTATCTGAAACATCCAGAGCTGTACGGGAAGGCGGGTATGTGTGTGTGCGTGTATACAGGTTATATGTTCAAGGCATGGAAAGTTTGACAGAGAACTCGAACACAGAAGTGGGAAAGGAAACATGCCTAAATAAGTAGGACTGACTTTTGGATTAGAGAATCACAAAATGGTTTGGGTTGATAGTGTTCACTTGAGATCATGTAGTCTAGTGCTGGAGCAGGGGCCGCTAGAGCAGGTTAAGCCCAGGAAGCCTAGAATTGTGTACAGTTGTATTTTGAGTATCTCCAAGGATGGAAATTTCAAAAAATCTCTGGGAAATTCTGCCAGTGTTTGACTAGCCTCACAGTATAAATTGTTTTCTTGTGTTCAGGTAGAATTTCATGTGTTTTACTTTGTGCCCGTTGCCCTCTTGTGCTGTCAATGGGCACCATGCAAAAGGGCCTTGCTCCTCAATGATGAGATCCCTTGTGAGCCTTCTTTTCCTCAGACTGAATGGTACCAGTTCCCAATTTCACTTCATATGAATTTCCAGGTCTTCTATCAAAAATATGTCTTCCAGAGAAAACAGGTCTTAAATATTGAATTGTTGCTACTGTTGTTAAAACAAATCCAATAAAAATATTTGACTAACTCTTTTGATGCAGTCCCAGAAAATCATCCTACTCTTATGATCCATCTACATTCAGGGCAGAGTGCAAATGAGCATAGTTGGACATGACCACTGTAACTGCCACTAGGCTGTTACTCACAGAATAGGTTAAGGTTGGAAGGAACCACAGAGGGTCATCCTAGAGTATTGCACAGAAGTGTTTCCAGATGATTCTTGAATATATCCATTGAGGGAGACTCCACAACCTCTCTGGGCAATCTGTTCAGTGCATGGTCACTCACACAGTAAATAAGTTCTTCCTCATAGTCAGGTGGAACATCCAGTCCATCAGTTTCTGCCTGTTGTCTCTTGTTCTATTGCTTGCCATCACCAAGGCCCTGGGGTTCCCTCTCAATCATCTCTTCTTCAGGCTGAACAGGCCCAGCTCCCCCAGCCTTTCCTTGTAGGAGAGATGCTCCTGTCCTTTACTAATCTTTGTCACCCTTCACTGGACCTCCTACAGGAGCTCCATGTCTCTCTTGAACTGAGGACCCCAGAGCTGGACACAGCCCTTCAAATGTGGCCTCACTAGGGCTGAGTAGAGGAGTGGGATCACCTCTGTCAACCTGCTGGCAATGTTCTTCCTAATGCACCCCAGGATACCACTGGCCTTCTTGGTCACAAGGACACACTGCTGGCTCATCAACAATTTGTGGTTGTGGTCTTGCATTAATTGATTAGAACTACTTTATTTGTAATTATTACAAGGTGTGTCCTGCTTGAAGAAAGTTTCTTTTCTGGAGTATCAAATTCTATGGCTAATAGATATGTCATTAAATTTGTTTTGATATGAATGTGACATGTTACCATAGAATTATGTTTGGTGTTTCGCCAGATATATCTTTACAGCTTGCTACATCACGTCACGTGTCAGGTGTGAGGTACCAATTGCTTCTAAATCAAATTCCTCTATTTCTCAAGTTTCCAGCAGCAGCTGGAACTGTGGAGTGTCAACACTTCTTGGAAATGCACAGAAACCAACAGGAATTGCAGATGTATGCAATAAATTCAGACCAGTGAAGAGGGTTTCCCCATTAAAGCACCAGCCAGAAAGCTCTGAGAACAATGAAAGTGATGACCAGAAGAACCACAAAGGAGAGTACCAGAAAGGCACTGATTCTCAGTCTGCACCTCCAAATGATGAACAGAGTCCAGAAGGAGAGAGCCTAAAAAGCAAAACTATTGAGCCTGCTGTTCTGCCTGGGGAGCTGGAGCACTATGATCTGGATATGGATGAAATTTTGGATGTGCCTTATATTAAATCAAGCCAGCAACTCGTTTCTTTTACAAAGGTAGCTCCTGAGAAAAAACTTTTGAGTATGTGTTCAACAGTGAATGGTCTTAGCGGGAAGACCTGCTCCCCAGGGAACACAGAGAGCTCTCCTGCTGGTGGGACACAGTTATGTGTGCTATCTCCCGGGAAAGGCTGTCAGCCGAGAAAAACACAACCCATTGTCCTTGATCAGCACAAGCATTCAGCAGAAGAATTAGAGCTTTCACAGCCTGTAGTTAAGTGTAGCTCAGTCCATGAATCTGAAGCCCAAGGCAAGGGCTTCCTCAGCAGGACATTTGTTGATCCTCATGCTCTCAAAACTGATAAGACTATGCCAAACTGCCACCGTAGGACTTTCCACCTGCAGACAGCAATGGTAGAAAGCAAGCAGCTAGAAGAACTGAGTATGAACTGGAACAGTGCAGTAAGCCAAGAAGAGAGGAGCGACGAAATGAAAAAAATCAAGAGCATCTTAAACATTGTAAAGGAAGGCCAAATATCCTTACTAGTAAGTATCATCTTTTTCATTAAATGTGTAGCATAAAAGTGATTTGTAATGAGANTTTGCTTTCACAACATTTGTGTGTCACTTTGCTCAATTATTGCTGATTTACCTCAGTTGGTATTTTGAGGTTCTTGATGGGAACAGAGAGGCTTCCGTTGTATTACAATTGTTAGTCGGGAGTGTTTATGCTGTCTTGTTGCACCAACATTCTCAGGCAGGGATTTTCTCTGTAGCCTCATTGGCCTCTGACCTATATGAAGTTTATTTAGTAAATTCTGGTACTGTGATTGGGCATTATCAATGATGGTTTCCAAAGCATCTGTTTGCAAG
>WEKX01016315.1:19504-41947 GCA_013390025.1 Pitta sordida | reverse complement strand
CACACAGGCTCTGTTCCGGCACACTACATCTTGCTACTAAGTTTTTTTTCTTCTCTCCCAAATATGTTTATTCACAGAGGCGTCTCTGTCTCCTTCTGCTTGTGACCTTGGCAGTGACGGGGCCCAGGCAGAAACTATTAACCCCTCGCTGCCAGAAGGAAAAAAACCCAAACCATGACACTATATACCGTCTTATCTTGACTATCCATGCATAATTGTTCATTGCTTCACCCATTTGTGGAAAATTAATTACTAATTAGTTATTAATAAATATTTCCGGTGGATGCATGTGCAGTTGTTCTGCTTTGCAGAGGGGCAGCACTGTTCCTTCCCGTGGGGCGGGTGGCACCTCTCTCTTTCTGGGGACAGCCACAGATCGCTCTCTTACGAATATTACGGTGATTGCATGATGTTTATAGTCCCGTGCAGGGATGGATCAGTGCTGGCTGCCCCAGCTGCCCTGGGCTGTGATAAGTCACTGAGACCCAGCAAGCTCATGAGAAGTCACACCCTCTCCTGTCATTCTAAGTCTAGCGGGTGTCCTGGTTGATACATAGCCCTAGGGAAAGCACTCCCATGGCGCTGTACCGTCCTCCACATGGACTGCATCTGGAGTTACTGTCTACTTTCCCCTTCTGCCCTGCCCACCCGTATATGTTCTCAAGCGATCGTCTCTTTGTCCCCCCCAGCACCTTTCCGGGGAGCACCTGTGAACTGCGAGTGGGATCTGCCTGTGTGCGTGTGCATCTGTGTGTCTGTGTGTTACTGTTTCCATGGCTACAGGTGGGGGAGGTGATACTGGATGGCAGATGTATCGTAGCCGCCACAGTTAAAGGGAAAAAACCTCTGCCACTGACCCACCAGCCCTCTTAACGGGTCTCGGGGAGTTGCTATGTTGCAGTTACTGGTGTTCCTGACCTCCAAGACCACCTGCAGCACAGACACGCAGCAACTCGAACCAGTGGACACAGGGGTCATCCCAGCAGTCTGCAGCTCCTCCAGGCACACAGTCCAAGCATGAGCTGACCCCCTGCACTGCCGTAGCCCTAGGGTGAGCTTCCCTGCCATGGCAGCACTGCAAGCATGCGCAGTGGCAGCAGCCTGGCAGTGGCAGCAGCAAAAGCGGCAGCGTGACTGAAGAGAAGCCCAGGAATACCCCCGGGGTTTCCCCAGTCAGAGAGGGCTCAGAAATGGTTCCCTTTGCTTCCCTGTGCTGTGAAAGGCTGTGGGGAGATTCCGAAAATGCTCCCCAGTGTTCTGGAGTAGCAGGGGTCAGAGCAATGAGCGTGGCCTGTATGCATAGTAATGGCGCGCCAGTATTCATGGATTAAAGGTTTTGCAAGACCCACCAGAGACCCGCAATACAGGAATAGGGAGGCATGACTGTATAATTTGAATCCAGATATGAGGAGGAAGATTTTTCCAATAAAAAGAATGCAAGTATCGTTATTGTTTTATTTCATTATGGAAATTGAGACAAATGGAGTAAGGTGAGTAAAGTAAAATGGCATCTATTTTTGTGTTTATATTGCATATGGAAGGAATAAGAGAAAGATAAAATTAATTTTATTTCAATATTTATTTCTCCCATATAATTTTAAATAGGTGACATTCACTATATTCTTTTCTGTGCTTTTATAAAAGTGAAACTGAAACTTACGTTTCTTTCCTTCTTGTTGTAGCTTTTTCTATTTTATGCGCACGAAACATTTTCGGTTATGTATGTTGACCTCTGTGATGTTTTGACTGGGCATTTGAAATACTTGTCTCAACTATAAAGAATATAAAACCTTTATGAATATGTGAGTTGAAAGACTAAGTAAGAGAAGGCAAGAGCATAGGTCATGCCAAACGGCATTTACAAATGTGTGGTTGCTGAAAAGGGGCTGCAGCAAGAGCAACTGCTAAAATCTCGTGCTTTTACACTGGGTTGCAAGCATGCTCTGAAGAAAATATTAGTATGTTTCCACAGCATCTACATCATGCTTCATAGTAACTTGCAGAGTACTAGGAGTGTGCATAGCAGTTTGAGAATCCGGAGACTAGGCTGTAAAAGATGTTGAGGTCAAGAACCATCTCCTTAATTTGTGTTTGTACAGTATCTATTGGGCAGAGATCCTAATCCATGAGGTTTAATAATTCAGCTACTTCATATGTAAGAATAATTTAAGAAGCATGCATTTAATTGGTGTTTAATCAAAACTTGAGTTTGTAGTTAGATAGTTCATTTTTCTCCAACGAAAAATCTTATTTTGCCAATGAACCGTACCATACAAGTGACAGAAACAGAACTATGTTTTCCTTTGAACATTGTGAGAGTAGCACCAGAATGTGTATAGCATACTATTTGACTGTCATTTTCACATTGCCCCTTTCCTTGTAATCAATGGCCAAACAATAATTGATCCCGGGTAGGAAGATGCATAACAAAAGCATAATGCATAACATAATGCGTAACATAAAAGTAGACATAATGCATAACATAAAAGTAGACAAAAGAGGACATTTTTAAAACAAACTGGAAATTCCTAACGTCTTACTAACTCTGATAATCTTTTCCCTGATCAGTAGATGTGTTTAGAATGGAAACAGCTGGAATTGGGTTTTTTTTACTTGTTTAGAACGGTCAACTGGAGTGCGTTCGATGGATGGTGAGCGAAACAGAAGCTATTGCAGAACTCAGCTGCTCAAAAGACCACCCAAGCCTTATTCATTACGCAGGTTGCTATGGCCAGGTATGTCTTTCATTTACTTTTTCAGAGAGATTATGTAGCTGTCTGAGATCAAGAATTTCGATTTAAAGCATGTGTATCATTTTGTGGCTTTTAATTACAGGTGTCCTGAATTCGTTCAAAAATCTTTCCACACTTAACTAGTGTGGCATTTTTAAAGTGTTTTCATTCTTAAAGTTTTCTGTCTGTTAGCTGTATAAACTTTGAATAATGGCTAGGAGATTAGTTTGTATATTAGGCCAGCCAATAAATCCCAGGAGCATCTAGGGAGACTAGCTGGCATGATCCCTAGAGGACTCATAGGACACATCAGAAAAGCAACAAATATTTCGGCTTAGTTCACGTTATCTTTCCATGAGAGAGCAATCTCAAAAATATTTTGCACATTTTGACAGTTTAAGAATTCAGTATACTGGCAGTGAAGTGTGGTGAATCTTGAACATCATCTGTCTAGCTCTAGCCACTTTTACGGAGAACTACATACTCAAATTTGTTGTAAATCAATCCTGTTTCACACTTAACTTACCTATAAAGTATAATCATGAGAAACCACTGAACTACTGCATTTGCTAATGTCTGAAGGAACATATATACTACTTAATTATATTACATTCTCTTCCCACAAAGCATGTTTTAATCTAAGTAGACCTTGTGAAGACCCCTCTCCAAAGGAACTTCTCCAGGATCTACTATGCAAGGAGCAGTGATTGTTTATTATTCTCTAAACTCCTTGGCTGATAGACAATGTTGTCGCCTCATTACATCAACAGATAAATCATTGAATCATAGAATTATAAAACGGTTGCGGTTAGAAGAGACCGTAAAGATTATCTATTGCCAGTCTTATTGCCATGGGCAGGGACAACAAACCCTACTGGTTTTGTGCTAATGCTTTTTACTCTTGTTAAGAGAGAACAAGAAAAATATAACCACTAAGAAAATACTTTTCCCCTGTGCAAGTGCACTTGTCTCATTCAATGCCATACAATTATCGTGGCATATTTCTGCTGTCTTGCTCTTCTCCAAGCATGAATTTACTGTAGGGAAAAGGAAAGAGAGGAGGCAGGTTTGGAAGGCTATGGAGCTGGAAGTCTACCCTTTCTCCTACTGTTTCCATAGGCATATGAATTCCCTTGTTTTCATACTGTGCAAAGATTTCTTTTTCCCCACCGACCTGCTACATAGATGTTACTGGTGCAAGTTAGGACCCTGCTGGATGTACAGATTGATGGTATCCTTCCTTCTGTAGCAAGTTTGGCCTGTAAACCTAGCACTGAATATAGGGAAGTTGTAAGGCAGATCAGAACTGAATTCAAGAAAAGCATACTTGTTACTGGGAAGAAAAAATTTAGAAGAGAAAGATGCATGTGAACTTAAATTCATGTCTTCACTTGATTGGCCTGATATTTTCCTCATCTCTAGAGATATTTATATAAACTAAGTCCAGTGAAGCTTTGGGTTTTCTTCAGAGAGCTATGCTGTCTACTGCCAGAAAAAGATCTGACACACTTTATCTAGATTCTTTTCAGAGCAGAACAGAAGCTCTATCAGTTAAGAAACACTAGCCACCAATGTAATTTGAAAAGGTGATATATAAATTGTTTCCAAATTTTCTTAGTTAGCTGAATGCCAAAGAAAGTTCATATGTAATGTCAATTGTCTATTTTTTATAATGCAGAAACAATCTGCAAACATGAGGGAGTGTTGAGGATGAAGGAATGCCAGACTATCTAACCCAGCTTTGTTAACAACTAAAAAACTTGGAGAAATTTAAATGCTTAGTTGGCCCTGTCCTCGAAAATTTAATTTATTTTACCATTACTTACACAATAGATAATCCATGTAAACACTGGTCTTGGCAGGGTTACACGAGTAATGTTTTTACAGGGAAGACCTGTTACTGACTCAGTTTCTAAAGGAGTCAGTCCATCCATTGTTTCCCCAGGCATTATAGACATGCATACTATATTTTCTTCTAGAATTATAATTTGGAATTGGCAGCAAAAGGAAGTTCATAGCAGAGATCCTACAGTGAAGGGCATCAAACCACTGTCATGGCCTGACTCCAGAGACATGTCAGACACACTACGTTTTTCCAATGAGAGAAGGATTGCATAAGTCAATCTAATGGAAGAGCACAACAGCTTAAAGTCAACCTGTCCCCTGGTCAGCATACCTACTAGCAAGGGTTTCTTTAAGCATGAAATTATACAAAAAAGAGACCATGATTTTTGGCAAGCATCTTCATGCCAGGCATGAGTATTAAACATACCAGTTGTGCCTGGCACAATCACCATGGCATAGCAGGATGGTGGTGCAGTCCTAGGTACACATCATCCTGGGTCCTGACTAAGAGCTTCACAGGGCTGTAATTCCTGTCCAACAGGGATATTGTGGTAGTACAAACTGCGAAGTGGTATAGGGTGGGGAATGTCAAGGGTTTGTGGCTTCTGAGCTCCAGAGAATCTAGGGGGACATTGGGGAAACAGCCTAAAGCATGACTGAGGACCTAGAAGGGATCCTGTGAATAACTTAGTATGTAGTGGTAAAGTACTGGAGAGGACAGTGGAAAGGAGTGTATGGTATTTAGATGTGCAGATGCCTAACAAAAAACCTTCTTTTACACTTCAGGATGTTTGCCTGCCTGTCTAATATCATTTTTACAAGGGTAATGTGGTGTTTTCAATCACTCCTACTCCTCTACTGTTGTCCTGGGTCAATTAAGATGAAGCAGGAATTAAATTTAGAAATACTTGAATCAGAGAGAGAGAGAGTAATAAGAGCTTTACTGGGAGANCCCCTAGTCACATGCCTTTCTGGGAGGGGAAGATAAGAAAAAAGAGTGCTCCATTGTTTGTCTTGGTAGAAAGGAGATAAAACCCCTCCCCTGCCATATGCCTTGCCAGGAAGGGGAGATAAGACACAGAGTCCTCCATGCCACATTCCTTTCAGGGAGGGAAAGGGAGATAAGAAGAGATACCTATTGTTTGTTCCAGTAAAAAGGAGTAAAGTTTTACAGCTGTGAAGGGATAGGGCTGCTTATTCAATTAATATCAAGTGATAGGAGTAGGGTTAGCAGTAGAGTAGGTACTCTTCACCATGCTAATCCTTAAATTTGCAGTCTGTGTAATCATTTAAATGTTCTTTGTTAGTACTTTCTTCTCCAAAAGCCAGTTGATGGAAACAAAGTCTGCAGCCTGTCCAAATTTTGCCCAGAATCTTCTTATAGGCAAGTTTGAATTATTGTAGGTCTAAAATATGCCAGAGGGATGTTAGTGACTCCTTCAACTAAGACCCTCGTAGGTCTTAAAAATACCAGTTATACTGAATAATTCATTAATATTTATTAGTTCCTGTTACGTAAAAAAGTGATTATTTTCCATTGTCTAGATCTCATGAATTTTTTTATTATCCTTCATTTTCTCTGAATAAATTGAGCTGATGACTACGTACCTGCTTCTGAGAAAAATTTTCTTGCAACATGACTACTAGTAAAGAGGCATATGGTATTTAAGAGAAACACAAACTATTTGAGTAGGACTGTAATTCTGTGTCTGTGATCACTTGATGCACATATGTTCCCGAGTACAGATGTGTTAATATAGTCATCCAGGCACTTGATTTTCTTGTTGATAAGATAAATGAATAGAAAGCATTATTTGCTCCATGCTGATTGTTATCATAGAATTACAGAACATACTTAGCATTCTGGTCCCTTTTACATTCCTAAGAAATATATGGTTTCAAAGCTATAGTTGTCTTCCAATTCCGCAGAAGAGTTTTTCAAAAATACTTTTCTTTTAATTTTTTAAAACATAAGGGCAATTCATAGGAGTAGTATAATCCATCATCATTGCTGGCCAACACCACCAGCATGCTGAGAAACTGCACAAGAGTATTTTTAAAGGGACGTGTTCTGAAGTCATCTCTCCCTGCTGGCTGTCATCTGTATTGGGCATTCAGCCAAGGATAAGTAAAAATACCTACGACTTCACCCTGTAATGAAAACAAAATTTCTGTTAAAGTGAAGATATGAAAAAGATACTTGTCAGACAGACTAGTCCTCTGAAGCAGTAAGTAGAAATCCAGGTGTTTGAATGGGCAGAATCATTTGGTCTAGACCTAGAAGAGTATGACAATCCCTCTCCTTTTCATTGAGATTAAAATTTCTGTGGTTCTTTTACACAAAAAAAATATTCTATATCCAACCTTACTAGAATTTTCTTTGCTTTTTTTTATTCTTTCCCTTTTCTACCCATTTCCTGCTCAGAATCCTATACATGCTTTCAGTATTGTCTTATTTATGTAGGCTTCACTTTTACAGACCCACGTATCCAACTGTGGGTGATTATGTACTTATGTACTTAAGTGTCACTGAAGCTACTGAGGTGCTGTAGGTTAAGCATGTGAATCAGTGCTTGCTTCAGCAACACTAGAATCTACAAAGCCCTTTTGAACTAGACCTTATGTCAGTATTACATGGTTTTTTTCACAGAATATTCAGAGTTGTAAGGGACCCACAAGGATCATCAAGTCCAACTCTTAAACAGCACCACTGCCTCCCTGGCAGGAATTGAACACCTGGTCTACTGCATGAGAGACAGGGACACTCACCACTATGCTAAAGTGGATTTTATATGTAATCAAAATCAAAGGAAGATCAAAAAAAATACATATTTCCATAAAAAAGTTTTAAGCTAGGAAGTGATTTATTCTTTTCAGCTATTCAGATGCAATAACTGGGAATGCAGGTGTAGTCAACTATCATTTAAGGGACCTCACTTTTCTGTGTAATCTACAGATTTATTATAGATTTTCAATCCAGGTTTTCATATTCAGTAGGGCAACATTAAATTTAATCTAGAGAGGCATGGAAAGTTCTTAGAGAGTACAATTTTTTTCCAAATAAGCCTACTGGGGAAAATAAGAAATTAAATAAGCTTAGTGCTATTATATAAACTCTCCATTGTTAGAAAAGGATACCCAGATAAAGATATATTACACTTACATGCACACTTAAAAAAAAGTGATGTTTGTACAAAATTAAGTTCATACCTCAGTTTTGCTTCCAAACTTAACTTGCAAAGTTTTGCAGTTCGAGTCTCTCGATCCTTCCCAACATGTTAGCATGACATACAAATGGTGCATTAGTCAATACACCGAGATCTTAAGATAGCAGGATTTCCTGGGTTTAGCTGTGTTGCTTCTCCTCTAGCATAACCACCCAGAGCTGGGGAATGACTGTTTGAAGAATCTAATGGCTCAGGTCTTGGTCTGAGCATACTCCTGTTTTAGTTTTCTGTGGAGGCTTATGAACTTTGTCCAAATTTCACAAGCTGATATATGGGTAGCTCTGCCTCAGATTTTGTTATCAACACAGAGGCACACATGTTCTTTATATATGGTTTCTCAGAATGTGTTAGAGTACTCATATTTTTCCTCTTATATCTTTTTTATAAAATAATAATTTTGGTTTATTTGCTTGGGGATGGGAGGGGAAACAACAAAATACAACAACCAAAAAACCAAACCAGAGCCTCAGGGTACACTGGGCCCTACAAAGTTAAAAGAGACTGAGCACTACGTATTGCATAGTAATAGTAACAGAGGACAGTACCAGTATTCCTCTAGTACATCTTTTAACTTTTCATTATTTCTAACCTTTTGTGGCATTTTTCCCCCTTCCCCTAGGAGAAAATCCTTCTATGGCTTCTTCAATTCATGCAAGAACAGGGGATTTCACTGGACGAAGTTGACCAGGATGGAAATACTGCTGTTCACATAGCTGCTCAACATGGCTATCTAGGATGTATACAGGTAAGAGTGATAGCTATGTCAGAAAGCTCTAAATGTCAAGCTTGAATGACAACAACAAAAAATAAGTGGGAATAATTACTGATATGTTGAAATACACTGGGAAGGAAGAATATAAAACCAGTAAGAGTCAGACTAAATGCTGAAGAGCTCCAGATGTTTTATTCTATTCTCAATTATGTGGTTGTAAGGCTAAATAACTGTTGTATTGCAAGACAGAACTGTGATTATATTGTTTTGACATAAAGCAATATGTATATTTTTGTGTTACAGAAGGGCAGCTGGTGTAGATACACATATTCTTCTTACTGATCTGATATTTTCCTTCTATTTCTTTTTCCACTGAGTAGTTGTAGCTCTCCATCTTAGGGGAAGTATTAACAGATATGTTTGTTGAAACATTTACACCTTGAGTAAACCATCCTTTTTGGATATGTAATCTAAGAATGAATCTATGCTGAACAATGTGGAGTGATGCTGATTTCTAACTAATCCTCAGGGAATCATCTTGGCCACTGAAACAATATAGTTATGTTATATAGAGTTGCAAAAAATTGTAATTTATCTAGCTGAAAAGGCCTACACATCTGCAATATTTCTGGGAGCCAGAACTGAGTAAACCGGTTTGGATACCTCTGTCCAGTACCCAGATTCAGTGCAGAAATACCAAAAAAAGTTGTACACATGAACTGGATGCCGAGGTCATAGAATCATTTAGGTTTGAAAAGACCTTTGAGGTCCTCAAGTCCAGCCTTTGAACTAGCACCACCGCCATGTTCACCCTTCAAACATGTGTTCAGTTGCCGTATCCATATGGTTTTTGACCTCTTCCAGGGATGATGACTCCACCACTTCCCTGGACAATCTGTTCCAGTGCTTAACAACCCTTTCTGTGATTTTTTTTTGCCTAATGGCTAATTTAAACCTCCCCTGGTGCAACTTAATGGAATTTCCTCTTGTCCTTGTTATCTAGGAGAAGAGACTGACTCCTATCTCACAACCGCCTCTTTTCAGGTACAGTCAGCCCTCTTCCACTTCGTGCCCCCCGTATCGCGGCTTCACATCTTAGTGACGTGATTTTTCAGCGATGAAGGAGGCCCCTTTTTGCAACTGCACATGCACAACCTGGCACACATGAATATTCAATTATGCAGTCATGAATATTCAAGTAAACCCCCTCCCCTCCGCTCCGAGTGAGGAGGCTACAGAGGGCTCCCCCGCTGGCGTGCCTGCGCCACGCCAGTCCTCCCTATCCCACTTTGCTGGGAGTGCAGCGGCTGCGGCGGGTCTGCTCTGAACAGTGTCCAGTGCGGCCCACTCCCCTGGGACCACAGCGGTTGTGGCAGGTCTGCTCCGAACAGTGCCCACCTCACTCCTCTTGGAGCGAAGTGGCTGCATGCAGCCTGTCTACCCTGTGTATGGAGAGACCAAGTCTACCCACATGGAAAGACACCGGCTTCGCGGTGCAGGCAGCTTNTTCCAGTGCTTAACAACCCTTTCTGTGATTTTTTTTTGCCTAATGGCTAATTTAAACCTCCCCTGGTGCAACTTAATGGAATTTCCTCTTGTCCTTGTTATCTAGGAGAAGAGACTGACTCCTATCTCACAACCGCCTCTTTTCAGNTGGCCATGGGCGCTGGGAAACACCAACAGAAACACCAACACACACAGGGCAGTGCCCAAGCAGTGCCGGAGCACCCAGAGGGCGTATAAGGGTGCCTGGCAAATTTGCATATTAGTGAGCTGCCAGTCAACACAGAAGGTGGACTTCGCGGGACCCGAATAAACTCTCGCGGCCATGATGTAGAAGACCTGACTGTAGTTGTAAAGAGCAATAACGTCTCCCCTCAGTCTCCTTTTGTCCAGGCTAAGCAACCTCAACTCCCTCAGATAGTCCTCATGAGACTTCCCCACCTCTGTTTCCCTTCTCTGGACTCAGACCAACACCTCTCATTGTCTTANGCAGTCATGAATATTCAAGTAAACCCCCTCCCCTCCGCTCCGAGTGAGGAGGCTACAGAGGGCTCCCCCGCTGGCGTGCCTGCGCCACGCCAGTCCTCCCTATCCCACTTTNGAGGGGCCCAAAACTGAACACAGGATTTAAGATTCAGCCTTATCAGTGCTGAGTATAGGGGAATGATCACTGCTGCAGTCCTGTGGGCCACACTATTGCTGATAAAAACCAGGAAGTCGNTGCAGCGGCTGCGGCGGGTCTGCTCTGAACAGTGTCCAGTGCGGCCCACTCCCCTGGGACCACAGCGGTTGTGGCAGGTCTGCTCCGAACAGTGCCCACCTNTTGCTTTCTTGGCCACCTGAGCACACTGCTGACTCAGCTTCAGCCAGTTATCAACCACTACCCTAGGCAACTTTCCAGACACTGCTCCAGTCCTGCAGCACTGAATGGGGTTGTTGTGGCCCAGATGCATGACCTGACATTTGGCCTTGTTAAATTTCATACACCTGGCCTTGGCCCATCAATGCAACTTGTCCAGGTTCCTCACCAGAGCCTTCCTGCCCTCCAGCAAATCAACACTCCCATTCAATTTGGTGTCATCTGTGAACTTAGCGGGAGTGCACTCGATCCCCTCATCCATGTTGTTGATTACATTAAACAGGACTGGCCCCAGTACAGAGCCCTGAGGAGCCCCACTATTCACCAGCCCTGAGATGGTAAATGGTGGTAATTCCATTCATCACCAATCTCAGGGTTCTGTCATCCAGCCAGTTTTTCACCCAGTGAACAGTACACCCATCCACACCATAGGAAGCCAGTTTCTCCAGCAGAATACTGTGGAAAACAGTGTCAAAGGCTTTACTAAAATCTGAGTAGATGATGTCCATAACCTTTTACTCACTATTTTGTCATAGGAGGAGATCAGGCTGGTCATGCTTGAAGTGGCTTTCATAAGCTCCTGTCAGCTGGGCAAGACCCCCTGGATGTCTTTTACTTGTTCCATGGTAACAGTTAACATGATCTGCTCCATGAACTTCCCTGGCACTGAGGTCAGGCTGACATGCCTGCTGTTCCCTGGATCCTTCTTCCTACCCTTCTTATAGATGGGAGCCACATTTGGCAACTTCCAGGTTCCACAGGGACCTCTCTGGCTGATAAGGACAGCTGGTAAATGATAAAAGAACTCAACTTTATGTTGAGCTGCAAGTGTACCCCCTGTCGATCAAATTTGCTAGAACCATTAGTCACATGAGCATATTTCAGTATTTGTGTTGTGGGCACTTTGAGTAAAAGCTGTTTGGAGAAAAAATAATAATAAAATTATTCCAGGAAATTGCAGAAAGGTATTTGATAAACCAATTAGTCATCAGAGAAGAACAAATAAAATAATAAATAACTACTTGCCAGAAAGGCAAGAAATAAAATTTAAAGTTATTAAGTCACATTAGGGAGGAGAGCGTGTCTAAGAAGGAGAAGCAATTCTCAGAGTCAAAGGACTCAGATATATATCTGGATACATAACTGGATAGAAGAAATGTTTATGATTTACTAGCAAGGAGCACTGGTGTGGTAGAGGGTGTGCTTAGAGATGCTATACAGTTTGTGTTTAGGGTTGTTATCTCAACAGTGCCTCATTGAATTAATTACATGGTGCTGTTGAAGAGAAATGAGTGTAGATGATTTTACATGAGGTGGTGACATCTGCAGGCTGTTTTCATGGATAAAACTAGACCAAAAAGTGACTAGCCTGCTTTCCCTGTGAAGAATGAAACATAATAAATGCCTTAGATTTCTCAAGTTTATTATTACATTTCAGACAAATGCACAAATCAGAAAATCCTTTGTTTTGAAGCTATGAGAAATAAGTAATGAAAATAATTAATGGTAAAAATACACGTTAGCTATGTCCCTTAACTAATATCTCACAGTCTTAAGTGTAGTTAATATTTGTTGTGCTGTAAAACAAAGTGAACCCTCTGCCCAGCAAGTTTGCAATCTATTTTAAAACAATGTACACTGAATAATCTATCAAGAAGAAAGAAGTGATAGAGTAATCAGGGAAATTATAAGCAGCGGCATAAACGTGGAGAGTCCCAGGCTGTCAGTGATTCTCTGGCTCTCTCATTCACTGGCTTTATGTGCATGACATTCCTGTCGTGTTCCAAACTGTAAGATTACGTACTTGCTGCAAGTTCATAACTCTCCCTTCTTTATTTTTTTTTCTTGACAAGTTAAACCTATGAGATGCAGTACAAGGGTGTTCGTAACGTTCCTTTCTATATACTTTTTATCAGACTAGACAGGCCACCATTCCTCTTTCAGCAGATGTAAAGGACTCTGTGCCTGTTATTTTTGGTCAATAAGGTCACTCCGATCCTCAGTGGCTTGCCAGTTCTGCTCCGATAACCCAACCAGTAGTTCGACCATTCAGTTCTTCTTCTGCATGTGTATGTGTAATGTTAATAATGCTGTAGTTTTTCGGTATATTAGGATGTTGTTTAGAAATTTTCCAAAGTGCTATGGTCAGTGTGTGTCGAAGCATTGCTGAGAACATTTGGGTCCTATTCTATGTTCTCCAGTAATGCAACTAGTGTGTAACAGTGATTATCACAAACAGATCATACAGAGTGAAGACTTCATATCAATTCTTGCTTCATTTATTGGATATCTTGAGGTCAGCCTGACAGAACATCTTTTGTGCTTGCAACGCTCTGTATTCATGTCCTAGAGTACCTCAAATGTCATGATAACAACCTAGACGTTTCTCCAGCAGTGAGCTAGGATTCTCTGCTATTGTGAGCATTGTTAGTAACATGGAGATATACATCAGAGTGTAAGCCTTTATTTTTCTTAAAAACTAAAAGCTGTCATGTCTTCAGGAGAAAATAAGGATTAACCAAGCAAGTGCAAGGCAATGAGACTTCTTTCATCTTTTTAAAAAACAAAATAACCAACGTCTCCCCAAACTCCAACCAGATTGATAAGACCATTGTACAGATCTTTTTCTGCAATAAGAAATTTGTGCCTCTCTGACCTAAAGTATCTGCCCTGCCTTTCATATCCAAATATTACTCAGCTAAGGAATCAGAACATTGAGAACAGATGTCCTTTGAATTGCGCTTTCCTGTGTTGTCTTGTATAGATCTGCCATGTATAAGTTATCACAATGTTCTGTAATGCCTAGATAGGTGTCTCTGAAAAAGTTTGCTACTGTGGTGCAGGAGAAAATCAATAGGTGGCCAAATGAAACCATTTGATGGTTTTACTCGCTATATGAATGCTACAAGTTATGCTGTGCTTTGCAAACAAATGAACAGAAAACAAATCACTTGACTAAAACTGCAAGGGGAGAGGAAGGAATAGTATAATCTTTTTAAAACTCTTCTGAACCACAGCTCACTCTTCTGTGTTATTGCCACACCTGAGTGGTTTGAATTGAAGCTGCATACAGAGTTGTCAGTGACCAAATTTTAGAAATTATTGACTTTGACTAACATTTTCAAGCATTTTATTCAGGAGGGCTTTGCATCCAACCAGTCTTATGCTGACCAGAAGTCACAGGAGAGACTTACTCTTACAGATGTCACTATTTCCTTCTATGTTTTTACAGACATTGGTTGAATATGGAGCAAATGTCACCATGCAAAACCACGTAGGAGAGAAACCCTCACAAAGTGCTGAGCGACATGGGCACACCATGTGTTCCCGCTACTTAGTAGTTGTGGAGACGTGTATGTCATTGGCCTCTCAGGTTGTCAAGCTAACTAAGCAACTGAAGGAGTAAGTGTTTAATTCAGAGGGATTGATCTTAAAGCAATACTCCACTTTATCTTCCATTTATTAACAGTGTCTGTTTTTTGCTTCATATATATGACATTTGCAAGTTGTATTCCTACCTTCTTTACTCCTTCCTACTCCCAAGTATTTACCCCTTCACCTTTAACAGCCTAATTTTTCAGCACTTCTCTTTGTGGCAGTTTGCTGTGAACACAGATGAAGGGAGTGGGAGATGAAAAGGGTATGTATGAAGCAATCCAGTCCCTTTTCCCTTTGCATACCGAGGGGTCACATCATTACTGATCATGATTTCTGTTTGCATAGCATGCTTTTATATACGGTGAGTGAGTGAGTGTTCCCAGTTACAGTGCTGGGTGTTGATGTCAGGAGGAATAGTAGAAATAGTAGTTGAAAGGGGGTTTTTGGACTTGGAAGGTGACCAAAGCCCACAAGGGTTACTCAGGAAATATATTCTGTTCTGTTTGTTCTTCATACAAACTGGTTTTAGTATTCTAGTATGGGGTTTATTACACATTCTTTTAAGAGCCTTTTATTTTGAAATGTCAATTTTTGCAATTGCTTTCTTTGATTGTAGATGCAGTTATTGTGACTTACTGTGTCTGTTAGCTGGTAAGACTCTTAGAAACCATCAGCATTGACCTGACATTGTTCCAGCTTAGGTACATGATCAAGAGCTTGTCAACTATCACAGTCCATGAAAAGGAGTTCTGATAACTACTTGTATAGAGTGTAAATTACATTGCTCTACTAGCAGGGAAACTTCAGTGTGGTGAGAGCAAGTGAGGGGCTACTCTTTGCTGGACAGCTCTCTTCAACAGACCCATTGCAGAACACAGCTAATCCCATTGATCAATCTTGCAGCACCTCTNCCTGTCCCGCGCACCGCCCGTCCCGGGCACTGCCGGCAACGCCCCGCGGGGCGGGGGGGGGTTCAACTGTAGCAGCGGAGTGAGCATAGCCGCTGCGCCCAGCCCAGCCCCACTTTCCTGTGGCACTGCCCTCCCTCCCTGTAGCCACAGAAACAGTAACACGCGCCCGCGGGGGGTTCAGTTCCCCAGATGCGCTTAGAGTAACGGGACAGTGGGACCCCCGGCCGTCCCCGTTGGGCCGGGCCAGCGCCGCCCCACAGGGAGCTCCGGCACCACCTCTCGGTGGAGCAGAGTCAGTACGCATGCGCGAATGGCATAAATTCGCAAATGGTAGAATCAAAACTGCGATAAATTCACATCGCAAATGCACGAGGTCGTGAAGGAGAAGTCGCGATACAGAGAGGATTCACTGTATATTTAAGAAAGGGTAGAAGATGCCAGAGAGGAGAATAGAAGAGAAGAATGACAAACAGAGAGAGCTGCAAGGTCAGATGTGCTGTAGGTGCACTATGGTGGAGAAGACACACCTCCAAGGGGACTGTGGCCCACAGAGTACCATGGTAGAATGGGTAGAAAGAGTCTTTCCCTTGAAAAGACTGCAGCCAATGGATAAGCCCACACCAGAGCTGGTGATTTCCTGAATGAACTGCAGCCTGTCAAGGACCCATGCTAGAGCAGAGGAAAAAGTAGGAAAGAAAGGAGCAGCAGAAACACGTGGTGCACATAGCCTTGTCCTGTGCATGCATATTGACTCACTGAAAAGACTGGGTGTAACCTGCAGTGATGACAAGAAAGGAAAAGAATGAGGGAGAAGAAGAGTTAGCATTGCAAATGAGTCCTGCAGTGAAGCTGAGCTTGCAGAGAGGGAGGATAGATGTTTTAACTATCTGCCCTTTTCTGTTTTCTAAACCCCAAACCAATAATGAAATATTTATGCTAATTGACAATGAATTAAATTAAATTCACCAAGTCAAGTCTTTTTTGCCCATAATAGTAGCTAGTAGGTAATCTCCCTGTCTTTCCCTTGAGAGTTTCTTCGAGGTATCTTCATTCTTCTTTTATATTTATTCTGTCAAAAATACAATGAACTGAGGATTATTATGATTTTTACAGTTTTAATAATTTCACAGTCTTGAAACTGTTCCCTGGATATTTCAAAGTACCTGTAGTTGGTTCACGTGCTGAAAAATGCAATCGGCTGGCATAAAGGGGAAAACAGTACAGTATAGGGCATTTTCTGAGTAGACTGCATTAGCATCTGACTCAATATATAATGAAATGTATTTTCCCCATCACTCAGCAGGAAAAACCCCCAACACACACACTAGGAAATGGAAATGGCAGCCTGAGAATCTCCATATTTTAGTTCTAACCCAGTACTTGATATGAGTGTTGCTTCTTATATAGAAGAGAAAGACTTGTTATGCCAGTCAGCAAGCTGCTTACCCCTACAGAAATAGTCTGGTTGTTATTTTCATGGTGAAAGTATTAACAATTTTCCAAGTCTCCCTACTGTCATCTCAGAGATTGCATCTGTAGGAAGTGATTTAAATTATTATTATCTGGCCCCTGCTGGGTTACTTTGCTTGTTTCCTCTGGTGTTAAATCTGCTTCCCTTCAGCAGCCTATTTTTCATGCTTCAGGTTAAATCCACTAAGTGCAGCAGCAGCCTTTTCTTCCTCTTCTACAAAGAAATGTAAGTCTTGTGCAACCCTGTTGCAGAGCAGCTTCTAAATGGCTGTTTGGGCTGCAGCCCTCAGGCTGTGAGTCGTTTTGGTAGACACAATGAAATATATTCAGAGGCTCATGCTCAGGAGCCAGAGAGGATGACTGAAGAAGAGTCCTGCCCTATTTTGTAGTCCTCATCACTATTAAAAATCGAGGGATGGTGTGAAGTACCTGTCTAGAACAGCTTCTATAGGGAACTTCTAGCATACCAGGAGAATGCATTGGCTGCAGCACCTCTGAAGATCCTGAAAACATGAGATGGCAACAGATTGAAGTCCGGCTTACAGTCTAAGTCACTTTAAATGGCTGTTACAGAGGAATATGTAGTTCCAACTTGGGCAGCTGAACTGGCTTTCCTGTATTTTCTCCTCCAACTTCTGCAGGTGTTAATGAACTGGTTCTAGAGATGGGAGAGGTATGCTTGTACCCTGATGGATTACCTGAACAGTCAGTATCAACACTGAAATCCCTTATGTGCTTCCCAGCCTTCCCTCGGCTGCTGTAAACACAAGCTGATCACAGGGTCACAGGATATTCTGAGTTGGAAGGTAACCACAAGGATCATCTAGTCCAACTCCCAAGCGGACACCCGCACAGGAGTCAAATATACAACCCTGGAGCCATGGGCACCACGCTCTGTCCATTTTGAGACTCCTATTGTCTAGACCGTGTCACTGAGTTCCTCATACAGTCTTTTCTTAAACGCCTCCAGGAATGGCGACTCCACCACGTCCCTGGGCAGACCATTCCACCTGGGGATCACTCTCTCCGTGAAAAACGTCGTCCTAACATCCAGTCTAAACCTCCCCTGGCCTAGCTTAAGGCCATTTCCTCTTGTGCTGGTGCTGGCGGACTGAGAGAAGAGATTTACACCCACCTGACTGCACCCTCCCTTCAGGTAGTTGTAAACAGCAATCAGGTCACCTCTGAGCCTCCTCTTCTCCAGGCTGAACAACCCCAGCTCCCGCAGTTGCTCCCCACAGGGCTTGTTCTCCAGTCCTTTCACCATCCTTGTTGCCCTTCTCTGGACCCTCTCAAGAAGTTCAACATCTTTCTTAAACTGGGGAGTCCAGAACTGGACACAGTACTCAAGATGTGGTCTGACCCCTGCCAAGTACAGGGGAAGAATAACTTCCCTAGTCCTACAGGCCACCCTGTTGCTGATACAGGCCAGAATGCCATTCCCCTCTTAGCCACTCTCTGGGCTTGTCCATCCAACCAATTCCTAACAAAACACAGGATGTTCCTATCCACTCCACGCTCTGAGAGTTTCTTCTGAAGCTTACCATGGGAAACCATGTCAAAGGCTTTGCTAAGGTCCAAGTACACAACATCCACAGCCTTTCTGTCATCAACCAGGCAACAGGCGAGTCACCAGTACAGAATTTGCCCATTATGTATAATAAAGCAAGTAGACTGCCTTAGCCCTGAAGCTACATTGTTCTTGTATGCTAAATAAGTCTTGTTTTAATACTTTATATTACTGCTATTCCAAGAAGTTGTGATCCCTTGTTTCCAATGTTATCTTAAACATATATGTGTATGTTAAATATCTTTAGGGATAGTGCTGGCAAGATGTGTGAGTTATCTGTGAGTTATCTAACTAGTTAAACTGTGAGAATGCAGGAGACTTCAATTCTTTCAGCGCAATAAAATGTTTAAGTGTAATGAGAATATTTATTCAGAAGAAGACATGTCAGACATTTCCACTAAAGCATTAAAACTATTAGTTGTGTTATTTAGCTATTTAGAAATAGAAATGACAGGAAAGAGAATAGGCAAATATAAAACAGATAAATTATATCACTACCTAATTTCAAATGAAAATTTCCCTGACTCTTAAAAGAGAGTATCTGGGTATCTTCAGTTTAAACTAATGTTGGCAGATGGTAGGAGCAATTTTAAAATACTGTTAAGGAAGTATGTAGGCTAGAGGAGGCAAGATGGAAAATTAGAGGAAGAAAGGATCTACATAAACTATGGCTGTATTGTAAAATGTGATGGGAAGGCAGTATGTCAAGATCACACCGTTATTTCTGGATCACTTTTCAAGTTCACTTTGATATAGTAACAGTAAAATACTTGTTTTCTGCCAGCTGTTCAAGTACAACCTCTAGTCTAAAAAGTCATCTGGATTCTTTCTGGCTTTGACATGGACAGTTATAAAGGCTGCATTTGAAGCTCAGCTAAATCTTCTGCTGACAGCATGCAAGCTAGGAAAGTGTCCAGCTCACTGTTTGAGAACTGTCTTAGTTCTGCAGATCCAACAGGAATAAAAGTCCTACAAACATGATACTTTTACAGGAACAGAAGAAGAGTCTGGGAGAAGAGGATAGAAAGTAATTTTCCCATGATCATTTGATCAGGGCCAGAAAACAAAACCCAATGTACCAATTCTGTTTCAGCTGAAATGTATCATATGTAAAAAACTCTAGGTCTCTTGTTTTCTATTAGTGTTCTCCAATAATTCTGTCTTTGCTGTGTGTAGAGGCACTGGAAATTATAGGTTGCTAAACAAGATTGAATATTAGCTGTGGTGGTTGACAAGCTAAAGAAAGGGATGCTTTGGTGTTAAAATGGAATTTCTGAATTGTATGGGAGCAGGGAAAGGGATTAGACCTTTTTGTGGCAAGTTAATCTATCCCATCATTCTTGTACTTGAAGGTTTGCAGGTTATATTATTCAACTAAGTCCTTCATGTGGAACTTAGTATGATACAGGACATCAGATGTCACAATTACACATCATTAATGGTAAATGGAGTTTCTAGTATGGATTTAATTCCAATATTACTAAAAATTCAAGTAAGAACCAAACACCTCAATGTTTGCTCTGCCCTATCTTTGTGTCTGTGAGTCACTCAGTTCCAATTCACCACTGCTTATGATTGCACACTTGTCCTTATATGAAGTATAATAAATAATCCAACAAGTAAGGTTCCCTCTGTCATTCTATGTTCTTAAGTTCTCTATTTATTTACTACATAAAGTACAGGTGAAGAGGACTTATTTCTTTAATGCAAAGTTGAAATCTATTATCCTGTAGCTTACTAATGCAGAGAGTTGTTTAGTTTGAGGTAAACAATCTTACGTTTTCCTGTAGGCAGACAGTGGAACGTGTGACATTGCAGAACCAGCTCCAGCATCTTTTAGAAGCCCAGCGATCAGAGGGCAAATCACTACCCACATCCCCAAGGTAAGATGATGAGAAGTGTACTACAGCCTGGATTTGCACATTTTCATGGTCTATCAGTTATCAGGAGAAGCTGTGATCTGGCTAAGTAGTAGATGTGTTCTGTAAAGAAGATGTGGGGGCTTTACCTTGTGAACTTGAAGCTGAGCTTCTAGAATTTGACAGTGTGTAATGTTGATAAATATTGGATTTTTTTGACTATAAACTATATACTATACTATAATCCGTGTTTCCCAACAGAGTGAAATCTTGAAAGGAATTAAGTCACTCCCATGTAAATAGAATTCAATTTATCATTACCTTATAATCCATTTGCCTCTCTGGAAGACGTATATAGTGCTTCTTGCTTTGGACTTGAAAGGTAGCTACATGTATGTGAAAGTATAAAGCCAACAGAAAGCTTCTGCAGGTACTGATGATCAGGGCTTTGGGTCATCAAGTCAGGGCTTTGGATCATCACACTCAAAAGACGTGTGACTGCTTTTTTTCTGATTCTTACAGAATCTCAAGCATTTTTTGGTACAAATGCTCCATATCCCTGAATTTCATGTTTCACTGTTCTAATAACNCATGCCATTAGATTCAGCCCACTTGTCCCCACATTATGAGCTCTAGTATATGTCACAGGTAAAGAAAAAGTCTCCATAATTTACATTCTTTGCAAATCAGGCTTACTTGAAATAGCTGTTTCCTTGCTCTAAAACATTTGGAGTTCTCTATTAAGTTTATTATTCTAATAATATTGAAATGCATTCATGTCACCTTTCTCTTGCTTTTCAGGATCTCATATCTGAAAAGGTTTTGAGTGCAAATGGCCTTGACTTTTTATGAGTACTTATATGGCTATTATTAATACCAGATGAAACTTAGATTTAGGAAATCAATGCTATGCAGAGGGCTTGTCCTTTCATAGTATTTAGAAGCTACTTTTGTATTATGGTGTGACTTGGATATTAGGCGTTTGACATTGCAAGGGTTTTTTTCCTTTTAAAACTTGTCAACTGTCACAAATGGAAAACAGTAGTTTCTCTAGAGTTTTTATCATAAAGCCATATTTGCTGTTTAAATAACCATTCTAAGTTTTGATTTTAAGTTTTCTTTGTAAGAGAAAGTGAGTATATTCAAATCCTAATTCGGAGTGGAATCAGGGTTACATCTTTCTCCATGTAATCTTTGCTGTGGCATCACAGTAATAAATTCTATGTGTGTAGTGATGAAGAGGATAAGTTACAAGAAGCTGAGACAGACACATACACTGGTAATAGCAGTTTCACATTTTAGATGTGCATTAGATGTGTAGGATCATGTTATTTAGATGTGTACGGTTGTGATGTGTTGGTAGCAGGATAACAACAGGTTAAGTAACAGGTGACAGGTTATAGGTTGGACTTGATGATTTCTATGNTTTGGAGTTCTCTATTAAGTTTATTATTCTAATAATATTGAAATGCATTCATGTCACCTTTCTCTTGCTTTTCAGGATCTCATATCTGAAAAGGTTTTGAGTGCAAATGGCCTTGACTTTTTATGAGTACTTATATGGCTATTATTAATACCAGATGAAACTTAGATTTAGGAAATCAATGCTATGCAGAGGGCTTGTCCTTTCATAGTATTTAGAAGCTACTTTTGTATTATGGTGTGACTTGGATATTAGGCGTTTGACATTGCAAGGGTTTTTTTCCTTTTAAAACTTGTCAACTGTCACAAATGGAAAACAGTAGTTTCTCTAGAGTTTTTATCATAAAGCCATATTTGCTGTTTAAATAACCATTCTAAGTTTTGATTTTAAGTTTTCTTTGTAAGAGAAAGTGAGTATATTCAAATCCTAATTCGGAGTGGAATCAGGGTTACATCTTTCTCCATGTAATCTTTGCTGTGGCATCACAGTAATAAATTCTATGTGTGTAGTGATGAAGAGGATAAGTTACAAGAAGCTGAGACAGACACATACACTGGTAATAGCAGTTTCACATTTTAGATGTGCATTAGATGTGTAGGATCATGTTATTTAGATGTGTACGGTTGTGATGTGTTGGTAGCAGGATAACAACAGGTTAAGTAACAGGTGACAGGTTATAGGTTGGACTTGATGATTTCTATGGTCTTTTCAAACCTTACTAATTCTGTGCTTCTATGATTAATTTCACTATGAAATGTCCTCTTTTTTTTCTTTAAGCTTGCCATCATCTCCTGCTTCTGTCAAACCCCAGTGGAAACCATCTGAAGCAGATGAATTGTCTCCACCAAAAAGTAAATTGAACATCCAAGATGGGATTCAGATTCTTGGCAACTTGGGAACTTCTAGTCGCACTCGAGCCAAGATAAAAGATGAGGACTCTGATAAAATCTTGCG
>WEKX01016312.1:108797-137391 GCA_013390025.1 Pitta sordida | reverse complement strand
AAATCAATTATGAGTTAAAAGGAGGTGTATTTGAAGCTATTACAAATTATGATGAAAATGTATCTTCAAATAAATCTATGATTCTCTGGTTCTGTCTTTAAAAATGCTATTTACAACAACATTCTGCATACCAGCAATTAGTAATTTGTATGCATCTTTATCTTGCCTCACCTTTTGATCCAAGAGACCATTAATTGGAGCAATTCTTTCCATTACCATTTCAAATGGTTTTATACGAAAAAGTGACAGTTGAATTTTTTTTAACACAGCCAAGAGTAAAAATCATTTATGGCTTTATGAGATAAATACAGTGATATTAATCTCTACCAAGAAATGTAATGTACATCAACACTGTCTGCATGATCTCCCTTCAGAACAGCTTTCTGGTCTGTGAAAGCTTTGAATAATTCTAGCCTCATTGTCCTGCTCAACTGATTTGTATGCACACATTGTGGGGTTTGAGAAAGACTTAGCTTCTGCTCTTTCTTGGCAAAACTTTGCTCTTAAGGATGCTCAGATAATTCAGGAGTAGATCTGCTATTTATCTAAATGCTCAAATAGCTCAATGGGCAGTATATTGATTTATGCAAACTGAGCATGTCCTGTAGTCCCTGAGATTGTTCTCTTTGTATGATCTACAGGCAAATCAGAGTTAAGGTGCAGTAGATACGTCTGAAAGCTAAATTTGTCCCATTATCCTGACATTCATCACTACTTGCCATGCCCTGTGCACCTGAAATCATTTCCAGATTCCATTAGGTCCAGCAAAATTTGTAATTAATAATTGATTCCATTTGTTTTCTGACACTGGACCCTTAAGGTTGCTGTCAAAGGAGTGTTGCTGGATTACACTTTCATTTATTTAACTACTTGTTTAAATCTGAGTGGTTTAATGAGCCTGCATGACCTCCAGAAAACTGATGGCAGGACAGGAGGAAAAATGTCTGCCTAGAGGGATAGAGCTTCTGGGAATTTTGTAACCCAGCCTGCTTGTAATGCTTCAGATCCTGTCCATGCACACTCATGGAAAAAGCAGGACATCTGACCGTAAAATTATGGTAATTTAAGGAATATTTCTTTTTCAAGTGAATTAAATTTTTAAAAGAACAGGCATGTTTTAATTATTCTAGAAATTAAGAGTAGCTTAATAGGACAACATTCCAGCTTCTCATTGACATTAGGGAAGGTGATATATGCCTTAAGACAACACACAAGGTTAGGAGCAGCAGTTTATATTCGCCTCTTTCATAGATTCAGTATTCCAGACAGACTAAGTCAGCAATTACCATGAACACACTCAGTTCCAAGACTAGACCTTTAACAGCTGTAAAAGGATGGGGGGTTGCCTCAATTGCTGATATATCTGTCTCTAAAATCTTCCTAAACATTGTCTTTTCACAATTTTGTCAACAGAGTGTTTCTTTTCAGGAATGCCTGAAGTGTAACCATCAGCTGAGATAATTTTGCAAAACATGTTGTCCTCAATTGTATTTGTAGGAAAGGTCTTAAGTTTTAGAATGCTACTTAAGTGAGTGCTTAATTTATTTTACATGCCTATTGTGAAATTACATACTCACTTTGAATAATTCTATAAAAGTTCTTATTTTAAGGAATTAAAATATTGGCTATTTTTTAATTGAAGCTAAGTGTAATATACTCCTTCTATTGCAAGCACAATTAATTGAAATTAATTGAATTAATTGAAAAATCATAGTCTATTATTGAATTCATATTGTCTTTCTATTGAAGAAAATCCTAATATATGTATCTACAGTATCATTCATGCATGACATTGTGACATTCGCAGCTGAAGAAGAAGCTAATGAAAAATTAGTGTAAATTTGAAAACACAAATGATATCTAATTTATCTGCAGCCCACATATTGATCATAAGTGTCCTTTTCTCAAAGAACAGTGTCTGCATATTAACCATGAAATAAATAATACCTGAATATTTTGTTTCATTTAAGGCAATAAAAATACCCGGGGTCACCATGAGAACATGTAGGCTGATGCAATGTCCCAACCCGCTGATGAAGCTAAGGAAAGAAGAGCCATTTTAGCCTGATATAAACACCTGAAACACTCCTCAGGAAGGAGTTGCAGCTCTGCTTGCCTGAGCAAATGGAAAGTGTCTCAGGGAGTTAAGTGCTTCATCTTTTCTGTTTAGTACAAGGGAGCATCACTCCCACTTTTCCCTCTTCATCTTTGTAGTGGCTTTCAGGAATAGTATTATGGCAGACACTACAAAAGATATCAAACAAATGAAGTGGAGGTGGGTAGCAGCTGTGTTAAATGGGACCTTAACCTCTCCACATAATGACAATTTTTGCCGATAGAATGGTGAATTCTTAGCCTATTTTATGGAAGAAAAAATCTCCAATGGAGTAATGAGATAAAACATTATTAGTCCCAACTCATAATTTCCATATCTCTGCATGAAACCTACCCATCAGAAAAATAAGAACCTCCTTTGTGCTTCTAGCAGTATAAAGTGTTGTTAGGAATTTAAGGGGGAAAACTGAACAAGCTGACCTTATTTAAACTCCAGTCTGCCTAAATTCTGAAAAACACATCTATAAAATGCTATTCAGTGGATAAAAGGAAAGAAGATTGAAGGAGTGAAATTTTCCTGTCTTTCTCTCAAAAACACCAGTTATTCCTCAGATTGTGCATTATTTGCCTATCCTGGTGAGTCATAACCTTCAATACTGAAATACTCACCATGCAATCATGAAGACTTGGTTTGTAGCAGACTACAGAAAGAAATCTAGCCGAAACAGATTTAATTTAGATTCTGTCATTAATGGGATCTAAAACTGGTCCTAGCAAACCTGAACACAAGCAATTGCCCAAATAGTTTGCCAGGACTGCACACAGAACACAAACCAAAGGTCCAACTCACCAGTTTTCAGAGTATTTCCCCTCCAGAATGGTATCCCTGTTTGGTTATGTCAACAAAACATACCACCAAAATCCTGAATGTTGTGTTTGGATCCTTCTGTTTAGAAATTTAATGTGATGTTTCTGTCCTTGCCATGGGGAAATCAGGAGTGAAGTGGAAAATGCTGACAGCTCTTTCATTTATAACTGTTGTGTTTTCTGTGGAGTCATGCTATTCAGCATGTTAGTGCCGGTGTGCATGAGCTCTTACATAATGATAACAGAAGGGGAGAAAACAGTGATTTCCTAAGAGACAAGAGTTAAACTTTAGGTGTACCTGATCTTAGTAAGAAGGTATGCATTGAATCAAATTGCCTGAGCCTTAACTCATCCATGGCTTTAAATATTCTACAGGGAGTCTACAGAAGCAAAAAAGCACCACATTTACTTACTAATAACTAGTAATATTGGAAAGAGATGCTGCGACCACCATGCATATCTAATCAAGACATGCTCCAAGTTTTAATTATTTGCCTGGCTACTATATGATTCTGATTTCTGTGGAGTTACTTAATAGAATAGTCCTTACTGTGGTGAAGCCTTTTTATTATTAATTAATTAGTTGTTCCTTTATCATTCTCCCTCGTACAAATGTCTTTAAAACCTAATCATGAATGACACATTTGCTCAGGTTCTGGTCTCACTAAAAGTATCACACACTGAAATATTTAATATTTGAGTCAAAGGAGTAATTTCAAGTTTATAAAGTCACAAAACAAAAAGCTGGCCAAGTATCAAAGACAACCAAACATAAAATTCAGTGCTACATCCTCATGAAAACACAACAAACTACAAAGACCCATGGACCTTCTTTAAGAAAAGGTAAGTGAGTCTGTAACTGATCCAGAAACAAAACAAATTGAAAACAACCAGAACTGCCCAGGACATAAAAAAACATTACACACAGACAACATCTTCACTTCAAATGAAAAAACCTATGAAATCAAAGCATTCTGTGAGGAAAAGGAGGTAAAAAGTAAACAAATCCCAATCCAGTCAAAGCAGGATGAAATACTGAACAGATCTAGGGAAGGAGGTAGACTCTGGAGTTGAGGGAAAATATTAGTAAATTTAAATATAATTTTGAAAATATTAATTTCTAAACTTGAAAATGTAACATTGTTATAGTGCATACTTCTTAAAGTGGTTTTTGTTTCAGAACAGTGAGTTCAGTATTTTTTTACAATGCGAAAGCTGTAAAAAACTAAAAAGGTAATGCTTCTGATAAGAATGGTTTTTTTTCTCCCCTCCCCATTTTCTTCACCCTCAAAATAAACCCATGCAACTATTTTGTTTTGTTTGAAATTATTCAGATAATGGTTGACATCATCTATATGCTACTGGACATAAAAAGGAGCAGGAGATTCATGCGAACTCTTCTGATAACTGAGGCATTTAGCAGATACAATACTAGTCAGCTGCCTGTAATTCTCAGGGAAAAAATCACACAAAAGCAAATTGCAGTCTAAAGATGCCTTCCTTTGTTTGACTGTCAGGTGAGGAGTTGTATGTGTAGACATACAAAATTAAGTCTACAAAATGCTCCTCATTTTACTGGTTAGATTGGTAGCCATCTTTCCAAGATGATCATCCTGACCTTCTGTGTTACTTAGCATAGACTAAAAAGACAGTAACAAAGTCAAAGACCTATTAGTGAATTTCTTTGGATTCCTGTAGCTGGGGGTGTACAAGTGGAGGCTTTCAAAGCCAATCAAGACCCTGAAGTGGTGCCCTTCCTTGCTAGTGGACTGCACTTTAGAGGTTAATATGGTTAACATGTCTTCCTAAATGTCTGCTTTTGCTTGCAGGCAGCGCAGAAGCTAAGGATTCTCCTTTGGATACAGCACATTGTCTCAGTGTGAGCAATTTTTCTGCCACAAAGACCACCTTGTAATGATGAATTTTTAAATCTCCAACATTTAGACATCTCCTGGGAAATCTTCAGATGATTAGTTATCTTGACTTTCCAGTTTCCTTGTTTCACCAGCAAAGCAAAGTCAAAGATCAAGTCCCTGAACACCTAATACCTAAAACTTCTGCAGATTTTGCATTCAAACTTTGCTTCTTCACTGTTTTTTCTAAAGCATTTAGAAACTACTTTCTTTAATTCAATGAAAATTATTTGCTTCTTTATCAAATCTGCTCATGCTTTAATATTTAAAATTTTGCAGCTTTGAAGAAATGAAATACAGTCATACCTCAACTATTTGTGCCTAATTATTTGCTGCCTCAACTATTCATGAAAATTTCTCCGTGAATGCTATTCAGTTACTCATGAATATGTCCAGTCCATGAATGTGCGGTTGCTCTGCTTTGAAGAGGGGCAGCTCCACGTGGGGCAGGACTGGCATGGTCCCACAGGGCGTGTGGGTGGTGCCTCTCACTCGCTGGGGACAGCCACAGATCACTCCCTTATGAGAGTTGTGGAGGTTACATGGTGTCAATAGTCTCGTGGAGCCACGAGACAGTCTGGTCCCCTGCTGCAGTCCTTGCTCCACTCCTCTGTGTCTCCGCATTGGTCCCTACTGCAAAAGGCTTACACACATAGTACACAGTCTAACCCACTGCCGCAGCGTGCCTCAGGGCACATGGGGCCCCATGCAGGGACGCTTCAGTGCCGGCTGCCCCCGGTCTGCTGTGGGCAGGCACCAAGACCCTGCGCAGCTCTGCAGAAGTCACGCCCTCTCCTGTCACTCTCAGCCTAGCCAGGGGACTGACCCCCACTGGGTGCTGGCTGAGTATCGCAGCCCTACAGGCTCCTGCCACAGCCACTGGCAGCATGGCCACCATTGGCACTCCAGAGGCACTCACAGCAATTTGATAACATTAAACTGTTGTAAAAACTTCCACAGCCCACCTGGGTCACCGTTATGGCCTCAGCATCCAGGCTGGACTTGCCAGCACAAATCCGCATATGCACATATGCACATATTCATAGCCTCAGAGAAACACTCCTGCCAGGGCCAGATTCTGCAATTAAAGGGAAAAAACTCAGCTTCTCACTGCTGTAAGGAATGCGGCATGTAGCAGTGTTCCAAAGTTGCCTTATTTATGTCAATAATTTGCCATATTAATGTCCAACCCGAATTCACAGATTTAATGCTTCGCAGAAGCCTCAAAAGACCCAAACCCCACGAATCTGGAGGTATGACTGTCACAGAGGTATCACTTCTTTGTTAAAGGTCATTCTAATATGTGATGTATGTTTTGAACTGTTAAGAAGGCACAGTGCTTTCCAAAATTCATTCAGTTTTTGTGTTTAACGTCCTACACAAGCCTTTCGGTCTGGCATTTCCCAACTCTGATAATACAATACATTATATTCTTTCCTCTATAGCAAAACACAGATTACACAGCAGTTCTTTCATTCCAAATCCACAGAACATTTTCTAAAGCTGTCACTTGGTTAATTGTTTTATAGAACCTATAGCAACAGAGAGAATGCTTTTTGTTTCAGTCAGTTGTGACAGACATTCTGAATTTCCATGTGTGCATAACCTTTTCATCAGCAATATTACAGCAACCTCAAATCAACTGATAATATATAACGTGTTATCTAATACCTGTATCTGGGATTTTGGGCAAACATGTACTGACCATTTGTGACTTGAAGAAAGCCCTAGATGCAGAAAAGTTCCCCAGCTTATAATTTTCTTGTCATGATGAATAGTCAGCAGAATTATTTGCTATTCCCAGTAAAAGGATTTCACACAGATATACCATTGGACCCTCTGCCTGCTAAAAAGAAGAGCACATCCACACTGAGTCTTCATACAGTAATCATATAATTAAATTTCATTAATTTAAACCCATCTTTGCTAGTTCTACCTTTTTTCCAAATACTTCCTACTGAAGATCTCAATCTGTCACCATGTCCTGTCTGTTATACAGTGAACCCTTGAAATTCCCCGGGAGGTCAGGTCTCCTCCAGTGCTGCGAATCCCCTTTGCCATGAAGATAGGCATGTCATGAGCATGCAAATAAGCTACGCCCATCACCTGACCCCCCTCAAATGCTGAGTGCTAGAGGGCATTCCCTCCCTGCTGCCCAGTGCCCTCTGACTGGTCAGGGAAGTGAAGGCAATCTTCCCTGCCCCTTCCTTTCCCGGGGAGTTCATGGGGTTCCCTGCAGGAGCCAGCACGGGGATTCCCAGCTTTTGTTGCAGCTGCTGCCATACCACCTTGCTCCGTGGCAGGAGCCGGCTGGGGTGGGCTTCCCAGACTGGGTCCAGGAAGATATCTGCATTGCTGGGACTGTCCTGTGCTGGGACGGTCCCACGCAGCAGCCATGTGGATCCCACAGCCCTCCTGCTGCTGGGATCCTGCAAGCACTTTGTGCTGGCATGGCTGGGACCTTTGTCCCATGCCACATGTATCTCCCCCTCGGGACACGGCATGGTGTGTGGTGGAGAAGGCATCCTGCCAATCACCAGGGCTGAGGTAGGGCTCTATGGGCATGAGGCCAGGGCCGTGGCTAACCATAAACATATCCTAACCCAGGAGACAGGGGCAGCTTCCCACCAGTGAGCAGTGAGTCCATTTCTCAGAAGTTTCTCTCACAAATGGACTGAAAAGTTCTTGAACCAAGCACTAGCCAGTGTCCACCTGACAGCCTCTGTTCCAGGTAGACAGAAGCTGTGCTCACAGAGACTTCAGCCCAGGACAGAAAGAAATATGCGCCTTGTCAGGGACTGGCTCTGTGTGTTTGTGTCTGTGGCTCTGAGGGTACGGTGCATGGAGCTTTTGTTTCTTCTCTTTTTTTCTGGTGGTGCAAACCCCAGACAAACACAGACCCCTGCACCCACCCTCACCGCCTCCAGACACCTTGGGATTGCTGGGGACGTGGTCACAGTCAGGGGGAGGGAACAAGGATCCAGGTGGGTGGGGGAGTGGATCCCCACAGCACGAAGGGAAAGGGCAGGCAATGCCTGGAAGGTGGCCAGGCTCAGCCCTGGCACAGGGAGCCAAGGCATTAACACGGGGCAGGCAGGGACAACGGAACCAGCGTAAGCCATGGTCATGGAGCAGCTTGAGGACCCAGGACCCACAGCAAGTGGCCGTCATGAAGCCTACAACACACAAAAAGGAGGGACTCTGAGCAGTCCCTGAGCGAGCCACCCTGCCTTGCGGGGTGTGGCTGTCCTGCCCCCCAGCGCATGGGGCAGCAGGAACACTGTGTGCATGCACCAGTGGGAAAACCCCATGAGGAACTGAAGAGTTTTCGCTGAAAAAACTGTGAGGTCGAGAAAAAGTGAAACCGGAACCGCAAATATGCAGGGTATGATTGTAGTTCCTTTTCTTATCACTGATCTCAGAAAAGCTGATCACAAGCAAAGTAACATAAAACACAGTGTGACAGGTTGGCCCTGACTGCATACCAGTTGTCCATTGGAGTCACTCTATCACTTCCCTTCCTCGACTGAACAGGGGAGAGAAATATCCAAGTTTACCCTTCTCATTTGTTCAGTATATGTTTTTCTGTAATTTACTTGCAAATGCTGCAAGGGTTGGCCAGATTCTGGCAACCTCATTCTCACTAAAACATTTCATTACTCAATATGGCCACATTGATTTCCCCATTGCCAAGTCTGTACATACCTAAGGAGCCACAGAATGTGGCGCTTCATATAAATAATTAGAAATAGCTTTTGTAGAAATCTTGCAGAAGAGAACAATCTTATTCCTCCAGTCTGGAGCAAAACATTAGTGCAAAAGCAGTGGAAAGCTGTTACTGGTTAATAGATTTGTGATAGTTTGATTTTGTACAGTTATTTAGCAGATATTGCATCTGGATGGACCTAAGATGGAACAAAAATTGTACACATTAGAGCACTCTACTCTCTTTCAAAAATGAGATGACAGGCTTAGATTTCTACTACCTTGCTTGACTTATATGTATTATATATTTCACTGTGTGCAATTCACTGCAGTACACTCTCTGTTCTGTAGCTGAAGTATTATTTCTAGTCATTGATGATTAGCAGTTTAACTGTTATGCTGAACTACTGATGAGGTAGGTAACCAGAGAGCTCATAAAGAGACCATGTTACCAGTCCCCTTCAGGGTTTATTTCAGTTGCAAAGTTCCTTACATGATTTCTTCTTTGTTCCAAAAAATGGTCAAGGGAAGACTTTGCTACAACATCAAAATGAAGAAATTGGTTTAATTCGAGGGTAAGAAGCCCTCAAAAATGGCTCATTCACTTTCACTCATTGCTAGTAACACTTTGCAAATGAAGACAGGTCTACAAAGAGTCCTGATCTTTGTAAGGCTCAGTATATCAATATTGTCATTATTTTTGGACTTGGCCTACAGTGAAGGATTGACAGACCTGAATGAGACCCCTGAGTTCTGTTTTAGCAGGAAAAGGGAATCAACTGCAATATCTCTAATTTTAGTGATACACCTTTACAATGATTACAAGAAAAACCTTAGGGTTTTTTTTGTGATGCATCTACATTATGAGCCTGTTTCATAGGAACAAATCTTTTGTGGAAGAGTAGGAGCTAAAAGAAATTTTAATTTTAAAGGGCTACATTTCTAGGAGAGTTTTATTTCCTTTGTATTTCTGAAGAAACTAGAAACACTAGACTCCTGCATGCTTCCACATTTCAGAAAGTATTGGAGGAAAGCAAGATTAATACAGCTGTTATCATTTTATTTTTTAATTAATACAGCTGTGTATAAAGTTTCAAAAGCAGAAGCCCTGAAAATTTTATTGTCCTGGCTTAGGGAAAATTTAACCCTCTTACTAGCTCTGGTTCAGAATGTTCTCTCCCATCTATAACATGGTTTTAACCATGCAGCTGCACATCATTTTTGTATCTTCTTTTCTGTAGCCTGATCAGGATGGCATCCACCTCGCCTTATGAATAACAAGTACCTCACACAGAAGCACACACTGCATTTTTCATTCTTTTAAGCACAGTACTTTGTTCCTGTATCAAATAGAATAACAAATTCTGGCATACGTGTAGAAAACCTTGCTACTTCCTGTAAAAGGAAAATCTCATGCTATCTCACCTGTGTGCATAACAATCTTGCCGCTTCATCAAGCCAGAGCCAGTAGCAGCCATTTGGCTGCTTTTCTCAGCAGTAGAAATGATAGGTGAGCTTTGGAAGATCTTGCTGAGCTAGTTTAAGGCATGAGAGTGCTGAGTTATTTCATACACTCTCTTCCCTTAAAGTTACTGCTTGCTTCCCTCTAGCCCTCCAGCAAAGGTGGCAGGAGACTGGCCAAGAGTCATGTTGTTCCTGTCTTTGTTTAGCATCAGCACTGAGGGTGACTTTGCTTTGTGTCACCAGACAGCTGTACAAAGCAGCCAGGCTGTGATCACACAAGACCAGTGTGACTTTGCTCTGTATCGTGGTCTGCACCAGTGAAAGTCCGGACCAATTTGCTTTGGTGCTATGATTCAAAGTTTTAATTAGGAAATACATGAAATCACTTATATACTATAGATTCTGATTATGAGTCTAAAATGTGATCTTCTGGAGAACAAAATGCTGGGGGGCTTGTGGGGAGGGGCAGGGGGGAGTTGGGTGGCATTTGGGTTTGTTTTCTGGTTTTTGTTTTGAGGGTTTTTAGGGTTTTTTTTTCTGGTTGGGGTCTTTTTGTAAACCAGAGGCATGGACCTACCTGTCTGAAGAATCCTGACTCCAGACTTGGGAAAAAAAAAAATCAGGAACTAGTGGTCCTTTGGCAGCTATTAACATAGTTAATTGACTGTAAATAAGGAAAGTCATTAGAAGCTGGTGGATGGAGAATGATGTTGCACTCTTTTCCCAAAAGAAGTGCAAAGAACTCTCCATTTTTCTTACACTCTTTCTCAAAGCAGCAAATACTGGTTACTGCCAGCAAGTAGATAAGGAGCTAGATGGACACTGGTATTAAGCAGTTTGACAGCACTATGACTGCATTCTTTTGTTCTCCTTATCAAGTCTCTGCTGGCATAATAAAGCTAATACGAATTTGCACAAAAGAATGTAGACTGGGAGGGGGGGGGGTCTGTTGAAATATTTGCAGTATTCTATGGCAATAAAGACATACAATGTTATGGCATAGTCAAATATAATTCAAACATAGGCAAGTTTACAAGTGCCCTGTATCTCCCCTAGAGACGGAAAAACTAGCTGAATCCCATTAACCATAGAATGGTTTGGGTTGGAAGGGACCTTAAAGAGCATCTACTTCCAAGCCCCTTGCCTTGGGCAGGAGCACCTTCCATTAGACCTGGTTACTCCAAGCCCCATCCAACCTGGCCTTGAATGCTTCCAAAGATGGGGCATCCACAACTTCTCTGGGTAACCTGTGCCACCCTCACCACCCTCACAGTAAAGAATGCATTCTCTCTTCTCCAGAATGAGGAGAAAGCATAACACATTCTAGGACCAATGTTATTTTAATTCTGTTGTAGAAATTAAGAAACAGGACAACTAGTTTCCTATGTAATTGTCAGATAGAACTGAAACTAAGAAGTGTTTACTGGGATATATCTGGTTTGAAAAAATTCCATCTCAACACTGGGATATAAAAGGTGACAAATTTAACACATGACTGATTTGCTATAGCTTGGTAATTGTTCTGCTTTATGCTTACCATTGGTAATCCAAGACATTAAATCTTTAAATCTCTTGAATGCAGAGTGGATAAAGCAGTGCAAAGGTCAGAGTTCTACAGCTGGTTTTGTGTCAGTGATCTACTGTAGCTACACAGAGACCTAGCAACACAGGTCCTGTAGAATAATTTGCAAAGTAAAGTCTCTGCTCTTTCACCAATACATTTTGTTTAAGAGTTGATTAAAGTAAAATTTATTCATATAATGAATGTTGTTTCCAATTTCTATAATTCTTTACGAAGCCTAGAAAAGCCATGTTGTTGTGGCATCCATCAGGGCTTATGCACATTTGGAAACTTTTTTAATGTATCAGAGAGTTTCTTCTGAATTCCCACTTTTAATTATTTATCTAAGCAGGTGTGGCATCTTAGTAGAAAAGTCTACATAAAACAGACTACAGACGTGCTTCAATGAAGATAAGGACATACATACAGTAATACAGTCGAGTCTTCTATACCAGACAACCACGGTCTTATTCGGGTCCCACAAAGCCGGCTTTTCATGTTGATTGGCAGCTCATTAATATGAACATTTGCCCCACACCCTCGCACGGTTCCCCCGGCACTCTGGCGCTGTTTTGGCACTGCCTTGCTGTGTATTGGTGTTTCTGTTGGCGCTTCTCTGTGCCTGCAGCCACCCCACGCCAGGAAAAAGGCCTTTTCTGCTCGGCCAGGGACACTGGTGCTGGGGAAATATCCACGCTGCTGTCCCAGCGGCCCCAAGCAGCCCCGAGGGGAGTGGGGGGAGATGGCACGGCTCTGAGGGGACGGGGAAGGAGATGGGGTGGCCGCAGTGTGCCCGTGGTCTGTGCGGCACAGCATGGGGGTTGATTTGAATATTCATGACTGTCTAACTTGAATAGTCACATGTGTCAGGTCGTGCATGTGCAGTCCCAAAACAGGCCTTTTTCATCGTTGAAAAATCACACCGCAATGTGGGGGGCGTGAAGCGAAAGAGGGCCAACTGTACCTCAATTTTTGCAGTGGTTAGGTTCTCAAAATCTCCCATGATATCCACAAACCGCAAAATAGGATTTGAGCCAATCTGCAGCTTTGATACAGGATCAGACAATGGTGTGCCAAGATACAATCCCATGTCAGCAAACTTGGTGGCTGTAGAGGTGGAACAGCTGAATAACTCATGAAAGGCAAGCAGGCGAGGAAGGGGACGAAGAGGCCCTGTGTGACGCCTCTCTGCCAGGACCCTGTGGGGTGGCCTCAGGAGGGTCCCATCCCCTCAACCATGTACACACAGAATCACAGAATCACAGAAAATTATGAGTTGGAAGGGACCCACAAGGATCATCTAGTCCAACTCACCATCTAATACCCGTACAGCGACACATGCATGAATGTTCACTGAACCAATGAGCGGCCTTGGTTCTTGTGCTGGTCATGTGGCACCCCCCCAAAAAAAGGGAGAATAAGTGGGAAAAATTCTTCGCAGGAAAAAAATCCACAATCTACTAGAGCAGCAAATGCAGAAGCATGAAGTAGCAAGGTATTACTGTATTTAAGTAAGACCAGATATTTTGAAAAATCATGTTTTCAGTAATGTAAAGTGTGTCGTGTTAGAAAAAAAAATAGATCAAAGTCTTCTTATTTGGTAATGTGTGGCTACAGGAGATGCTGTTATGCAAAAGGATAATGATTCCTCCAGCCATCATTAACATATTTTTTTTCAAGTAAAAATAATTAAGTTCCCCGGGGTTATTAATATTTTAACATTATAAATATTTTTTTAAACAATCAAAAACTATGTTATCTGTTGCTGAAAAAGCATGCAGACCAAATTAGTCCTGGGCAAAGAGTGTAAAACCATTTTTAAGAAAACGAATTTGCTCTCACAGTGTTTATAATCATGAAACTTTTTGTGTTTGACTTTTACAGCAAAATTCCTTTTGACAGAAATATATAAAGCATTGAGCTTTAAGTGACCACTGGAGAATATTTGTGGAAAACAAACTGAATTTATAAACATGAATATTCCATTCCCATCCTTAGTTAATCAGGATATGAACCTTACCGTCTGATCTGAATACACATTTTAAATCAACAAACACAGCACAAATTTCAGATTTCAAACGTCTGGGATAAACCACCTCTGCATGGTTAATGGGCCAAGACATACTAATGAGATTTTTTAAGATATCTGTAGTACATAGATTTTTGGGGGGGTTAGCACTGTCAGTATGACAATTAGTATACCACAAAAGAGTCACACAGGGGAAACCATTGGTGCTGAGAGACCAAGACACCCATCATATTTTAAGGAGGTTTATGCTGTCGCCTTGATGAATAAATGAATGACTAATGAGTACTCAACAGTGAATGGAGGAGGATGAAGCACACTTCTAGATATTTTTTCCAGATTCTTTTATTCAGAAAGTAATCAAATTCATAACTCTGAGACCATGCCAAGATGCAAGCCAAAGCACAGAAAAAGGGAACAACTGGAATTGCATACTTGATCTGAAACAATACCAAGGCTGCAGGTGTACCTTACGTATGCCATGCTTGTTGTCAGGATCTATACTGTAAGGTACTTCTATGCAAAACGGAACAAAAATGATTCAATGTTTCTATTTAGTATTTATGTTTCTGAAGTAGTCTAAATATTATTGCAGGAGTCTAAAATACTTATGTATATACATAATATACTATACACATACAGGTATTTCAAAGACCCTAACCATGTATATGTATTTCTTTTCAGGTCACAGCCTTCAAACATAACATATAACTTTATAAAACACATTTAAATGACTTTTTGATAAAGATTGTTTTTCCTTAATAAATCTAGAACACTGACTAGCTTCCTTTAATGAGAAATGGTGTGCTACTTTAATTTCACAGTATGTACTTTTCTGATATGAAGGAGAGATAATATAATAAACTTTCTTCTAGGATGATCTTTTAAGTCAATATCTAAGTCACTAGGGTTATATATTTCAAAAAAGAAAGGCCTTGAATTATGTCATACAGTGATACAGGACTGGCTAAACCCTTAGAGTTAGCAGTATGGTAGATTATTTTTCTAGCTTTTCACCTCTACAGAAGTAGCTTTCCATCCTGGTGCCAATTTAGCTCAGAAATAAAATAAGTTCGCAATTTTCCTGCTAATACCCAGTGGTAAGTCTCAAAGAACTGGTGCCTGGTTCCAGATGATTACTAGAGCTAGTTTAATAGAAAATTCTCCAGCAGATCAAATTTGAATCACATTTTGGGAAAAATATAAGAAAATTTACTGTTTAATCCAAACATAGTAGATGATAGATATTCATCTCCATATAAGTACAGAAGCTACTCCTGAACAAAAGCTTAGTGTTCATGGAACTCTTCTGTGTGTCTGAAGATTGTGGGCTCATATTAGTAAATATTAACTCACAAAACATCTGTTTCATAATGTACAGATACATATTCTAGATTTTTATATTTATATTGAAAACAAACAAAACCCCAAAAAGTAACAAAGAACCATAAACCAAAACCTAAGGAAACAGAACTTCTTTTTTTAACTTATACAATAAAATGGAGCTCTTATATAACAAACATATGAAAAGTATCAAAATTTTTCAAAATTTTAAAATTGTTATATTTCACATACCCTTTTAAAAGTCTTCTAAGTGACGTAGGTATATTCTTTTCCTGAATTATATTCAAAATATTATCATTTTTTGTAAATGCTTATCTGAATCTGCAGTATTTCTTCATGAAATGCAATGTAATCAAATTGTTTATCCAGATTTACACTACACTACTCTTTCTATAATGCTTTGATAACTGCACTCATTAGAGTTACATTGGTATAAAAGCTAGCTAAAGCTGGTGAAGAACCAGGACCCTTTTCTTCTTATATACAGATCAGTGTTTGCTGGAAAGAAAACTTGAGAGTTTTCAACTTTGCATATTTTAAATTATCTGTACCAAACAAAGGGAATGATATCTGTTTTCAAGACCTATACACCCTATTCATTATGTCTGGAAAGAGAGGACAGGCTTAATTCATTAAAAAGTTGTTAAATTTTTTATTAGGCCCTGGCTAGTTGATCCATTAAAAGGAACAAACCACTTTTTCTCAAAGTTTAATAGCTTGCTTACATCACGCTGTGAAACACATAAGAATGTGCACAAGAGACAGCTCAAGTTTTGAAAAGTTTTATCTTTTCAAACAGTTGCTTATCATATGAAACAGATGTAAATATACAGTATTCTTGTTTAAAATATGGGAGAGTTTTTAATGAATATCTTGCATTACTTTTAGTGTCTTTTTTACATTATTTTTATCTATGATTTGTTCTGAGTGCCCTCTACTGAAAAGTAAGATGAAGTGATTAATTATTTAGTACCTAAGGATGTAATGCTTACAAAAAACATTAGAGAGTTACACATTCTTAAAAGACATATGCATTGATGTCTGAAAGATTCTAGGGCAAATTTCCTACTTCATAGGTAAGTGCATTATGTATATGTGTTTATACGTATATACTAAAATATGATGTGTTTATTCCTTCTGCTTCGAATTCTCTGAAAATATTTTTAATTATAATTTAAAATTATATAACATTAGGAATCCAGTGCATTTGTTGAGTAACAGACATCTCTCGAGCGGTTGCTCCAAAACCTCTGGAACTCCACAAGAAACACTCATTAGTTCAAGTGGCTTTGAGTTGATCCTAAGTAGGTACTGTATAATACTAATCACTTGCACGGACAACTTCAGGACTATTCTGCTACTACAGAACAATAATAAATTAAAGGAAACAAAAGCATCAGGTGGTTGAAATTCAGAAATTTAGCAATCAGATATAGATGCATATATGTACGCTATGTGTATATACATAAAAATATGCATGTCTCTCTCTGTACAACAGTTAAAATGAAGTGTTTATCCTGAATGTTAATTGAATGCTTGTTGTTCAACAAGCTTCCCATCAACTAGGTCATCATGCTCTTGCTCAGTAGAGATTAAACAAAATTCATACTACAAAGTACTGTATCATCGTATTAAGTTTTTTAAAGTAAAATTGCATTAATTTTGTATAATGCATATTTAAAAGAATGTATTTTTAAAGCATCTTTGAGAATAATATTTTAATCAGTGTTTGAAAACATTGCTTATAAACTGTAGGCATACACTGGTTTACTTCTATACTATAGATTCCCAGTCTCTTTCAAAGGAGAAAAGTCATCTCAGATAAAGGACATACAGATTTTTGATTGAGATTAAAAAAAAAAATGGCATCATTTTCTGGTTAATAAAATCAGTACATTATGATGCTTCCTCAGTCTACTGTTTACTAAACGTGGGTAGGAGTGATTGCTGTTTGGTGCTGCCAGCCAAAATGGATGAGCTGCAGATCCCCTGTCAACAGAATGTGACCCCAAACTCTCTCCATCATACTGTAATAAATATGATGTGTCACTTGCTCTTGCTCAAGTGCTTCTGAGCTTTATTGTCCATGTTCACTAATTCTCTCACTACACAATACACTGTTCACTAATATATTGATGTCTCCTGCTCTAGGCTGCTTTTCTACTTTATTTCCTCTCTTAGCTTTAAAGCAAAGTTGGCTGCTTATTTTGGGGGGTTTTTGCTAGTCAAAGCAGGCATAACTTTATACATTCATTTATTTTTATTTCTCCAGTTTGACTTTTCTTTCTTTGATTCTACCTTTTCCAATGTTTTTCCTTAGATCCTCTGAAGAACTTGCTCCTAATTCTCAACACTCACATAACCAACTGTCATATTATGTCAGTCTTTTTTCTGTTGTATNAACACTCACATAACCAACTGTCATATTATGTCAGTCTTTTTTCTGTCGTATACTATGTTTTCATTAGATCTGTTCACTCAGTATCACATAAGTATTGTGTACGTTTTTCAAAATGTTTTATAACAGATCTTTTAAATGTCAGTCTCCATTACAACTGCATTCTGATTTTTTCATGAAAACCACTTTCAGTTAGTGAGTTTCACCATCACTTCCATAAAAAATACTGATATAAAAAGATTAGTTCACTAGTTTCCTGTCTCATTGATGCCTCTAATGAGCTCAGATAACCTTTATATTTAAAATTATAAAATGTTACCTTGTTTATGATGTGGTAAAATTACTGTTTAGGTTTGCTCCTCATACACAATGTGAATAACACACTTGCATTTGCAACTGTACAGACAAACTCATCTACTTTATTGTTTTATTAAGGACGTTCCAGTCCAGCCTATTCCATTTCATACTTTGAAAAGATTTACCAACTTCATAGAGGACACACATATATTCATTGTACGTAATTCCACATAGTGCCATAGATCCATATGCTTTGTGGGTGAGATTCTCATCTTCAGTCTAAACTCTGCTGTCATTCAGGTGGCTTAGCAAACTAAGGAATTTCTGATTCTTCATAGTTGCTCTAACACGCCTAAACTATATGGGGTTCAAGGAAAAGAACAGAATCTCGGAGAAGGTAGCTGCCCTTAGTGAGCAAGAGCTGTGATTGCAAAGCCATGATATAAGCAGTGGGCTCCCTACACATCTCAGAAGTGCCAAATTTAATATGTGCTACCCACGGGGGCCTGTATATATGCAGGAAATTTATTACTTTTTTAGAGTTAAGCTCATGAGACCTCCACCAATCAACTGTTTCATTACATGGACAGCTAGTCTTTGCCAGGCAGCTTTAGAAAGTATGTGGTCTCAATCATATTTTGTAAGGGACCAAACTCAGCTCCTGTAATATATCTTTCAGAACATGTTTTCTCTTACATTACATCANAAGGGACCAAACCCAGCTCCTGAGCATGTTTTCTCTTACATTACATCCCTCAAACAATTTAGAAAGGAAACTGTACATTTCCTGATGCAGGTGGGCAGTATACAAATAGCATATCAGCCCCAAAATGAGGCTTCTGCACGTTCTTTCAAGGGCCATTCACACATCCCAGAACTGAGACATGGTTGTTCCAGAGGAATGGAAGTTAGACAAGGAACACACAAATGTTTAAAGTTCTCCCTCCCAAATCAGCCCCAATCCCACCCCATTTCTAGCCCTACCCCAAGCAGCTATCCTTCTGCTTCTCTGTAGCAGGCTGCCAAAATGGCCACTGTATGCAAGAGGTCAGTGGAAGGGTTCTAGCTTCCCAGAAGCTGAGTAGCTGAAGGAGAAAGTTGTACAAGCAGGCTCCAGGACTATCTTAGCACATGGCTTCTATCATATTCATCAGGGAAAAAAATCCAAGAATTCCCATGAGATCAGACTGTGCGAGGGACTGGAAGGCTAGTGAAAGGGGAATCCCTTTCCCAGAACTTCTTGGTTCTGCAGTTTCATGGCATATGGCAACATCTTGATACTTTCTATGAGTGCTATTACTTTAGGAGACTGAAATTCTAACTCCCAGTCTTGGAAATTGTCCTGGCCATTCCTTCACAGTTAATGGAGAATAGGTTTCCTAAAGGAAAAAATTATCTCATCTCAAGGTAAACAAGTAAGAGGGCTCAGACAAGTTACAGAACAGTACCCACATTTGTCTATAATCTATAAACAGATGACAGATGAGGTACCTGCACCTACACTGTAGATAGTAAAATGTAGGTAAGACAAATCCTGCTCACAAATTCTTCTGGAATCTTTTTTTATAGGCTAAGGTCTTCAGCATTCATGAACTGTTGTTTCTAGCTGATTTTTAGTGGATGGACAGGCACAGTGGAGTCACTATCAATCTATATCCAAAAAAGCTTTTAGGCTGCTCTGAAATAGAGCAAAACATCAAAACTTCATCAAAACATGAATATAGTACCAGTCTCATAACTAGACCTAGACCTTCTTTGTGAGCTTTTTTCCATTAAATCAAATGACAATTAAATATAGAGAAGACTGTGGCCATATTTTTATCGGATTTGGGCATAAGAAATTACTGTCTACAGTTTCTGACTCAGAATTTATGTAAAGGCTTTCAAGTTCACAAAAAAGCTTGCTTTTATCTTTTTCTTTTACTTTCACTTTAAAATCAGTATATTTAAAGTTCATCTTCTCAGAGTTTTCTCCCTAACTGCATCATTCACCATTAAGAAAGGAATACAAAACACTCCAGAGTTATTTGGCAGTAATTCTACCCTAAAACTGTGGTTCAATTTCTGTATTTTACAGTGAATGGGAGATGCTGTATTACAGTACTCCAGAAGTTTACCCTCAGTCAGTTGATTCAAAGGATCATTATATTATTTTATCATTATACTCATTGCCTTTGACAATGTGCAATGTAAACCTTTTGGGAAAACTCATGTTTTTAAGAGAAAAAGTACTTGTGACAGCTAATTCTGAAAAAAAAACCCATAAACATAGGAGTGCTATTTTGCAGTTACAGGTTATCTTATGGGACTTCGAAATGGTAAAGAATCCTCTGCAACTCTAACATGTTCCTCTGCAAATGGGTATTTTTTGAATGAAATAAATACAATGACACCTCCTTGTAAGGACACAGAGACCACACATCAAGAGCAGCTGCCTGTGAAAGTTAGTGAGCCACATGTTTAAGAGACTCAGATGTACTAACAAGAATGTTTGACACCACTTGCACTCTTTTGACCTTCCTACCAGAATTTATTTATTTAAATGCTGTTCGTATATATACACAATGATTGAATGACAAGTTAGAAACCCTGATATGAAATCTTGATAAGACTATTCATGATTCAGCCACATTTGAAACATGATTTTTTTACATGCTGGAGTTGTTATTATGGGTATACTGTCCTAAAATCTTTATCCCTTCTAACATCTGCATGTACATCATAGGACTCTTATGGGTGTGGTCAGCCAACATGAAGGCATATTCAAACAAACAAACAAAAAATATTTTCTTTCCATAGACATTAAAAAAGAGTATACTTAAAATAGCCCTCATATAGCCTTCACAATTATTAGTAGCTGTGACTTTTAAGCAGGTTCTGATGCTGTCAATTTTCTCAATGTTCACATACTAGAAAAGAAGAAATTTGTAAATGTTGTATTTTATTATATGATAATTAATTCAGTACGGGTAATAAGACTTTGGGGTGATGTGGAAGGAGTCAACATTCCTAGCATTTATTTATGCCACTTTCAAACTCACAATAATTATGGTTTTTTTCTAATAGGAAAATCTCACTCCCCTCACCAGGAAATCTCACTCCCCTCAGACTGAGTGCAAAAGTTTGTAATGTACTTCTTCCAGTGCATCAGATTTGCCTATTTTGTCAGTCAGGACTGGAATAAAAACTAATCCCTTGGCCCTGCGTGCTCCCTTCTGATCCCTTCTTGGAAACTATGCACACTGCCAGCTCCCACCCCTTCCAAAAACTCCAGTCACTAGCAACCACACTCTGCTGATGAAAGACCCCGTAAACAGTTCACTGCATGGTGCTAACACATTGTTTTTGAATATTGTTTCTGACTTATTCCCCTGACTGTAAACAAAAGGGAAAGCAGTGACTCGTAGCGGGAAAGAAACTCCTGAAATGACTGATTATGCAAAACTGAAGTTGTGTCAATTAGAATTACCAGAGATTAGTTCCTTTCTCTCACTGGAAGAAAAAAAAAATTACAAATTAATGGAGAATAGAAAATATCATTCTAAACCAAACAGAATTTATTTACCATGACCTAGGCTGGAAACAGGCTCTCTCAGAACCAGCACAATTATATCACTTTAGGACTGGGCACATTACTATGGTCCCATGGTCCAGCAAAGTGTCATGCAGCAGCTATCAAGTGCAAAAACACATAAGCACAGCAGGAAGAATCTGGTTAGTACTCAATTACCTAAGAAGACTGCTTTGGTTGAGCATGGTCAAGGAGTACTGCATTCCTGTAGCTGCCAGCAGACTTTCAGAGAACGTATCTCACTGTGTATATAGCAAGCTTGGCACCTGTTAGGTGCATCTGCTTTTCCCCCACTAAATGTGGGGGCAATTACATGGGAAGACAGAAGGTTAGGACTCATCCACTGAGTGGATGTGCAAATGGCATCTTTCCATTCTAAAATGAAAAACTTATTTTTATTTTCCAACATCTGTTGTGAACAAGGAAAGTGAATCTTGAGACACTGGTTAAGAGCTGAAAATTAAGTGAAGTTCTGACACAAATGACCATCATTTCTTTTGCAAGTAAATGGCATTGTACCCACTTAAGTCAAAGCTGAATTTGGCCAGGAATGTATACCAAGCTCCAGACTAGTGATGACAGAGATAATTAAGAAATAATGACAGTGAAATAGAACAATGTCACAGGATAAAGGTCTCCTGCACTCAACAAATGCTGAAATGAGGCTCATTTATCATGAATGAATGTCGAGGCAGAGCTGCTATCTTTTAAAAGCATGAGGCTTTACTCTTTTGACGATGCTGAATAGTAACTATTTGTTTCTATTATGTAGAACTAAATGACTTGTATAAACATACAAATTTTATTATCTACATGTACATCTATACAGTGACTATTGATAGTGTAGATGAACAGGTGTTTATTTCATAAAAGTTGATCTACTTTATTCTAACTAGCTTAGGATATGTCTTAATGTGTTGTAACAAAAGATTATGGTCCTTCAAAGCAAATGTTTTTACTGTATTTGCACTACTAAAAAATTATTTCAGTGAGTTTTGTACTGCTCCATTAGGGCCTAATCACACATTCACCAATAGTGTTGCTGTGAGAGCAGGATGCAACAAAATGGGCTATAATATCATTACTGTATCAGGCTTTCTAATTAAATGTTTTTGAAGCAAAATAAATTTGGAGCTGTTGCAGAAAGCACTCTACTGTGAAATACCAAATACAAAGGAACAAATCCAGAACAAAACTTGTAACCACCAAACTACTTGTGTTGGGTTCAAGTTGATATTTGCTCTTGAAATCAATAAGCGTGCTCCTAGCCATCTCAACAGAAGGCACACAGAGACAGAAATTCATTACATGCAGAGGAATAACCCAAATTAATCAGTAAAACCTGTCTCCATTGAACAATTCTAGTAGCAAAACCTACCTCATTTCACCAAAAAATACCTTACTAAATACTTTACCAAAGCTTGTATTACCTGAGAGTACTTCAAGTAAGTTGGCTTTGAGGAAAAAAATTGAAAAATGTGCTGAGAAAGAGAAAAAAATTAGGTTTTCTGTTCTTCTGCGAGTTCTCCAAACCCACATACTTTGAAAATCATGAAATTATTTCAGCATAACCCCTGCCCCAGGGCCACCACTGCAGGGCCCAGCTCCAGCTCCCCAGAGCCCTGCCCTTCCTGGCCACTGGCTGCCCCAAACCGAGACCACCTATGGCCATTCTCCCTCATGACAAGATGAGCTCTGGGGACCTGATGGCTTCCCAATGCATTGCTCTGCTATTCATCCTGCTCAAATGGTCACAGAAAACACATCACATGCTTATGACTTTGCAGTGAAAAAGTCATATCACGTAATTACAGTCAATGTAATTAGCTACTGATAGCTAAAAAGCAAACAAAAATTTTCACATGGGGTGCAGGGCTCCAAGAAACCAAACATTTGTCCATCCCATGTATCACTTACAAAGCATGATTTGAAATAAAATCAAATGCTAATCATTTTGTCCTCTGTCCCTAACCAATTATTCTGGAGAAATTAAAACACCTTAAATCTCCATAAATTATGCCTGGCCACACCTCTTTTACAAAATATTTCCACAAAACTGCAAGCATTGTTTGCTGCTCGTTCTCCAAAGTTGATTCAGCTGTCTGTGCAGGTCCTGAAGGACTGTCTTGGCTAAGATTTGTAATCTTAAGTATCAACTGCATCAAACCAAGTGAAAAAAAACAAAAAAGTTTTCTCAAAAAGAAAAGGAAAATGGAAAAATGTAATGGTTGGTCTGCATTTCTGAAAATCAAGGAAACATCTGTTTGGATTAAATATTGGGAGCTCTCTTTATGATATGGTTTTAATTCACAGTGAATTAGAAGTTGTAAAAGGCAACCCAGATGAGGACTCTATTGCATCAGTTATTATGAAAGCAGTTATTGTAGAAGCGAGAAAAACAAATACAGAAGAATGGTAGAAAAAAACCCTTTTCTTGGTATTACTTTTAAAATTCAGGTAGAGTCTCTGTTCATGTGTGTTCAAATCTTACGTAGAAAATAAAAATAAAGGATGCCAGAAATAAGTACTACCATCATGCCATAGCTTGTAACTCTGAGAAATTAAGTACCATATCTCCCTCAAAGTCACAGGGACAGCCTGAACACTGTTGGAAAATTCCGAGAACTCACACTGGCTTTTCACAAGCCTTTCAAGGCACAAGCCTTGGTCCTCTTCCAAGGAAGCAAAAGCTCAATGTATTCAGTATTTGCTCTGATGACAAAATGATGCCAAGCAGTTGCCATTTTTATGTCACAACAAGGAAGGGCATGATTTTGTGTGTTGGATTCCTGTGCTAGCCTTTCATCTCACAAGCGGACACCTGTGCTGACCAAAATGATCTCATCTTCATTCAGTTAGGACGCAAAGAACAGCAGTATTCCCATATCCAGCTGACATAATGATTCAGTCTCCTATTATTGGCACCTTTACAAAGGTCATGGCATTCTTCCTCTCTAATTTGCAGGTTAGGAACATTCCACTTTGTCTCCTGAATTACTGTAGAACTGTAATAATGTCTGTCAGACAGCTCTCTTTTTTTTTTTTCTCTCCACTTCTTACTCAAAATTAGAGGGTTAAAAATATGAAGATACAGTAAAGCAATCCTTAAGTTTTTAGTGTTTATTTTGCTGTTTGTAAGGGATTTAAAAGTTATGAGTATACTATCATGGAAAAAAGTTTATTTGTAAGTGTTGCAAAGATAAACTGTGTTTGAAACTTATATTTGATTTTTTTTTCTTCTACTCATAGCTTCTTCAAAGCTGGTTGTTGAAATGCTTCTTTTTCCCCAAACCCTGATGCTTTTTTGGTATCCTTATTGAATTTCACATTTAGAGACCAAGGCCAAAATCTCATTTGAGGTAAAAAGAAATAGATGCAGGTTCCATTTAAGACCAGTTAGAAATACAGCGTAAGTCCTCAGGCAAAAAGTGAACAACCATAGCTCATGAGAAGCACAGCAGGGAGCTGAACACTGAAGAGCAAATCATGGTTCTCCCTAGGTAATTCCACAAAGCTTCCAATTAGCCATGCCCAGCACTGCCCTCAGAGTCAGCCTCTGCTTGCAAGCATGTCTACAATTGCACTCAGAGATTACTAACTGTTGCAGATGGTTTGTATGCTGCCACTCTAGCTGAATGCCAGACAGGAATTCACTTCAGAAAGTGGCCAAGAGCTATGAACTCTGGAGTGTACCATGACTATGGCTATTCCTACACCCGCAGCAGAAAAAGTACTTTTCACAGAATCACAGAATCAGTAAGGTTGGAAAAGACCATAGAGATCATCACGTCCAACCTATCACCTATTACCTAATCTAGCCAAACCTGTTACCTCACCTGTTGCCATCCTACTACCAACACACCATCCTACCTATAACACACTACCCTAATATCTAGGTCATGCCACCAAGAACTTCATCCAACCTTTTCTTAAACACCTCTAGGGACGGTGACTCCACCACCTCCTTGGGCAGCCCATTCCACTGAGAGATCACCCTCTCTGTGAAAAAGTTCCGCCTAATGTCCAGTCTAAATCTCCCCTGACGCAGTTTAAGACTGTGTCCTCTTGTTCTATCACTGGTAGCCAGAGAGAAGAGACCAACACCCAGATGGCTACACCTCCCTTTCAGGTAGTCTCCCCTCAGCCTCCTCTTCTCCAGACTGAACAACCCCAGCTCTCTCAGTCGCTCCTCATAGGGCTTGTGTTCCAGCCCCTTCACCATCCTTGTCGCCCTTCTCTGGACACGCTCAAGGATCTCAACATCCCTCTTAAACTGAGGAGCCCAGAACTGAACACAGTACTCAAGATGTGGTCTAACCAGTGCTGAGTACAGGGGGAGAATAACTTCCCTAGTCCTACTGACAACACTATTCCTGATGCAGGCCAGGATACCATTAGCTTTTCTGGCCACCTGGGCACACTGCTGCCTCATGTTAAGTTTTCTATCCACCAGCACTCCCAGGTCCCTTTCCACCTGATCCTCCTGCAGCCACTCCAACCCCAGCCTATAGTTTTGCATGGGGTTATTGTAACCGAAGTGTAGGACCCGACACTTAGACTGGTTAAACCCCATGCCATTGGATTCAGCCCATCTATCCAGTCTGTCAAGGTCTCAATAGTCACTAGACCAGTCTACCCTTCCTTCGCAAATTACTAGACCTCAACTCACTTACACCAGATCGTTTGTAGCCTTACATTTAGTAGTGCAGCTTAACCCTGAAAGACTTCTCAACCTTATCTGCCCTTAGGCTACCTATATTGACTAAACTCCAAAACTCCCAACGCAGTGTTTGTCAGAGGGTACATCTTACAAAACTGGGTACTTTTGCTGGAGTTTTCCTGTCCAAAGAATGGTACCCCAATCACTGGTTGGATAGTGCATGGACAATAGGAAGATGTGAATACATGTAATTAATTTGGAAAAAGGGTCGTTTTCTGTCTTAATGAACATCAATCAACAGAAAGTGGTCAAGCCAGTATGAACTTCATAATGACCAGCAATCAGTATAGTAAAGAGTTGCTATGGTCTGGTCTGGTCCCTCTGACCAGAATCCATGAGCCATGAGTTCACTTCGTCCTAAAATACCACATGTGGTGACATAGACTGAGAGCATTTCCAAAGGGGAAATTAATGGTCTTTGTGGATAAAAGGGCACACAATGCAACTGCATATTCATTTAAAAACTGTCATGCTATTGAAAATCAAAGCAGTGGGAGTTGAAGCTAGAAAACAAGCTGTTATATCCTTTCATATGCAGTAAAAGTAGTTTTCTACTGAAAGAACACATTGGAGAAAAATGCCGTGATTCCTAACTTGAATTCACATTTCAGACTAAACTCAGTAGAAAAGTGAAGCATTTCCTTAATCCATAACTTGACCCCAACAGCAAAAGTTGTGTCTGGGACAGGTTTAGGACAAGTCTCTGAGCATATCTCACCAGCAGAATCATTAATCTCCTAGAGAAACTAATCTCATAGTACTTAGACTAAGAAAAACTATCCTGTTAATGAATTTATATAATCATGCTACTTACTGAAGAACAGGGTTTGGATAGTGATGTACTTGATGAAGATACCATGGTACTACTTAGAATGGCTGGTATTGTCTGTATACCTAAAAGCATTTTAAAAATTATTTTGGGCAGCTAAGAGAGATAAGAGTTGAGTACCTGTCTCCAGATATCTACCTGAAAATCTCAATCTTCAAATGCTGTTGGGTTTTTAGTATGTTAGTTTGCTTGTTTAATTTACTGATGTACTTTTCTGCATCTATGTCCTTATCAATGCTATCAACAGTAATAAGGTGGTATGATCTTCTCTGAAATTAAGTTCTTGTGTGCAAAGATAAACAATATAGAAATGCACAAAAGTCTCACTACAAAAATAAACAAGCAGGGTAACAAACTGATCTAAGTGCAAAAATCTGACTCTACTATAATCAGTGATAAAACTTCCAGTAGCTTCTGAGACACAAAGTTTCATTCATGGACTGTACGATGCATGGGTAAAAAGATAGTTTGCAGGAGAGTTCAGAAATGGAAGAGCTTAGGTCTCAGCCTAAAGATGCAGACCTTACTCTCATTAAAACCAACTTCTGTTTAAGATACTTTCTTCATTATTTAATGTATCTCCTGTTAGCTTTTGCTAGAGTCCTGGGTATGCCTCGAAGATAAACAGACTGCTTAATTATTAGTTGCTGATGCATCACAGAATTTTGGGAACAGGACTGTAAATGTCACACAGACAGTAAATGTGTTCATATTTTGAAGTTTGGAAGGAAGCATCAGTTGCCTTCTCTGTAATGAAAATTTGTACATACATTTTTATTGCTAGCAAATTTATTTCAATAAGATAATTATACAGATTTAGGTCCCTATGAGGGTTAAAAGAATCCTCAAATAGACCTACACAGTTCTGTGCCCTGACTAGTTACAGTCTAAACATTCTAGGATTTGTCAGAATATTTTGCAGCATTAACAGAAGGTTTTGACAATGTCAGTTTCAGGGAAGGCATTGAACAGGAATTGACTTCTTGAGTAGCATCTGAAATTTCTGAAATACATGTTCTATCTTTGAAGAAGCTTTGAGGAACAGATGTTACAGTTTGTATACAACACAGTCTATTACTTTCCTAAGTTTTGAAAAATGCATGTGTATGAATTCATATGCATAAATGCATGAGCCTTCAAAATGCCAAAAGGCTGATTTCTAGAAGTATCATCTTGTGTTTTTAACAAGTATTTTTATTATATAAAATACAGAATTCCACACGTAAAACTGGAATAACCATTTATTGTATCATTTAATAATTTACAGTTACAGAGTGATGGTTATAAAGTTTTCAACTGCAAAACTTGAGACCTTGTTGAATTTGTTAAATTACAGGTAACAGATAAAAATTTTAAAATCCCGAGGATGAAAAAGCACAGCAGCACACAATTTAACTTCTCATGCTTATGAAACCAAGGCACCCAAGCAGCAGACTGCAGGCAGTGCTAAGTAAACTGCTAGCAGACGTCCTTTCAACTATGCCTAATTAGAATTAAGTATTGCAAGACATATGTGTGCCACCGAACCAGAATAATTTTCCTTCACAAATATAAAAATGTACCAGAATTTCAGTAAGTATATGAACAAAGTAAAAAGCCTTGTTCAGCTCCACAGCCAGTGACTGAAACAATCACTAACAGTACATGCTGTGCTGGTTTTCAGATGTTCAAACACTCACCGTACCTGGAACTTTTTTATCTGTAAAATAACCCAACTTTACACAATTGTTGAGGAAATAGACCAGACAACGTAAGGTTCCTCTAACTCCTTTATAAGTTAAAGAAATATCTGAAACAACCGTTCCGTAACCCCGCTGCTGAGAAGCGGAGCGGAGATGGTGATT
>WEKX01016312.1:94745-108713 GCA_013390025.1 Pitta sordida | reverse complement strand
CCCCGCATCGCTCGGCCCCGCGCAGCCCCGGCCGAGGTCGCCGCCCACTGCATCGTTCCGCGCCCCGACCCGGGGCCGTGGGGCGGGGGAAGGAAAAGTTTCCCGGGGGATGCGAGGGTCCCCCGCCCCTCGAGCCGGGCTGCCATTGGCCGAGCCGCCTACCGGAGCCCGGAGCCACAAAAGGCGTTGCTAAGTGGATGTTTATTTTTTTTTCCCCACTCTTTTATTTTTTCCCTCCCCCCACACTTTTTTTTTTCTATTTTTTGTCTTCCCCCAACCCCCCCCACCCCATCCCTCCTTCACTACTTCTTCGGTTCACTCGCGCCGCTCCTGCCGCCGCTCCGCCCTGCACTGCTCCCCGCGGGTCGGGCGCGGAGCCGTCCCGCACCGGCCATGGCCTAGCGGGCCGGGGCAGAAGATGAGTTTCCAGGCGGACGACGGCGTGGGCAGCCTCTGCCACAAAGCGCTGCAGATCATCTCGGAGCTGTGCCTGGGCGGCCAGGTGGAGCGGGAGAAGTGCTCCGGCATCTTCCCCCTGGAGACAGCCCGACAGGGCATCGGCGGCACAGGTACCGACAGCGGCCGCGCCGCCGGGTTCGTCCTGCTGCCGCCGCGGGCGGAGAGCGACGGCGTGGGCGGCCGGAGAGCGCAACTTTTTCCTTTGCTTTCCCTGCGTGCGGAGGGGGCGGAGGGGGGGCAGGCACGCAGCCCGATTTAAAATCCTCTCGCTCTCGCAGCCCGCGGAGGCTCCCGAGAATCAGCGAGGGAAGCGCCGGGACCGCCGGGGTGGGGGCCGGTACTCCGCGGAAAACGAGGGGCAGCGGGCGAGGGTGCGGGCGTGGGGACGGGGGCACTGAGAGGTGCCGAGAGGAGAGAAATCGCCGCAGGCTGGAGCCCCGTCGCCGCAGACCGCCGTAGCTCGCTCGTTTTCCCCCTGCAGCTCCTCTTCGGCAAGGTTTTCCCGCCCGGCGGGAGTTTCCCCTTATGCGAAGCTCTGCCCTGGGCTGTTGCATGTGTTTGCGGGGCCGTGCGTGCGGGGAGCGCGGCAGAGGGCTGCGCTTGATGTTCTTGTCACGGGTGGGCAGCGGTTCCGTGGGCTTTGCCCGCTGNAATGTATCTCCTGTTAGCTTTTGCTAGAGTCCTGGGTATGCCTCGAAGATAAACAGACTGCTTAATTATTAGTTGCTGATGCATGACAGAATTTTGGGAACAGGACTGTAAATGTCACACAGACAGTAAATGTGTTCATATTTTGAAGTTTGGAAGGAAGCATCAGTTGCCTTCTCTGTAATGAAAATTTGTACATACATTTTTATTGCTAGCAAATTTATTTCAATAAGATAATTATACAGATTTAGGTCCCTATGAGGGTTAAAAGAATCCTCAAATAGACCTACACAGTTCTGTGCCCTGACTAGTTACAGTCTAAACATTCTAGGATTTGTCAGAATATTTTGCAGCATTAACAGAAGGTTTTGACAATGTCAGTTTCAGGGAAGGCATTGAACAGGAATTGACTTCTTGAGTAGCATCTGAAATTTCTGAAATACATGTTCTATCTTTGAAGAAGCTTTGAGGAACAGATGTTACAGTTTGTATACAACACAGTCTATTACTTTCCTAAGTTTTGAAAAATGCATGTGTATGAATTCATATGCATAAATGCATGAGCCTTCAAAATGCCAAAAGGCTGATTTCTAGAAGTATCATCTTGTGTTTTTAACAAGTATTTTTATTATATAAAATACAGAATTCCACACGTAAAACTGGAATAACCATTTATTGTATCATTTAATAATTTACAGTTACAGAGTGATGGTTATAAAGTTTTCAACTGCAAAACTTGAGACCTTGTTGAATTTGTTAAATTACAGGTAACAGATAAAAATTTTAAAATCCCGAGGATGAAAAAGCACAGCAGCACACAATTTAACTTCTCATGCTTATGAAACCAAGGCACCCAAGCAGCAGACTGCAGGCAGTGCTAAGTAAACTGCTAGCAGACGTCCTTTCAACTATGCCTAATTAGAATTAAGTATTGCAAGACATATGTGTGCCACCGAACCAGAATAATTTTCCTTCACAAATATAAAAATGTACCAGAATTTCAGTAAGTATATGAACAAAGTAAAAAGCCTTGTTCAGCTCCACAGCCAGTGACTGAAACAATCACTAACAGTACATGCTGTGCTGGTTTTCAGATGTTCAAACACTCACCGTACCTGGAACTTTTTTATCTGTAAAATAACCCAACTTTACACAATTGTTGAGGAAATAGACCAGACAACGTAAGGTTCCTCTAACTCCTTTATAAGTTAAAGAAATATCTGAAACAACCGTTCCGTAACCCCGCTGCTGAGAAGCGGAGCGGAGATGGTGATTCAGTTAATGAAGTTATCTAATGTAGCTCAGTAGACCGCGCTGAAGACCGCACAACCCAGGTCACCTCAGAAATAGCGCTGGGGGAAGAAGGACGAGAGCGGAGGGGGAAATCAGCTCTACTTTGTCCTCCCGGCGCGATGAGCAGCCGAGGAGCTGCGCCCGGAGGGTCCTGCCGCGGGGAGGGGGACAGGGCGCCTGCACCANAGGTACCGACAGCGGCCGCGCCGCCGGGTTCGTCCTGCTGCCGCCGCGGGCGGAGAGCGACGGCGTGGGCGGCCGGAGAGCGCAACTTTTTCCTTTGCTTTCCCTGCGTGCGGAGGGGGCGGAGGGGGGGCAGGCACGCAGCCCGATTTAAAATCCTCTCGCTCTCGTAGCCCGCGGAGGCTCCCGAGAAGCAGCGAGTGAAGTGCCGGGACCGCCGGGGTGGGGGCCGGTACTCCGCGGAAAACGAGGGGCAGCGGGCGAGGGTGCGGGCGTGGGGACGGGGGCACTGAGAGGTGCCGAGAGGAGAGAAATCGCCGCAGGCTGGAGCCCCGTCGCCGCAGACCGCCGTAGCTCGCTCGTTTTCCCCCTGCAGCTCCTCTTCGGCAAGGTTTTCCCGCCCGGCGGGAGTTTCCCCTTATGCGAAGCTCTGCCCTGGGCTGTTGCATGTGTTTGCGGGGCCGTGCGTGCGGGGAGCGCGGCAGAGGGCTGCGCTTGATGTTCTTGTCACGGGTGGGCAGCGGTTCCGTGGGCTTTGCCCGCTGTCCGTCTCTCTTTTCCCTGGCCGTCCTGCGTTTGACGGGTCGCGCCGGGGCCACGGCAACAGGTGGCTCGGCGGGGCGGCGGCGAGAGAGCGGCAGCCGGGACGGCGAGGGGCTCAGCTTGGGCTTGGACTGCAATGTTCTCTTTCTAAGTGGGGCTTGAGGTGTTTTACCTCCCCTGCGCTAATTGCTGAGGGCGGCAGGAGGGCGAGTCTGACAGCCGGTGGGAAGCTGTGGAGTCAGGGCAACACTGCGGTCCTGTCCAGGACCGGATGTTCGTCCACGAAAATGTGAGGAGGGGGGAAGGAGAGAATTTGGGTTAATTTAAATATTCCGAAACCAGAAAAAGATTTTGAGTCCTGAAAGTGGCGTCTGTGGTCCCTGCTTTCTGGATTTTCTGCACCTTTCGGAACCATCTCTGTGCTTTTTCATTATCCTGTGCAGTGCCCTCTGGACACCTCGCTTTCCTTGGACGGGGCTTGAAAATTAATTAGTCGAAGTTCTATCCTTAATTCCCGCCGGAAGGGATTGATAATCTTTTCTCTCTGTTCATGAATGCAAATGGACAGCTTGCATTATGGCCAGCAAATGCCAAGTGTACAGTGCAAATTAAATAAATTCACACTAGGTCATGTAAAGCAGCAGGTTCTCAGCGTGTGCCCCAGCTGCGCTGTCGCTGCCGCCGCTGCTGACGGTTTGTTTGTCTGTTTAATTTTATTTTCTTCTAATAACCACAGATTTTACCGCAAATCTCGGGTTATTTGTAGTATCTAAGAGCAAAAAACCTATTGTGTGATCCTGCCCGACCCAGCGGGGCTCGGTTCGGTGCGGGCGCCCCTTCCCCTGCTGACCCCGCCGGAGGTGGGGGGAGGAGCAGCCTCCTTCCCCCGGCACGGATCATGGATTTACTGTGCTTTGTAAGTTCCGAGTACTGAGTATGTTCTGATCGATCATGCACTGTGTTAGTCGTCATGGTCCGAAGATTGAATGAAAACACTGTAACCCTATGGAGCCTGGAAAATTTGGTTCAGAAAAGAGTTTTGCTGATTTTTAGAGAGTACTGCACAGGGAGTCAGTGTTAGGTGTCATCTGAAAACAAAGTTGATGTATAAACAGATGGAGTATGTAGGATACAAAACATCCCACGATGTATACCAAGATCTGTTGTTTAGAAAATATGAGTCTTCAGCACTTGGTTTGATCCTGCATTGTGTACAGTAACTGGAGCTTCTTTTTAAACATTTCTTGAAAGTTAATGAGCTTGATTTGTCATTTGTAAATCCTAACTACCTGCCATTTGTTGGATTATGAAAAAAAAAATTAAAATTAATAGATCAGGGACTTGAGCCACTGGGTTCCCCATCTCAGCTGAATCAATTCATTGTTGATAATTAACAATGTTTTAGTACATAAACACTTGGATGCACAAAATATAAATGTTATTTGCATCAGTTTTATGAACAGAAAGGTTCGAAATACAGTTTGGACTCAGAGAAAGGTGGTTATTGAAAGGTGAGCCATACCATACCTCTTCTGTTCTTCAAATGCACATAAAGTTCCTTATCATCTCTATGGATAAAAGTACTGTTGCCAAACATCCGTAGTTCTTGTTCATTAAAGGTAGAAATCTTAACTGTTCTTCATCATTGTTTTGAACATGAAGCCATAAATAATAGTGTTTGTCTGAATCTGTGTCTCATACATAGGGTAGCAGCATTTGATGTGAGTCCATATCATGTAGCCATATCCTTCAGTGGCTGAGTAAATTCTGCACAGTTCTGGTGTCATGCAGCTGTAACTGTATGGTGGAGAGGAGGAATGGCTAATTCAGCCCTTCCAGTTTCGCTGAATGTCACAAGTCCTGATGTGGCAAGCGCTTTCCCAGTGTATGTTCACAGTGGGTGACATGCAGCATGGAACCAGTTCAGTTGTTTGCTTTCTGGGGCGCCAGCTATAGGAGTGTGTTGGGAATTAGCTCCTGCAACAAACATTGAAATGTGTGGAGAATAAAGCACTGTAATAAGAAGACACTTGAGTTGTGGGGAGAACTTGCACGGGGCTAAGAGTTGGACTCTGGGGTACTTGTGAGTCTCTTCCAAATCACCATATTCTGTGATTCTTTGACTTTTGGAAGACATGAAGAAGATAAAAGACTCTGAGAGGGTTATTACAGAATGATTGTTTATTATTGTGTGTTCTTATGTTATAGAATCACAGCTAAACTGTCAATGAAAATGCAAAAAGCAAATAGCCCAGGAGACTGTATAAAGAGAAGGGGGAAAGACAGAACCATTGGCTATATAGGGATAGTGAGTTCTCTCCTTAAATGGTGGGTTCATGCAGTTTTCCTCAGCTCAAAAAAATACCTGAAAGTTTCATAAAGGTAGCATAGGTAAAAATCAGTACCAATGTTTCACTGAAGAAAAGTAGTCTAAATGGCACCAAGCCTGGCAGAGTTTAAGAAGCATTTGCACAATGCTCTCAGGCACATGGTGTGATTCTTGGGTATGTTCTGTGCAGGGCTAGGAGTTGGACTTGATGATCCTTGTGGCCCCCTTCCAGCTCGGAATATTCTTGAGTCTGTAAATTATGAGGAAATTGGGGAAGGAAAGAATTGTGCAAGGAATCCTTCAGAAAGTAAGAGTAGATGGTAAACAGGAAAGCAGACTGTATCTGTTTATTACAATAATAAAAATGTGTTCTGGAAGTTGAAAACGTTTTAAAATTCAACTAGAACTGCATTGATGTAGTTATGTCAGTGAGTATGATGATTGATTTCTGTTCAGCTAGGTCATGGAAAGCAGCCACATTTCTCAGAGGAACAAGCCACTTGAGGCAGAAGATGCACCACCCAATCACAGGCTGAAAGCAAAATATGAGACAATATTGACCCAGTGACCCAAGAAGTTTCACAGGGAAGCAGAGAGGCTGGGCACTGATTTTTTTTTTATCATGTAGGGGTCTAGATAGGAGAAAGAAGAATAACAAAGATAACAGAATCAAACACAAAGAAGAGGGAGCCAGAGACAGTCAGAACAAAAAATGGTGAGTATGGCTCTGGGAAGGCAGAGTATAACAAAATGAAACAACAAAGCAGAAAGGAGAAATATTCACATTTACTGACAACAAGAGACATAAGAGTTTGTACATTCTTTGTGAGCAAACAGGCTTACACCAAAGAAATGACTGATAATTCAATAGGTTGTTTTCCTCTCAGTGACAGCACCACCACCTTAGGACCTTCAATTACTGCTCACTGCTTGGGTCACAAAGAGGTAATCATGGTTTAATGGATAATTCATCTATAAAACTCATGGCAAAGAATATTAGTGAGATAAATAATTTAGTAATTTTTTATTAACTTTAACAATTAATGAAGATAGACATCTGTTGTAATATTTTCTGCCCCAGTAATTACAAGAACTATTCATTCTTTTATCATAGGGGAATGCTCAAGTGAAAACATTAGGAATCTGATTAGGTTTATGGTACCTTCATATGATTTAATATATGTGAGCTTTCTTCTGAAAGTTACAATGTTTTTGGCACAATGCTCAATTACATGTACATCTATTTTGTTTTTATTTTACACCTCCACTACATTTACATAAAATGATTAAGATACCAATTGCAAGAGTTGAGGTGGAAAATAAATGGGAGCTGGATGAGCAGGTGGTTCCATCCTTGTGGGTCTGATCCCTGGATGGGCGTTCACTTGGGAGTTGGACTAGATGATCCTGTGGGTCCCTTCCAACTCAGAATAACCTTAGAACCTGTGATTGCACCTATCAAAATTTATATCTGAGCCTAGTAATTAATTTATTTCTATAAGTGTCCAAAATTCACATATGCAACATGGTTATACCTGGCTCAGGATATCTGGTAAATAAAGGCTTCTAATTAATTTTTTCCACTTAGGCATCCCTCCTCATTTTCAATGGAACTAAGCACATCAAAGGTCCCAGTTGTGAGTATTTCTGAATATTAAGCCAGTTGCATACAGCATAATAAGAGGAGTTTGAGCATTCTGCTCTAGGGACATATTTAAAATTCATTTTATGTCCTCTGCAAATGGTGGGTACTTTCTTCTGTCTTTGCCTTTTATTAGGTCTGCTGGTCATGCAAAAGTTTACTGTCTCATTATCAGTTCTCATGGGTGACCAATGTTTATTGCAGAGCTGAGAACCCATCTGGTTCCCTGCCAGGAGGGCATATTTAAGCTCACTGGAAGGGATGGATAATATCTAGAGAGGTATGTTCACTCTTGTTCTTTCGCTTGTCAGACAATTGATTTTTTAAAGCTGACCATGCAAAGAGCATCAGCTTCTACATGACTATTTGCTATTCATCTTAATATCCTACTCACAGTTATTTTATTAACACGGAAGTTTAACCTGCAAAGTTTTTATCCCTATCCCTATAGTTTACTATGGAAATATAGGGGGAATATAAACCACTGGATCCTGCTGCACATGGCCATTCTGTAATACGGACTCATTCTTCCATGAAGAGCAATGTCTTGTGTCCTCCTGCTGTAGCTGGCATGAGTTCCCACTGTCTTCATATGCTTCCCTCACAACCCTCAACCTCCTATTGAGGTTCACTGATAGTTTACATTTAGTCCTGGTTCCTTTAAACATACATGTGTTCATCCACACAGTGCAGACATATACATGAAGAGTATAAACTGTGGAATGCTTACTCTGCTTGGATATAGTATTTAGGGGAGGAGGAAGAACAGATTTACTCTCTAGAGTGCTTCTGAGTTCTTCTCAACTGTGCCAAAGTAAGCATGAAGGGAACAAGAAATTGCTTGGACAAATCTGAAGACTACTGCGATCAGTATGGGACTGTCATACAGGAAAGGAACATTTTTCTTCGTGAGCTGTTCTATGACATAATTGAGTATTCTGTTGCAGAGAAATGAAACTGAGCATCTCTGGTACAGGGCAATGGGATAAAATTAAGTAATAAACATCCTAACAGCTAACAGACCAACCAAATTATTTACCATACAGTTCATCACCTGGTTAGAGCAATGTTACGACCAGAGAAGTATAACCTGGTGGGGAAGAAGTGCAGAGTTACTGAAAAATATAACTTATGGAGTCAGTGTTAACAAGCTGTGAAAACCAGAAATTCTTATAACTCCACAACTTAAAAGCAAAGCGGAGAGGTAAACATGCCACTGAGACCAGATTTATTTACAGCAAATGTGAAGGCAGTCACAACAATGTGAAAGTACTCAGTGTGTAGACAGCAGAGATATACAGTAAAAACAAGAGGCTTAAAAAAGGATCTTCCTCTATATTTATTTTGTAAAGAAATTCAGGTGAAAAATGCAGAAATATTTGCAGCACCTGGAAGGCAAATTTATAATGATGAAGAGACATATTGTTTTCCTGCATCCTGTCATATGTGTGAGATGTTTGTTATATAATTCTGGGTAAGAATAAACATAACCATGACAATTCAAAAATGACATTTGAGCTATGGTATGCTTATGATGAACGGCAGTCCAGTGAGCTTCTGATGTGTTTTCATTTCCTTTTCTCATCTGAAAGAGGATAATAAAGGTTTATTGCAGACACAGAGACATCTTCACAAGTGTGAGAGCAGCATGGGACCATGACCAAAGCTGGGGGGCGGGGGTTGTAATGGAAAGCTAGATAGGCAGTTGTGGGTCATGCAGAAAGTCCCCTCCTATTTAGTGAGAGTCAATGAGTAGAAAAGTGAGTAGGCCAGAAAAAAGCCTTGGAAGTGAAGACTAATAATTTACTTTTGGTATGTTACAGATGAGAGGACAATGTGCAATATCTTTTTCTTCCTACACTGCACGCAGAAAACCTGATGCAGTCAGGCAAAAGTGAGAGCCATCTTCTCTAATATAACTTAGATAAATTGATTTTGACAAGAGATTAATAATTCTATGTGCTGTAATCATGTAGTAAATCATAGTGATGGCTGACTTCATTTGGTTCCCTTGCAGTCAGGAATTATGCTACCACAGGGCTCTGTCGGCATTAAGAAGGGACATAGCAACCAGTAGATGGTGATGGCTGTGTTTTAACAAATTCAGATACTAAAATGGATCAACAGCCTAGGAGAGAATACATTCACAATAGAGTCAGAGTAAAGAGGTTTGAGGAAGATCTTCAAAGTATGCTTCTCCATGAGAACAGGAGAGGAGGTCAAACCTACACTTTTAAGTGAAAGGCTAATTTCACTATTTGAAATTTGAGTGTTTTAACAGGTTCAAGTTATGAGAAAAAATACAAGCCTCTGCAGCTGCCACTTTCTGAGGCATGCTAAGTCATATCCCCATCTGAAGGGATTTGGATGACATAGAGGTAACTGTGGAAGATCTGATAATGCAGAGTAAAAATGGTGAAATTTTATGTGTTTAAAATTTCCCCAAGGAAAACTGAACAGCTGAAATGATTGGTTGGACCAACTACACATGGAAATAAGGGAGATTTATTGGGCCTATGCCTTTTAAAGGCTTATGCTTCCCTTCAAATTCTAGAAAACCAGAGAATTCATTTTTCTGATTGAGCTGACACCAGGAGTGAAATGGTAACTCCACTGGAGTCATTGGAAGATCTCCCACTGATCACAAGGGGGTGTTGTGAGAAAAGAGATTTTCTTCTCATTCCTGAGGATATCAAGCATGAGAACAAGAATGGAAAAAGCATAATGCTACATGTCCAGTTGAATACTCAGAAAAATGTTCTGTTCTCTGCAAATCTGTACTGTTGAAAACAAGCTGTAATTACAAGTTCAGAGAAAGAGTTGTCTAATAACTGCCTCTAGCTCAAGACGGTTTTTCATTTCTTTCTTAGAAGAAGCCCGTGAGAACACAGTTCACAATGTTGACAATTAATGTCGTCCCAGCAGGATGAATATATCTCCTTCTGCCCCTAAAAACTTCGGCAATCTTCTACATCTCTAAATAATACTTAGATATGTAAAGTGCAACCCTTGTCTGATGACACATCCATCCTTCAGTACACATTTTGGTTCCTAACCAGGTATCTCTGGCAGGGATATGAAGAAGCTCCTAGTTTGCAGAACTGTCTCTTAATGTTTTATATTCTCAAATCAAACTTGCTATAGAAAGGTAATATATGGGACATACCCAGTCTAACATGAAAACCTTCTGGGAAGCTCTATTTGACTGCTCTTCAGATAATTTCAGTCATCACATAACAACAAATCTGTTGTACGTACTTAATGTAGATGTAAGAAATATTTTTTTGTAGTAAACTTTTTTCCAAACAATTTTTTGCAATTAAAATATTTCATGTTTCTATTTAAGTATTTGTCGCATTTTTAATTAAAATATGTGAGGTTTTTTAATCTATTAATAGGAAAAACGGAAACTACAGCTTCTGTAGAATTAGCTCCTTATATCTGCTCTTCAAATTTCTGATGTTTTATGTTATTATTTTAGGGCTATAAAACATATATCTTCTGTAAAGATTTTGGGAGCGATTTCGAATTTGAAACAGTTTAGTAGAAATACAGAAAAACAGCTTAGAGAAAGTTCAAGTACAGGAGTAGGTGTTGAGACACTAAGTTATTTGAAGATTTGAAAAATGTCTTGCAGTGAAAGACTTAAATTAGAATTGGCTAGAAATGCTTTGATGGAATGTTTTTCAGCTGATAGTATCTATACATCAAATTGAGACTCTGCTGGAGGGGATCGATTTTCATATTTCTGGTTTTGAAATGTTTCCAGCAATTTCAAAGTTGTTAAAGGAGCCTGTTTTAACATTTTCTAAATTAAAAAACCTTACAATTTTCACTTCTAAAAACCTTCTTCTCAAAATGTAACCTAATTATGCAAATCATCTCTAAATTGAGCTGGAAATATTGCACAGTTACTGCTTTTTTGATGTTTAGTTTTTTGTTTGGGGTTTGGCAGGGGGGGTGCGCCGGAGGGCAGGGGGTTGGAAGGATGCTTTTTGTTTGGTTTGGGGTTTAGTTCTATTTCTGGTAGATCATCAGCATTTTCAAGAGTTCTACTTTTTGTCAGGCTTTGAGAACAGAAAAAAAATTTGACCAACCAGCCTGCAAATTCAGCTACAGAGCAACTTCTGTGAGAAGCTGCCAGATGTTTGCCCCATATCTGATAGAGCCAACACCAGCTGATTCCAAGACAAACCCATCACTGGACAAGACTGAGCCCACCAGCAACAGTGGTAGCACCTCTGGACTGAGGGAGGAAATCTGCTGTGAAACAGCAGCTGCAAGAGAAGAGTGAGATTAGGTGAGAGGAACAACTCTGCAGACATGGAGGTCAGTGAAGTAGGAGGTGGAGGAGGTGCTCCACGGCTGAAGCAGAGATCCCCCTGCAGCCCATGGTGAGGTAGCTGTGTCCCTACAGGCCTTGGAGCAGATATGGACCTGCAGCTCCCGCAGGACATCATGGCAGAGCAGGTGAATTCATGAAGGATTTTGTGACCCCATGGTCAGTCTGCTCCCAAAAGTCTACGTCTGTGGTAGGGACACACACTGCAGCAGCACATGGGAAAGACTCATGCTGGAGTTTGTGGAGAACTGTTTCATGTGGGAGGGATGGCACAGTGAAGAAGAAGAGCAGGGGAAGAGTGTAAGGAGCCCTGCACCTGAAGACAAAGGAGTAGCAGAGACAGTGTGTGATGAACTGACTGCAGCCTCATTCCCCTTCCCCCTTTGCTGATGGCAGGAGGAGGTAGAGAAATCAGGAGTGAAGTTGAACAGGGAAGAAGGGAAGAGTGAGGGAAAGGTGTTTTATGATTTGGTTTTATTTGTCATAATTTCATGCTGATTTGATTGGTAATAAATTAATTTTCCCAAGTCGAGTCTCTTTTGCCCATGACAGTAATTGTTGAGTGATCTCTCCCTGTCTTTATCCTGACAGAGAAGTTTTTAGTCATATTTTCTTTCCCCTTTCCATCAGAGGAGGGGAGTGATAGCTTTGACAGGCACCTGGCCTCCATCATTCAGCGCACTATGGACTGTTCCCTGCCACTGAGGTCAACTCGTATGCAAGAGCCTCCTCCACGCTATCAGTGTCTGTGATCTGCTGAAACAGAAGGGCCACATCCAAACCACCTACTAAGAACTTATTCTAATTCCTGATCCATGGCTGGAAATTGACTGGAAGGGTATGAACTAGTCCAGTTTAGGACTTTTCCAGTGATACAGGCAAGTGAGTTTTGAGTCCTGGGTTTGTTTCCTGGCATAGTTTATTTTACTTGCATTTTGTATGGGCATGTCTTATGAAGCATAGTGTATCTTTAATCTCTTATACAAAACCACAAAACAAACAATAACTGTAAATTAGAACTACAGAAGTATAAATCAGAAATACAAATTTGTAACAAAGTGATTAACTATTGAAAGACCTGAAGGAATATCAGAGTAAATAGTAGGTTAAACCAAATAGCCTAATAATCTCTACTGAGAATAAATTATTTAGAGAAATCCCATGCAAAAGAATCATTTGCTTCTTGTGTTGCATTATTATTAAATATAACTATGCATCCATTCATTTTGTGGAAGCATCTTCAGTCCAAAGTTTACCATATGAATTTCTCACTAACTGACATGCTTATTCCAAGGGCTTCATTTTGACGTTTGCCTGAAGGCACAAAAGGAGGGCGCCTTTCTTAGATCTCAAAGGAAATGTTCAAAGAGATGTACTTCTGTTCAGGGCAGGGCAACAGCTTGTGCCAAATTCCATAAATCCAGAAGCACATCTGCCAATTTCCCCATGACACTGGTCAGGACATATGTGAAGTAAAGTTGAGCAGAACTATATTCTTCAAATCTCCAGGCTACAACATTGTCTATAAGCTTTTGCTTTTCTCATGCATTTTCATGCCTTAAGTTCAGTGTTTGTTACTGAGAGATGTACCTGGACATGATATATTAATACAGAAAACATTCTTAAATTTTCTGCTTCATCTTTCTGTCCTTCATCTTCACCTTTTTATCTTCATCTTTTTACTTCATCTTTCTACCTTCACTCTCAAGGGGACTGCTGAACTATATACTGTCCCATACAGTTAATACATACCTTTTCCTTCCTGTGAAAATCTAGAAAAAATATGTTCAAACGCTCCTTGCGCTTTTCCACTGATTCAGTTTAGTAGACTGTAGCCTGGAGTTATGGATACAAAGTATTAGCTGTTACACTGTCAAAACCCATTCTAATAAGCAGATGCAGCCATTACTTGAGGGACATTTAAAATCGGTTTAGTGGATACTTTTAAAACACTGGCTCTTTTGAAAAGGAAAGAGATTTTTACTTATAATATTATGTGATACTGGAAAATTCAAACTGAAACATGTCAGATAGAATAAAACTCCTAATTAGGGCTCAATTGGTGGTTTGCGTTATCCACCACCTCTTAAAGTACAAGTGTGTTCACGGAGTTTTGTTGATATGAAATCTGTTCTATCTTTGGCTGGGCTATTGGATATGATAAGCAATTGTGTCAGCAAAAGTCAAATGCAGGGCAGAAAGGGTAGCTAAATGTACAGTATGATCTCTGTACAGCTCAAGGCATTGCACGGTGTTCTCTGAAGCCAGCTGCATTTTTATAGCCAAATTTTAGATACTGATGTATATGTGCTATCTGGGTTTAACACAGTGGACCAGAGCTGAAGATTTAACCCTAGAAGTTTCTTATTTATAACAGACTTTATCCTGTCCCTATTTATGACACGATGATCAGAGTAATTACAGACCTGTTAGCCTGACCTCAGCCCCGGGCAAAGTCATGGAACAGGTAGTCTTGTGTGCTGTTACGCAGCAATTGCAAAACGACCATGACATTAGAACTAGTCAGCA
>WEKX01016312.1:75262-94299 GCA_013390025.1 Pitta sordida | reverse complement strand
TCTCATTGGAATGGTCTGCCCAGGTTGGTGGTGGAGTCTCCATCCCTGGAGGTGTTTAAGAGTAGGCTGGATGAGACAATTAGTGCCATGGTTTAGACAATGGGTTGGTGTTGGGTTACAGGTTGGACTTGATGATCTCCAAGGTCTCTTCCAACCTTGCTAATACTGTGTTACTGTGATACTTGAATGTTAGGCTTTAAAATCTTTCTGAAGCAGTTGGCTAGACTGTGAGGGAACTAGGTTTGTGTTACCGCTCTGGAATGTGCTTTCGGTCTCTGTATGGGTGTTAGATGGTGAGTTGGACTAGATGATCCTTGTGGGTCCCTTCCAACTCGTGTGTGTAAATAGAGAGTTAAAAGTTTGGCAAGTCCTGGAGAAATCTGTGTACTACTCTGGCAGTTTAGATCTGGTCTGTCTTCATGTGAACTGACAGAAAACATTGACCGTCTTTTAACTTTTTCATCAAGATGTGTTCTTGGTGTTCTAAATATGTGTTCTATGGGATTAAGCATCAAAAACTACTCACTGTCTGTCCTCCACTTGAAGTCAGTAAGCAAAGGGATGTGTACATTACTTATAAGGAGATGACTGTCTATATAGGTGCTTGTTATTAAACTTGGAAATCTAACTCAGAACAGAATCTCATGTGTTTTCTTTAAATCTTAGTGAGGAGATTCGTTGTTTGATTATAATAACTCTGTTTTAGACCTTATCAATGATATTTCTTTTACCTACTGATTTCCAAATCTTTGACAACAATGTCTAGGAGTTTGGGGGATTGTTTCAGTAACATTTTATTTCCTGAGAAGTATGTCTGAGTCTGTGGCTAGATACTGGCCCTTGGCCATTTATTAATTAATTGATTGATTGATTCATGGAGTGTTGGTGAAGCAGATATTAGAAAATAATAACTTTTTATAGGTACAGGCTTAGATATCAAAAAGGGAGGAGGGGGGAACAAACCAAAAAAGCGAACAAAAAAAAAACCCCACAACCTTAAATAGAACTTTAAAGCTCTATACCAAAACAATGATAGAAATGCTTCTATCTCCTTGGCTGTGTAATTTTTAGTAACTTTTTTTCTCTGCATGTTTGTCTGTCATGACAACTTTCATTTCTAATTCCTGGCAGATATCTCAGTCAGTCTTTTGGCAGTAGTCGTCAGCTTCTGTGGGCTTGCCCTCCTGGTCGTTTCGCTTTTTGTCTTTTGGAAATTGTGTTGGCCCTGCTGGAGGAGCAAACCTCTCACTTCCAATGCCAGTAATGTCCCGCAGAGCAATTCCAGTGCTCCTACAGAGGTTTTGGAGACCAGTGAGAAAAAGGAAGTTAAAGAAAATGGGAAACCTACAACAAAGGTGCTTGAAGCTGCGCTGAAAATTAGCCACACTTCACCAGATATACCAGCAGAGGTCCAGAATGCACTGAAAGAGCATCTCATCAGGCATGCACGCATGCAGAGGCAGATCACGGAGCCCACATCGTCATCAAGGTAAGGCAGAGGCACTTGGTTTAGTGTCACCTTTCCTAGGAACACTTAGAGAAGGGATGCTCTGCTGGAAATTTCCAGAACAAATTTCCAGAATCCAGGATTATTCACAGATTTCTTCATAGTTGTGTGTAAAACAACAGTCACATGCAGGCAAAGCCTCAGTGTTCTTTGAACAGAATATTCCGAAACGTATAATGTACCTTCACTTACACAATTATTTTTAACGTATGAAAAATAAAAGCCTACTACTTCTACAACTTTGCAATTATGTATCTGTTGCTACTTTAAGCATTTCCCTTTGGGGTTTTCATTATAAGAAGATCTACTCCAGCATTGTTTTTAGAGTACTGCTAGTCTAGCTTTTCACAAAGATGTTTTTATAGATATATTTGTTTTCTCAGAAAAATCTCTCTCAAAAAAAATGATTGATATGTTGTTGATGGCACATTTCTTTAAGACATAATTTGCTGATTATGAACGAATTAAAACCTCAGTGTTGTAAGAACACAGGTCCTTATAGATTTATATTAAAGCCTTATGAATTATATATCATATAAATCATATAAATTATATATCAANTTTAAGACATAATTTGCTGATTATGAACAAATTAAAACCTCAGTGTAAGAACATAGGTCCTTATAGATTTATCTTAGAGCAGCACAGATTCTATACAGGTCTTTAAATAAATGACAGCATGCAGCATTTCTGAATTGGTTTCTTTTGATTAAAGTGGGGGACAAAGACTTTTATTGGGTGCCGCTTTATATTGAAAAGTAGTGAAGACATGCAAGGACCTACAGTTTCAAATGGAATTTTCTTCAGCAAATTTAATGCAAGGAAAACAAACAGTGAACTGCAAAGATCACTTTCTCTGTTAAAAAAAGCAAATGTTTTATAAAAAAGGCTGGGGAAAATAAGGCTAAAGGAGGGACCTGAAGTATTATGTCATAAATTGGAGTACTGTGTAGGAAGTAGCCTTCTCCCAGTAAACCATTTGCTAGGAAACACATACTACAGAAACAAACAAACAGAAAAACAAAAATAAAAAGAGACTCACATTCACAACAATCGTTAGAAACACAAGATTGGAGAAGACACTTGCTTTATGTTTAGTGGGCACATTCTTTGTTGGCCACCTGTGAGTCCCTGGAACACTGTTTTGCCATTGAGCCTGCTCATTTTGGTGAGTGCTCAAGTGTTTTTTTCCAGCTATTCCAACATCAGGAAACAACCAATATGCAGCCGCAGGAGGCTCTCAAAAATGAGTGCACTCCAACTAAGGGAAGTCTAACTGACTTTAGTAGCTGAACCATGGCCTGAATTATGAGTCTATACAGCTGGCTTTAAGCCACATTACTCTGGTTATGCCTGGCTCTCGCTTCTGTATCACTCTGCTCAGAGAGGGAGCACAGCATCCAAGCCACTCTGAGGAACTTTTCCACAATGATAGTTTTGAAATTGTAACTTATACTAAACACAGATACAGCCAAGCATGACAAGGCTGTTACCCAACTCCCTATTACCTAACTGGATATTACTTGGAAGACTTTTATCCATCATGTACCAACAGGTAAATCCAGGTAATCAGACTGTCTGACTTCCTGAACAGACAGAAGAAATAGCTGGCTGGCAAATGAGCTTGAGTAGTCCCTGCGGTACTATAGGGAAAGAAAGAAGTTTCAGGATCATGATCTAGAGCCGTGAAAATATTCTTACAGACCTCTAGAGACATTTGTACCGGGATCTAAATACCTATCAAATATCTGTGAAGCCAAGGACAGCTTGAGAAAATTAAACCCTGCCATCAATCCTACTCTTTCTGCATATGTTGGTAGCCTTGTAAGGGAGTTTTCTTTTTATCCTGTTTAGATTATCAGGGTTAAATTTCTCTGAAAAAAACAGTTCCTTTGCTTTGAGTAAACCCTGATTGCCCCACCATAGCCTGTTAATAGCAGGGTGTTCGGAGGCATCATCTCTTTTTACAGTTTACTTAAAACCTCTGCCTACTTGCTACAAAACGTATTTAGAATTAAGGGTTTCTTTAAAATAACCCAGAAATGGTAATCTCTGTGTTTATAATGCATTTTATCTCTACCCCTGCCTATCTTGAGGGAGTCTTAACTTTCTGACAGCACATATTGATTCTTGCTGTCAGGAATATCATGTATGAGAAGAAGGCTGGAGATTAGACCACCTTTCTTCATAAATAATTCTGGTCGATGCATGCATGGTTGCTCTTCTTCATGGAGGGGCAGCGCTGGCACTCCCCATGAGGCAGGACTGGCACAGCCTCGTGGAGCGTGTGGGCAGGCTCTCTCACTTGCTGGGGGCAGCGCAGATCATTCTCTTATGAGTGCTACAGAGGTTACATGGCATTTATAGTCCTGCACAGGGGTGCATCAGTGCTGGTTGCCCCAGCTGCCCTGGGCCGCGAACAGGCACTGAGACCCAGTGGGCTCATGAGAAGTCACACCCTCCCCTGTCATTCTAAGCCTAGCCGGGGTCCCTGTTGATACGAAGCCCTAGGAAAAGTGCTCCCACAGCACTGTACCATCCTCCACATGGACTGCGTCTGGAGCTACTGTCCACTTTCCCCCTCTGCCCCACCCACCCATGTGTGCTCTCAAGACATTGTCCCTTTGTCCCCACCAGCATCTTTCCAGGGAGAACCTGTGAACTAACTGCAAGCAGAGACTGCCTGTGTGTGTGTGCGTGTGTGTGTTTGTATATTCCATGGTTACAGGCGGGGGAGGCGATACTGGCTTGGTGGATGTGTCATAGCTGCCATAGTTAAAGGGAAAAGACCTCCACCACCAATGCCACCTGCCCTAATAAGGGGCCTCTGGGTGTTGCAATGTTGCAGTTACAGGTGTTCCCAAGCTCCAAGATCACCTGTGACATGGAGCCACAGCAACCCAAACCAGTGGACTCAAGGGTTGCCCCAGCAGGCTGCTGCCTCCTCTGGATACACAGTCTAAGAATGTGCCAACCCCCTTCCCCACCGCAGCCCTGGTGCGAGTTTCCCCACTGTGAAGGCAGTGCAAGCATGTGCTGTGGCAGCAGCCTGGCGATGGAAGTGGCGAAAGTAGCAGCGTGGTTGAAGAGAAGCCCAGGGAGTCTCCGGGGGTCTCCCCAGTCAGAGAGGGCTCAGAAACAGTTCCCTTTGCTCCTCTGTGCTGTGAGAGGCTCTGGGGAGGTTCCTAAAACACTCCCCAGTGCTCTGGATTGGCAGGGGGCAGAGCAATGTGCGTAGCCTGTATGCATAGTAATGGCATGCCAGTGTCTGCAGATTAAAGGTTTTGAGGGACCCGGCAGAGACCCACACCCACAATCCACGAATAGGGAGGCATGACTGTATGTACCGGCAAGATTTCTAAAACCTGACTCTGGTGTCCTTGACTAGGAACCCCTAAATATAGGGGAGCCATTAGCAGATGCAGAGGTAACACAACTTGTCTTGCACTGTATTCAATGAAGCACTGCTTCAATCTCCTCAGGACTCCTGAGTGATTCAAATGCACCATCTTCTAAGTGTATTCCATTGACAAATATTCAAAGAAAAATCTTTGTTGCCTGAATTGCCTCCTCTATGCTGATCTCACCTGAGCAGGGGCAGATAAAAGTATTGTAACCAGTTCTATTATCAGTTCGCACAGCCATCAACTCTTAATAAAACAAATTAATTCATAATAAGTCAATGTAATTGAAGCATAAGGATTTTAACAAGCCATGCAGAGCAACAATAAAATGCACCTGATCACTTTTTTTGGACTGTACATTCAGCAGAGAGACATGTTAGTTTAGTGAAATGATACATTTCTGCTTTGTCAGAACTATGTCTTTTTTATAGTTCCTGAAAATATGAAAAGACCTGTTTATTAAAAGTTCTTTAGTCCTTGATTCCAAATAACCAGTACACTATGACAGAAGAACTCCAGCAGTGGTGTTCATTTACAACTATTTTTGATCTGTGTTCTTGAGAACCACTCCTTCCAGTATTTCGTGAAAGTATTCTGTAATATAGTTTACCACTTCTTCAAGCATTCATGTGTATTTTCAAAGAACATGCTTCTTGCTCTCTAGCTTTAACTGAAGAGGAGCACGTTGAGTCTGTCAGATACCAAGAGGCACAAAGGCAAAAGTGAGGTGCTTGGGAATGTTAAGGTTAAAGTAAAACAAGCATATCCGTTGACTTTAGTGTTTGCAGGGAGGAGACAGAAGTCTCTGTTCTGTCTAAATAGCACAGTGATCATGTTCTTTCCTGGATTTGGTCCAAGAGATTGGCCTAATGCCATTTAGGAAAGCTAGAGCAGTCACCCCTCATGAATCTCAAGGCATGTCATCAATCAGCATCCTATCGCTCCCTTTTGTCATGCATACAGCATCTCACTGAGTTAGAAATCAGCTTCGTACTATCATTACTCCTATGCAAGCGTAGTTTTAAATTAGAGATTTACGTACAGATTTACTGTCACTCAAAATGCATTTGTTCTAAGCTATGAAAGACAAGTGTATTATAGGAGTGCTGCATGTAAGAGTCAATAGAGGTTGAAGTACCTGGATTTGCATGTTAGTATCGTTGCCACGTTTTCACAACCTGGTTGTCTGACATCCTTGTACTTCATTATCACAATCATTAATCCCTTTGTTATTGTGGAACAAAGGATGATAAATATGTTGCCATGGCAACAATGAAACATCTTAATAATTAACAGACCAATTAGCTGTCGTGGTGAAATGGTGTGACTCAGAGCAGATATCAGGCACTATGTAATTAGGACTATGGCTGACTAGAGCAAAAGTGCTGCTGTTCCCACAGGGAATTGTCTTAGTGACATCTTGCAACAATGACTGCGTTCATTAGAGAATCTGATGTGCATAACATTTAAACATTTGAAAGGTTGGTACCTTAAAAATCGTAGATTTGGTGTCTTATATTAATTTTACGTGCTTTAACCCAGATCTTCATAAATGCAAGAGAAGCTAAAGAAAAAAGAATTTGTCATGTATCAGTTTTCACTCAAACTGGTAAGGTCTCATAATTAGCTTCATTGTTTCTGCTGCACAGACAGTTTTATCCACTGCTTGTGTACAACAGGGTTTGAACATGATACCCCCATTGCAGTGGGTTTGGAACTAGATGATCTTGTAGATCTCTTCCCACTCAAACCATTCTATGATTCCATGATTGTCTGGGCATCACAGCTGCAGGTGTCAGGAGCACTCAGGAAGTCCTACCTGCAATGATATAAGTAGCAGTAACACAGGTCTTCCTGGACCTCATTATGAGTCAAAGATACACGAGAGATAGTGCCTAAATTGCTGCCTGCCCAAACATTTATTGACTACATTTGGAGTGCAGTTCAAAGGCACCATACAGCTGTGAAACCCTCTGAGGACATTATTGTTCTTTTCTGACAAGTTGAAGCCCTTGCTCCATTTCACTGTGGAACTCATATACTATGAATTCAGGGGGGGGTTAAAATTTAAGAGAAAAGAAAACCTTTCAACTTGTCTGTCTGTGAAGAAAGAAAGGCAGAATGTGTTATAAGACGGGGGTATTGTGTGCCTAAATTTGAAAAAATAACATCTGGACTTTTTGGAGTTACTTCAAATCTAGGCTGTGAATTTCTCCCTCCCTTGTTCTTGTGTTTCGCTAGGACTGCTCCCTGCACCCAGAAAGGGGAAACGTTCTTGTCTATTATTTAATAGCTGCAAATTACCCTCTTGTATCTTTGCTCAACTGAACTGCAGTAGTTTTGTGCTTCATGCCTTCTGCAACCTCTTCACTAACAGCAAAAAGACAAATAATATCTATGAAATGATCCCTGGTTGCTTTCAATTTGCATTTCTGGTTTAAAGAAAGAACCGCGCAGCTGTGACACCTCTTGTTTTCAGAACACAACACCACAGGGAAACCAAGCAACAGGGCAAGACTGGATTTGGCATTAATAAGGAATTGATTGCAAAAAGCAGAGGAAATTCTGACAATTGGATTGTTCTTTAATCACAACTAAGTGAGCTCACAGAAGGTAGTGAGCTTTTGCAGTACTGATTGTTGCACTAGTGAAGTAGCAAGAAGATGTGAAAATGTCCACAACATAACCTGGGTGTTAAAATGCTCTGAAGCTTTTTAACCAGTGGTTTTATACTGCTGTATGGCACGCCAGGGGGTTGATTTCAATCTTAGAACAGCACAGATTTCCATTTATGTTCATGAGCCAAAATGAACTCATAAATACATATGCTTATGCATCACTGTATTCAGAATTACAAGGATTTTAACATATTGTATGTTAGGACAAGAATCAGCTTTAAATACACTGCACTGCAGACAATGAAAACAGACAGAAAAAAGCGTCTCACTGAAAAATATTGACCAAAACTTTGAAATGTATTGCAGCCAGAGAAAAATGTTCCCAGTATTACTGGAGAAGGCAACCTGTACCTCAATGTAGCAAATAACAAGTAGGTGCATATAAAATATTGCAGGATGACAAAGTGGTATGGTGAAAACCTCCAGACATAGCTGTCTCTTTCAGGCACCTTTCACATTCATCACTGTGAAGCTTGGTAAATATTTAATTGGAAAACCACCATGGAATGCCTCCAAAAACCAGGAAGTACTGATGACAATTCTGCAAGTGCTTTTTCTTTTTTTTCCTGACTATACTCAGGCCCTCCTAGCACAGTGGGATAAAACAATGTTGGGACTATCAACTTGTTCTGCGAAAGAACATGAATTCAGTTTCAGCTGCATAATCTGAAAGCAATGCTATAAATATATGTATTTCCAAGGCACTGGGTGTCTCTCAGGTCAAGAAATCAATTCTGAATGAAAATTTCTCTCAAAGATATTTTAACGCTTGCAAAAAATTGGGGGGTGGGAATTACTTTAAAATTATTTTAAAGATAGGAACCCTTACTAATTTGGTCTTTTGGCATTTTCTGTGTAGTAATGATGTTTTCCCGGAGATAACCTTGGCTTGCTTTTTGTGTGTGTGTGTTTGTGTATGTTTGTGTGCAGGCACAATTCTTTCAGGAGGCACTTGCCAAGGCAGATGCAAGTGTCCAGTGTTGATTTTAACATGGGCACAGATCCAATTTTGCAAAGGGGAGAGACGACAACCAGCATTGGGAGAATAAAACCAGAACTCTACAAACAGAAGTCTGTGGATTCTGATGGGCAGCAAGATGTGAAAACATGTGGAAAACTTAACTTCACTCTCCGGTATGATTATGAGAATGAACTTCTGGCTGTCACAATTGTCAAAGCTTTAGATCTGCCTGCTAAAGACTTCACAGGAACATCCGACCCCTACGTTAAGATTTATCTGCTTCCAGATAGGAAAAAGAAGTTTCAGACACGAGTTCACAGAAAGACATTAAATCCTGTTTTTGATGAAACCTTTCAGTTTCCCGTAGCCTATGATCAGCTCAGCAACAGGAAATTGCATTTCAGTGTTTATGATTTTGACAGATTTTCTAGACATGACATGATTGGGGAAGTTATTCTTGATAATCTTTTTGAAGTCTCAGATCTCTCCAGGGAAGCCAATGTATGGAAAGACATCCACTGTGCCACCACAGTAAGTAATGTGTTCCAAAAGCATTGATATGATGTTTTCATTTCTCTTTTGTGGTTTGTGGCAGTGTATCCTGTTTATCAGCAGAGTCTGGAATTAAAAAAAAAAAGATGGTCAATATTTTTCTTTGAACACAAAGAGAGTAAGTTTCCTGAGAAGCTGCAGAATTTAATTGCTTAAAAATATCTAGGAACGTGCTGTAATCTTTATGGCTCACTGTGTATATATAAATTATGTTTATTCATCAAATACTACATCATGAAAGTCACTGCTTAGCAAGAACTATTAACATTTTCCTGTTAGCAAAATACTCTGTCCTGCAAAATATCCATCCTATCCTCCTCTTGTTGACAGATTTTCGTAGGTTAGGAATCTTGTGAAGGAAAAGAGGTTAAAAATACTTGAAGTATAAAATCTTCTTTGCTGATTGCTTAGGGTCCCCAGTAGCTGCATCTGCATTGCTGCTGGTTATTAGCAAAACTCAGGAGGCACAAGCAAGTAGAAATAGGAAACAGAAATTAATTTGTTTATTGTTGCAAGCAAGAAAAGGAATCTAGTGCATGGATGACAGGATGTATGACAGACTACCGGAGAGAAAACCAGCAGTCTCCAAACATTGCCTTTATTAACCTTGAAATCCAAACTCGTCTTCCCTGTCTGGAATTTGAAGGAATTTGAAAAAAAAACGGTTAAAATGTTGAGGTGAAGGATGTTTGTTTTGTTCTTGGGTCTTTTTAATTACTATGCTATTTATATAGAAGTTTTCCCATCCCTTTCTCTGTGGGTGTATCCAAAATAGTCTGACATCCTAGGTTCAAGCATGGACTAGAATTCCACACAGGGATGAATAGAGGGCAGATCAGTACTAGCTATTGCTTCAGTGACAGAAGCTTCACGCCATCCTTCAGTGAATTCATTGAATCTTTGTTTAAGGTCTTGGAATAATAGTGCAGTAGCCATTTAAAAAAAATTATTCTAGCTTTGATACTATCTTTAATACTTTAGTAATGGCTTAAATGTTCACTGTTGCTTTGCAGTGGGCATGTATGTGAGACTTTCAGCGGATAACTAGAATGGTTTCAGCAGATTTGAAGGTCTGTACTGGTCGTCACTGGGTTTGAGCAGATTGAAGTGTCGTACCAAATTACATAGTTGGGATAGATACTAATATACTGGATGAAAATAGTTGCTAAACTTGGCACTGAAGGTTCTTCCTTGCTAAGGGTTAGTGTCTGCAGTTTTAGTGCCTAATTCATTCTGCTGGCACTTCAATCTGTATGAAGCTCAAGATAAAGTATGAAGTTTTTGGATTTCAACCTTTCATCCAGTATAGTTCACAGTACCGCATGTTCATTAAAAAGTTGTCTCCACTTAAACCATTAACAATAAGCACATAAGACTGAGATATCTTCTGATACTAGATGGTCTTGTTAGCTTTCACAAGCCTTACCTTATTCTCAGAAAATTATGTTATATTTCCTGGAGCAATGAAACCTTCCTAGAAGATGTCCTGTGTTCAATGTACCTTATGTTTTACTTGAGCTGTTTCATGTAGATTAAAATTGGCTAGTAGTACAGGTTTCTAGTTCTGGCATTTCAGAACCTGTAAGTTGAAAGAGCCAGACCTGCATAGGAATGAACACTGCATGAAATGTTTATCAGTGGGGACTTACAGCATTAAGCACCAGATCTAAAGTTTGCCAAAGTCAATAACTAGCAATAAAATAACTAATTAAGGCCTGACAAAGTCAACTGAACTTTGATTAAGCCTTGAAAAAGAAAGATACAGTTCTTTCTACAATTGCTGAAAAATAACTTTACTCCAAGCAAGCACACTTTGATGTTCATAAAGAATTCTTGAGAATCAAACAGGCTGTCTCAGTGGAAAAGGCCATACTTACAAAAGTGGAGCTCAGGAGCTAAGATGCCATTCTGCAAATATATTTCTCTCATACTTTTTTCTTCTTTACCTTTGCTTTGTTTTGTTGTATGTTCTGTGAAGTTTTTCATATCTTTGTTCAGACATGCTTCCTACACCCAGTGGTCTGTTCATGCTGTTGCTAAATGACAGATGGTGGAAAATGGTAGAAGTGATAAATGAAAACATTAGTCCAAAACTTAAAGAACACAGTGGAAGTAGCCTCTCCTCAGCTATGACTCTTTTACATCTCTTCCATCGTCAGAAATTTTCTATTCAGAAGGTAAAATGTGGGTAAAAAAATTCCTGTTATCTACTTGAAAAAAAAATTACTTTTATGACACAAAACTCTGTAGTTCTGAACACTGTTGGGGAGATTTACTAAGAAAATGAGTTGCAACATTTTACCAGTGAAAGAAATTACCACAGAAGATCAGGAGATTCTCTGTTATGCAAAGATTCTTTATCAGTAGCTGACATAATAGGATTTGCTTGCACATCTATAAAGAGTTTGTATTTGGTACAGGAAATACAGTCCAGGAAAGATCAGATTAGATGATTGCACAGAGACCTTTTGGTCATAAAACCAATGGCTCTGTGGTAGTCTACAGTTTTAATGCAGTTTTTTTGCTCANTGTGATACTTGAAACTATTTTATAGATGTTCAGGATAAGCCCACCTACACACTCAGTTTTATTGGTATGGTTTTCAACTGCTCATATTTATTCAGAATTTGTAGTTTTCATTTAGGTCCTTTATTTTTTCATTCATATAATTGTTTCTCTGTTATATGTTGTGTTGAAAACCTACAACATTGTATAATGTGTAGCATGTACCTGTTCTAAGTGTTCAAGCATCTCTATTTCTTAATGTTATATTATCAAGGTAAATTTGGTGAAAAATCAGTTGTGGAAAAGTTATATCTTAGATATCTGATTATATTAATATCCTGTAATTTTGCTGATACATGGATGATTGAATTTTCAATAAATAATCGGTGTTAGCTTGATTAATTTAAAAAAGAAGAAAAAAAATCGAGAGGCAACTGTGAAAGTTGTTCAGTGAACTGGAATATTGTAATTCTTAATATACATTAGGGAATTAATTAATAACATCAAAGGCAAATAATGTCAAATGGATTGTTTACTTAACATACTTTTTGTGAAGTGCTTGTAAGTTTTCCATACATTTGAGGTTTTGTTACCATCAAAATATACTACATACTTCAATCAAACAAGACTCATTTATTGAAGTTGTTTAAAAATGTTTAAATCCCAGTATTCAGTGCCCTAAATTGTCTACGTAAAATTCCACCTCTTGTAATCCAAAAATTTCTGAATGTAAAAATTTATTAACTTCCTGTAATACTTTAAAAAAATTATTGATTGCTTTGGAAATCTTTGCCTCTAGTATCACTGTTTAAAAATGTTGACAAATTACTATCAGAAACACTTTTTTTCTGAAGGTATCCTGTGAAGTCTGTTAGAGTAACCAATTTGGAGAAAGTATGCAGTCAGGGGAAAAATAGAGCTCAGAATTTAGATGAAAGCCATTTCCAGCACAGTGGTAGTCTCTTGGGCATCTTAGCCATCAAACTGTCATATACTTGTAGCCTCTTGAATTATGTCATGTAGACAGATGGAACTTGATTATTATTTAGTTCTCCAACACCAGGCATTGCAGTGCTGCGGTTTTCTCATTTGAGAAGTGGAATATAAAAGGTTTTGTAGGGATGTAGTCTTCGTATGATGTCCATGATGTATAACTACTGTTGTAAGTACCAGTGATCCCCCGGAATTCACTGGGGGTCAGGTCTGGGCAGGTCCCGTGAGTTATGAAATGCGTGAAGGTACTGAACCCATGAATTTTCAACTGCCCCTGCCTGTAGCCACAGCACCCTCCAGTAATAAGGTCTGGAGGGGTGGTCCTGGGAGTGTGGCGCGCACTGTGTCACCTCATTAAAGCAGAGGAAGTGCCCTTTGGTACTTCCTGGCCATGAAATCCGGGGTCCGGGACATTCTGCGCACATGCGCGGTCTCAGAACTCACTGAAAATCCAACCACGATTAACTGAATACGTGGATATGCGAGCCGCAAATATGCGGGGTTCTCTGTATAAGTGAATAACATTACTGGGAAAGACAGAAGTGCCTAAATACATATATATTTAAAGAAGTTGTACAGTAACATTTTTGTCTGTTCATTTACGTCAAACACTTGCCAGAATAGGATATTATGCAGGTAATCCTTCTGGCTGTTGGCCTCTGTCATTGAAAGATTCTTCTGACTTCCTGATGAAACAAGAATGAAGGCCACCTCTGAAGTTCACCCAGAGCAGTTGCAGGCATTGTCTTTCCTTAGTTTTCCTACAAACTGCTGTTTGGTAAGTGGACAAAAAAGAGGCACACTAGAGTAAGTTCCTGAGTAAGGAAATAGTGGTAGAGAGCTGACAAAGATGTGTCCTATTGTGGTCAAACCTTCAGGCCACATTTTAAGGATTGTCCTGTTTCTTAATGCTAGAAGAGAAGCACTACCAGAAAATGTTCTATCAGCAGCAATGTAGGGACTAAGCCCTGCACCAACCCATCTTCACCAGAATGAACTAGTGTTTCCAGACTAGACTATAGTGTTTCTGTAAATGCATCTTAAAATTTTTAACAGAATGTTAAACAGAGGTGAAAGAGTAAAGGCCTCTCACCGTACAAACATTTTATTATCGCTATAACGGGAACAGTCCCTCCTAAGCCAAAGAATTTCTGGCATTTCCCTTTTCTCCTCAGGGCCAGTGAATTAAAGGATCCACATGACCACTGCTGTTGCTGAGCAGGTGAGAGTATGTCCTGGGTCAGTCTTTAGAGGAAATATTTTGAGGTTTCCCATTTAAGTTTGGGACTGCTTTACTTCTGAGTTATAACTAGAAATGACAGTGGAGAAAGAGTGGGTTTCTATTCAGTTATTGAAGGCAGGGAAGGTCTCATTATTATTTAATGTTTTTTTTCATTTAAAACAACAAATTATTTGAATACTCTGATTTGCTAAAGGCAAACTGCTACTTTCAGTCTACCTTAAAAGTAATAAATATTAGATGACCAAAGAATATGGTTTCCTCAAAGAATTTTAATGTCTCTGTATCCAAACAGTACTGTGGCAGCTATGCCATGGTTCATGGCTTTCTCACCTTCTGTGCTCTAAGTGCTTTCAGGGTTTCTCACTGCAAATAGTCTTTTTCAGACAATGCATTGTGTCTTCAGATGAACATCTTTATATGGGAAGCCAAACACATTTTGGCTCGATCGCATGTCGGGAGATGCCACAGTGTGCTGGTCTAAAAGTAAACCAGCTGGAGAAATGAATCCAATTTTAGAGAGACCACAAGTTAGATCTACAATTTACTAAAAAGATTACTATACATACAATGACACAAGGTAAAACTGGCTTTGACCTACAAGGATAAAGTACAACCCAGGACCATGAGACAAGAACTGAGCACTGCAGGGTGCCCCCGGGTGCAAAGCAGAAGGAAAGGAAAACCTGTTCACCGGAATGATGGTTGCAGTTCTGTTGAAGGAATGATGGCAGTCTCCTAGAGAGTAGCAGTCACAGTCCAGCTGAAGTTCTGTTCCCCTGGATCCAACAAGTGGTACCCTCACTCCCAAAATCCGAGGATTATATATCCCCAGGTTCATCTGGGAATTTCCAGTACCTCCCCCAAGGGCAGAGAGTTTCACAATGGGTGGTTTAACTCTGTGAGTCATGGAATATTTTTGGACTTGATGATCTAGGCTATTGTAACTTCCTGTTGTGCCAGTACAGCTGAGTCCATTGGCAGAGAGGACTCCTCCAGCTGGGTATGAAGGTGTTAATGCCTCCCCAGAGGGGAGTTATCACAACTGCATCATTGATGTGAAAAGAGACCCTCCCTTGCCTCTCAAGATTTGTCTCCATCCTTACCTATTGCAGCCTGCCTGGGGTGTGAGATGTGCTCTGGGCAGCTGCTCCAAGTGATTCATTATTAACAGGCCATCAGAGATGACATGGAGAGTATAGAATATACAGCTTTGGTTCTATTCACATAGTGATAAACCAGTCCTGGCCCCTGTTAGTTGGTGCCCGTGGTTCTACGCTTGTGGGCCTGATCCTTGGGTGGGCATTCACTTGGGAGTTGGACTAGCTGAGCCTGTGGGTCCCTTCCAACTCAGAATAACCTGAGAACCTGTTATGTCATATGTTATGACACACGGTTTGTTCAGCAAAGTGCCTCTGTTCTGAAGCAAGAATGGGCTTCCTTGCTGTCTGACAAGATGTAACTACCCCCCTGGTGAAGTTGGTTTTTGCAGAGAGAGGGGCACAAGAAGCATCCAAGAGGCTTTGCAGAGTGCTATTGAAAGCATTCAGCCTGCTGGACCCTACAGTCTCAGGGACTCCTCCCTATCCAGTCAGGACTGCAATCAGCAGCAGTGCTTACTCAGAGCGATCAAGGTGACAGGCTGAAACTAGCATTTGGTCTCCACAAGCAGAAGACACAGTCATTACAGAGCAACAGGCCCCACTGCTTCCATAGTGTCTTCCACAGAGGTAAGAACAAACACAAACTTAATTGATTCATTTCCCAGGACAACAGCTCAATCAGTAACTGGCACTGAGAGGAAGAAAAAGAGCTGAATTTGATATGCAAAGAATAACAGGAGACAAAAATAAATATTAGCAGTGGGGACAAGATTCCCAAAGTAAATTCCTCTTGATAGGCGGTAGAATTAGCTCTTCAGTTCAAGTTTCACAAAACTTGTAACAATGTCTCTGGTAGAATGGATATCATTAGATTCTACAAACATAAATGAGAAAACAAGACTGGTAGATTTCTGTTCTGGTCTTTGCCATCACTATTTTAACTCTTGATCTGTGTGTCAAAACTAGATGTTTCTTAATACATGCTTAGCTACCTGTCTGAGGGGACGAATTTCCTTCCTATTTTATTTCCAATCCAACCCCCAACATTTATCATTTTGTTTTATTTTATCCCTAATTTTTGAAGCTGGATGAGCAGGAGAGCAGAAATATATGTAATATGCTTCTAAATAGAACAAGAAAGAGAGAAATTTGCCCTTTGGGGGAGTTAACTTTCTACAGTATTCAAGTAATCCAAAGGTCTAGTTCTGCCAATGCATTTTTTGTTTAAATTTGCATACTATACAGAATAACAATTTCCAGTGTGACTAAAGGAAGTAGCTAAAAGTCTAGTAATGTAAATGCCTGAATAACTTCTCAGATAGCTAGAAAACTATTACTATTCTTATTTATTACAGATGCTTACTCAAAGTGCAGCAGGAAATTGCAGGGAAAAATATTTACAAATCACTTTTTGGGGAATCATGTACAAAAGATATTCATGCTACCCTTAGTATTTTTGCTATGCTACTCTCACATGAAGTATTTAAAACATTTTAAATTGCAATTAATAAAAAAGTAGTCCCAGATATGAATCCGAGATTGAGAATTGAAATTAATACTTTTAATTATGATAATCTGGATGATAATGAAATTAACAAGTAAATTTTTGAAGGAATTTGATTTCTAATGCACTACTAATTATGCAAATATTTTTTACTTTAACTGTGGAGATTAATGACAGACTACTAAAAATAAAAGCATATTTTTTTAGTTCTGGTAAGGTTTACATAGTTCATCATAAGAATACATAGCAGGTCGCCCTTTTAAGACCTCGTTTGAATTTCAAAATTTGAAAAACTAGGGGAAAAGAAGAAGAAACTAACATCATGAAAAAGTGGCCTAAAGTTCATTTGTGATTCAAAAATTAAACCTTATTTCACATATCAGCTCGCTATAAGCTTTTTCACACCTGCTAGCATAGGAAACCAGTTAAGATGTTGGCATATAGGCTGGAAACTATGGAAGTTCTTACTCTGACAGTGTAGTCAGTAAATAGTTTTTGCTGTTCATCTCAGGACTGTAGGTGTTGATGTATAAGTAGAAACTACCCTGAACATGGAAGGACCTGTATCTAATTTCTCCGCTGAATTTATGGAGTTTGCTGGCTAAAAGTTGTTTCTACTGTTGAATTTAGGGGAAACAACTGGGGAAAATTAATTGGAGTAAGTGACAGCAAAGCTTTTTCCAGCAAGAGCAGTTCTAAAAACTCAATCAGTTTCATTGAAGCTCCCCTACAAGTTCTCCAAACTTCTGCTCACATCCCTGGTCTGTTTGTCCCTGTTGTGGGCAGGGAGCACAGCCTCTGTAGAAATGCTGGTATTTCTACAGGCATAAGTGTGAAAATGAGAGTGCTGGTGTCCTTTGGGTATGATAATAAATGTAGTAAGGAAATTTTCTTTTTCATCTAACATTGCCAACTCCTGGACTGATTTCCCAAGAGCCCATAAAGCAGGGAATGCAGGCAGATACTAATGGATCTGTCCTAATGGAACTAATGGAAAAAATTATTAGCACGTCCATTCACATTGTTGCTTGTGTGGGGTGAGAATTATCTTTATTCTGTAGCTAAATAAGAAATTTTTTTCATCTGAATAGCTGACATGCACATGTGAGCGTGCTGTTTTCTTTGTTTTATTTTGTTCTACCATCTCCATGCCAGAAAATGGATTGGATAGAGGTAAAATTGTAGCTATAAAGCTGTTTGAAGATGGTATAGTGCGTGCCACTCTTTCAGTTGCTTAGTACTGTGTGATGGCTTGTGTACACAAAAGCGAAATAAGGGAAGAAGAGATATGAAGTTCCAACAAATGCTTTTATTTGCATTAGTGCAGCTGTATTCAATGCTGGTTTGTCTGTGCCTGTTATTGTAAGCTAGTGGGGAGCAATCACTACAAGCACCTCTGAAGCCAGTTGTTAACTGAAATCTAAGTTTATTTCAAGGGAAAAAAAAAAGAGGTCTAGGAAAGAATTTCACAGGAGTTACCTAAGTACTGTACAATTTTAGGTAAATACAGGATATGTGTAAGACAATCAGAAGCATAGCTAAAAATTTATGTGAGTGGCAACCACTGGGTTCAGGGTTGCATTTTCTGAGTTGTAGGTTTTGTGAGGTGGACTGTGATGCAGACATGATTGTTGAGGGAAGTCTGTGCCTTGGCTTCCTCAGATTTGCTTGTACTGAAGGGTTCCTATCAGATTACGTGTGAGCTTATTTATCTAGTATATTACAAAGTGAGAAAAATATGGATTTTCTAGAGCACTGAGATTCCAAAGTAATTTGAATCCTGTTTATAAATCTCAACTAAAATCAATAATGCTTAAGGATCCGGGGAATTTCAAAAGGTTACTCATGATAACCAATGTGGTAGACAAAGACTGTCATAAGCTTTAAAAACCCTAGAGCCTTATTTTGTTTGTTATCTAGGTCTGACTCTGTGTTTTCAGCTCTAAATTCATGAACCTCCAGTGCTCAGTTAATAAAAGTTTGTGTGGGAAAACGACGATATCCCAGACTTTTTAGCAAATAGCCAGTCTCTGATGCTACCATATATATATGCAAAATTTTAATTCTTCAAAAGAACATTTAAAACTTCAGAAGTCCTGTGCTTCACCCTCTGTGATCTATTTCCAGAGCATATTCATTTTAATGATTTATTTGAAATTTAAATCCCCAATTGACTTGTAGAGGTCTAAACAAAATACAGTCTGTTTAGGCTAGACATTAGGAAACAATTCTTTATAGAAGGAGTGATTGGCCATTGGAATGGGCTGCCCAGGGAGGTGATAGAATCACTGTCCCTGGAGCAATTTTAAAAGAGACCGGATGTGGCACTTAGTGTCATGGCGTAGTGGATGAGATGGTGTTAGGTAGTGGATTGGACGTGATGATTTCAAAGGTCTTTTCCAACGTAGCTCATTCTGTGATTCTGTTTCATNACAGGAGTTACCTAAGTACTGTACAATTCTAGGTAAATATAGGATATGTGTAAGACAATCAGAGGCATAGCTAAAAATTTACGTGAGTGGCAACCACTAGTTCAGGATTGTGTTTTCTGAGTTGTGGGGTTTTTGAGGTAGACTGTGATGCAGACATG
>WEKX01016312.1:21886-74988 GCA_013390025.1 Pitta sordida | reverse complement strand
TAGTGGATGAGATGGTGTTAGGTAGTGGGTTGGACATGAGGGTCTCAAAGGTCTTTTCCAACGTAGCTCATTCTGTGATTCTGTGATTCTGTTTCACGCTCATGTATTAAGAAAGACCATTGATCTTGGCAGATACTCAGAGTAGAAACCAAGTAAAAGTCCTAGGACTTTCTATTCCTTACTAATAAAAAAGACACAGTCTACACAATTGTCAGCAAACAATAGATGCCACAAATAGTACAAAATTGAACTAAAAAGATAAAATCAACAAAGTTGTTTAAAGGATTCTGAAATAATTTATTTTAACGCAGTCTGGGGACAGTGGGAACTCCTAGTCTGTAGTGGCAATCTCTGACAGCCGTCTCTCTCCACCACCAGGAAGAGAGTTAGATGTTGTTTATGGACTAGTGCAGAGTAACTGCTAATTTTATTTCTAGCCCTTTGATCTTAAAATGACTGACTCATAAATGCTTCTGATACAGACAAGTATTTATGTGAAATAATATTTATTCTAGCCTACTGCAGAATGTGTCTATTGAAACATGAGTGTTGTTCCATAATAAGAAAGTCAGACCTTTCAGGGCAGCACAAGCCACATTTTTTCCAGGTTTAGGTTATAGGTATCAGAAAATGCCTGCATAAACAGTGCACTTGATAGAGTGCCTTTTCCTAATCCTAAAACCATCCCCTACTCTTTCAAACTGAATAATCGGTACACAAGTTACAGAGCTCTGATAATTTTAGTACATCTGCCCTTTGGATAGTCTGCTGTGTGGAGTGAAAAGATCCCCCTTATTGATTTTCCAAGCATTTCTTTTTGCATTAAGGCAGCTTGCTTATTCTTTGAATGGTCAAAAGCACTAGGATCGATTGTAGGGCATTTTCTAAGATCTTTTTCGATATAACTTTAGTACATGCTGTTCAGAAAGGAAAGACAAAGGACTGAACATGGTCCTCAAATGGTTGCCATTTTGTTAAGCACTGGTGTTTGTCTCTGCTCTTCAAAAAAGTACTGTAGAGTAACCACCACATGGAGTTTCGCAAGCATTTTGAGAAATGCTTCTTTTAAAGTGTTTGTCATAATATATAGTCCTGTCTGTATTCTTCTTTATCAGTTGAACTCACTCAAATCTTTAAGTGTATATCCACTTTCTCTTCAAAAAGAAATAACAGGATACTCAACTTCATACGCCTGTCTTCAGAAGGGATTTTTTTTTCTATGCACCTACAAGTCATATCTCTGAAGAAGGAAAAATTAGGCCTTTTTATGCACTGCCCACAGTGTTTCATATCCAACCTATCTTCATCACCTCTAACAACACAGACCTTAAACTTCAAAGCACTTAATGAAATGTTAAATAGCTGTATTTGTCCTATGTGAACTGAATGAGTTAAATCATTTGAAATCCTGAGAAATCTGAGAACCTGACAAACATGAAATTTGCCCACAGTACATGTTGACACACTTATCAGTCTATTAATTCTCACACTAGAATTCCAGCAAAATACCAGAACATGTGAATTACCAACATACACTAAAGTCAATGTTTTATTACCAGTGCAACAGAGAATTTAAAGATATTCCACAGCTGCGTTCTCCAATCTAAAGTCTGCAATGCAGGGGGGAAAAAACCAAAATAAAATACAAAAAAAAACCCCAATCCCTGAGGCATGTGATTGAGTACATCTTTACTCAAGAAAGATGTGAAGCATTAACTTCAATTTAGACAGAGTATTAACCTGAAGGAAGTCAGTAAAACTTTTCACATAAGGTACTCAAGTATATGAACAAGAAGCCCCAGTCTTGTCTTATAACTGTAAACAATATATTTTTCATCTACACAGTAATCATTATTGTAATATGTTTCATTAAAAAATATATCATACCTGGCTTCTGAAGCTAGAACAGCTGTAGGATAAATCCAGTGGCTTTCAAGTAAATTTGTACTCTCCTGGTAACTGTAGCTTTGACAGATAAAATATTGAAGCTGAGATGTTAAAAATAAGCTTTTTAGTGTTAGTCAAAAAAAGTCCTTTGCAATCACATGAGCATGCTTGAGAGTGGCTGCCTCACGGAAGTGTCTTCCTTACATGCTCCTTACAAGCTCATATTGTGAGCAATTAATAAACAATTTTCTCCGGGTCTTTGTTTTCGGGGGGGAGGAGAGGGTGTTAAAATTTAGAACAGGGAGAATTTAGAACATAACTAACACTTCCAGACCTAAACTTTTACTGCATTAGGATAATTATATAACTGTGAAAAAAAATTAAAACTAAGAATTGATGGAAGCCCTGTTTCTTAGGTCACATTTCTCAGGTATTGTAGAACCATATAGCAATATCATAATGCATGATTTCATAGCATATTGTCTCAATAGTGGATAAAATGTCTCTTTGTGAGGATTATTAAGATCCATACGGACCTTATCCATCTTTCTCAGTATATCATCCTCCAAAACATTCCTGTTGAGCCAGGAAAGCTGTAGATGCTACTCATTTGTCTTGCATTTCCTCTGAAACAGAACAACCTTTCAAAGCACATTAAAAGCAGGGAAGAGAGCAACTTTTACAGGCATGTTCTTTGTCAAGATTAGCTATTCATTCCCATACACGTGTTCAGAAATAAATCTCATAAATTCCAGTGTCTAAAGGGCATATAAATACATATAAATAATATAAATATTTTATACATAATATACATATACATAACACATATAAATATTCCACCAGATTTCTTTCTACTTGGAATGATGGAGTATGAGTTTCTCGGTTTAGTAATTGTAGCACCTGTAACTAAAATTTAACAAGTCTGTCAGGTTCTGCACTTTGGCCACAACAATCCCATGCAGCGCTACCGGCTGGGAACAGAGTAGCTGGAGAGCAGCCAGGCAGAAAAGGACCTGGAGGTGCTGGTTGACAGCAGGACGAACAGGAGCCAGCAGTGTGCCCAGATGGCCAAGAAGGCAAATGACATCCTGGCCTGTGTCAGGAACAGTGTGGCCAGCAGGACTAGGGAAGTCATTCTTCCCCTATACTCTGTACTGGTGAGGACACACCTTGAGTTCTGTGCTCAGTTCTAGGCCACTCAGTTTAAGAGGGATGTTGAGATGCTTGAACGTGTCCCGATAAGAGCAATGAGGATGGTGAAGGGGTTGGAGAGCAAGCCCTATGAAGAGTAGCTGAGGGAGTTGGGGTTATTTAGCCTGGAGAAGAGGAGGCTCAGGGGAATCCTTATCACTCTCTACAACTGCCTGAAAGGAGGTTGTAGCCAGGTGGGTATTGGTCTCTTCTCCCAGGCAACTAGTGACAGAATGAGTGGACAGAGTTTCGAGCTGCACCAGGGGACGTTTAGGCTGGATGTTCCAAAATACTTCACAGAAAGAGTGATTGGCCATTGGAATGGGCTCCCCACGGAGGTGGCGGAGTCACCATCCCTGGAAGTGTTTAAAAGGACACTGAATGTGGGCACTTAGTGCCATGGTTTAGTGGATGAGATGGTGTTAGATAATAGGTTGGACTTGGTGTTCTCAAAGGTCTTTTCCAACCTACTTAATTCTTTGATTATGTAAAATATTATCGTATTGTTAGTCTTTCTGGACTTCATCGAAATAATTTCTGAAAATTGCTTGTGACCTCTTCAAAAGCATCTAAAGCAGCAAAAGAAGCCTCTCTTCATGTTAGGAATTCTAAAGTTTTGTGGGAACTGTGCTGAATTGTTGTCATTATGATCAGATTTCTAATCACTGCTATTTTTTTCCAGGAAAGCATAGATTTGGGTGAGATCATGTTTTCCCTTTGTTATTTGCCAACTGCTGGGAGAATGACATTGACAGTCATCAAATGTAGGAATTTAAAAGCAATGGATATAACTGGTGCATCAGGTGAATGTTTTTTTTATAATAACAGGGCAGAGTCTGTTTAGAAAGGGGATAAATAAGAACTCTTGGGTTTTGTGTGTTTAACATGGTTGTGGGATAGAAGTAGCAGAAGAATGGATATAGACCCTGATCTAGTGGCTATCTTTGTTCTGGCACTCTGTATATCTGTTCAGAAAGCCCATACCTTTCCTTTGCATTTACAGTATTGTCCGGGGTCACTAAAACCTTTGTAATTTCTTATCTATATAACATTCCTACAACAAGTATTGTTCTTATGCTACACTTTTGAATGACTTTGAGTCCAAATGCATGCCACTGATTATCTGTTACCCAGATCCGTATGTCAAAGTGTCACTGATGTGTGAGGGACGGAGACTCAAAAAACGGAAAACAACCACAAAGAAGAACACGCTAAATCCCGTTTATAACGAGGCCATCATCTTTGATATCCCTCCAGAGAACGTGGACCAGGTCAGCCTCTCCATTGCAGTGATGGATTATGATCGGTAAGCACAGTTTGCTTTCTAACCATTACTCGCCAGTGAGATGATACCTGATCATTGCAGATGACTGCTTTCTGCCTCCGTGGACTTAAAAGCAGCTATAGTGTCACGAAAATATAAACCCTTAGGGTCTTTTCCTGAAGATCTTTAAAGTCTCCCCACGTTATAGAGCACATGACATTTTATCTGGGTCATAAATAACTGTGATGAAGAAGAAATATGGCTCAATCTTTTTGTGGCCCCTAGCCTTGGCGTACATTCCTGTGCATCTTGTGGCTGGACTACATAAAAGCTTTATAAATCAGGCATGTCTTCCAGTTTAAAAAAAATCCATCAACGCCTCTAATTTCTATTTAAGTGTCAGGTATTTGAAACCAAAGAAAATTTGAATGGCTGAAAAAGAATTGCATAGATGCTAATTGCCGCATTGAATTAAGTCATAGTTAATTCTTTGGTTGATTCAATAAAGTAACCTTTCAATATGTAACCTTCAATATGTAACCTTTGGGTTCAGCCCTCACTGACATTTCTAAGTCTCAATTATATGTGTCCTCACCACAAACTGACAGGAACAGACTCTTGCTTCGAATGACTCCAAGACTGCAGGTTGAGCTAAACAGTAACAAACAGAACCCTTTCCAAGCCAAGTCTACTTCATTCAAGTGCTATTAGTAATGAGCTCTTGAGATTGCAGGGCAAATAAACTGAAAAGTCAAATTGAGTACCGTGACCCTTCAGATTATTTTCCTTGTAATCAGATTTCTGGTTGTCTTCCAACTTCTGTCAGTAAGACTTTCTTAGTCAGACTTGAAAAAGGCACTGTGGTGTCGCTAGTTAGCCGGGGAGGAACACAGCAACTTGCACTCTTTCAGTTCTTCTCAGCTGCTCCTTTCTCAGCATTTACTAAGAAGAAATTAGAAATCATTGTCTAAGGTACATGCAGCCATGATACAGAAAATTACTTTCTGGAGTCCCTCAGCTAGTCTATGGCACTGCTAGGACTATGAAATACTAAGGTATAGCTTATTACAGCCATGGGGCTTACCTACCGCATTTTTGACTGAACTTCCAAATATCACAACAGCTAGAGCTGGGAAATAGTTTATGAAATGATATCTGAAGGCTTTGCAGCAGAAGATGTATTCCTCACCGTTTTCAGCTTCCTCTCCTACAAAATTCAAGCATGCTTTTCTTCTAGACAATTTGGTGTATTATGATCACTTTCTATCCTTGTGTTTTTTGGATTGTAACCTTTTAATGGGAAGGGTTATGTCTTCATTGCTATTTTTATAGCTGCTAGAAGCACTGTGGTAATGGCTGGAGGTTTTTGATGTTACCATTACAGAACTTAATATTATTATACTACCATTAAAAATAATATCTGTAATAAATGATGTGAAAACTTTGCTCTTATATTCTGTGCCACACTAAACCAGTAAATAGAATTGTACATCAAATTTTATTAAAACTATTTTTATTAAAACCAAATTCTGTCTCTCTACAATTCTCAGAGTAGGGCACAATGAGGTCATTGGGGTATGTCGGACAGGCATTGATGCTGAAGGGCTTGGAAGAGATCATTGGAATGAAATGTTGGCTTACCCTCGCAAACCAATAACTCATTGGCATCCACTACTAGAGGTAAGAGATAGCAAAATTTTCTCCTTCTCATTATATTGGATGTTTTTTCTCTTTCACATTTACATGCTTCTGAGAATCACGAAAATCAGTGCAGCATCTATAGATCAGCTACAAGATCCTTAGCACAACCTAAATCAAATTGCATGAGCTTACTGATGACTTAAAGGGACCATTTCAAAAGGTTCCATGATGCTCTAATGGCATAGCATGATTACATCAAGACATTTAAAATCTCCAGAGATTATGATAAGGAACTTACATCTACTTAGAAGAGATCATATACAAGAATTTCAAAAGCAATCATATAGCATAATAGAACATTATTCTATAATGTCCTATTCAGAAATCTTAAGCATGAACAGTTTTTTCTCAAACATTAATCTGAAACTAGCCTACAAATTAGGATAAAGTCAGACAACATGCCAGCATCTCCCTCCAGAGCTGTTCAACACTTATTGGAAGCTTACTTGAGTGCATGGATGATTCTGTCTCCAAGTCCTTGGACATGGACTCCCTCTTCAGTCTGCTGTGGCCACATATTGCTGTTGTCCTGTATACAAAATGCTCACAGCTTTGGATTCAGAAGGATACATATGGAAGACTTAAGAAGCAGCATGCCCCGCTTTGGAACACAGAGGAGTGATCACTCATTGGAATGGTTTGCCCAGGGAGGTGGTGGAGTCGCCATCCCTGGAGGTGTTTAAGAGAAGACTCGATGAGGAGCTCAGTGACATAGTCTAGTTGGTGGGGAGTTGGACTAGATGATCCTGTGGGTCCCTTCCAACTCGGAATAACCTGTGACCCTGTGACACACTGTTTAGCTCATCACAGAAGAAATATTCGTAGAAAAATGAGTAGCTGTCTGAGGCATCACGGGCTATTTGGTTTCCCCACTCTGTAACACATGGCTGCACATGTCCTGTGACAGGTAGCAAAAACCTAACATCAAGGCTTCAGTAAAACACCTAAAGAAGAGTGTGGGGGCAAGGAAACTCAGTCAAGGAAGCAGAGAGTTGTCTTTTACAAGTTCATAATTCTCTCTGTTTTATGTAGGTTTGGAGACAGAGGTATCACCCCTGGTTGGTGAAATAAACCTACTCCTGTGAAATGAGTCAAAAGCATTTTTAGAAGGTCACTTAAGAAATTTTCTTTCAATTATTAGTTCTGCTGGAGATTTTAATGCCAGAGACTTTGATGCAGAGGCTAGAAAGGATCTGGATGTGATTTGGGTTCTTTTTAGAGTGAGTCTTTCATCCTCTGAAATGATGCAAAGCCAGACATGAATGCATTTGTAAAAGTATCACTTTTCTTGCAGCTACCTGGCCGAGCAACAAGTTTTGACAGCCAGGGATCCTGTTCATCACCAAAACCACCACTTACGCCCTAAGGAACAAGAGTGGATTCATCGTCTTCAGTGTCCAAAGCTCTCTTGTAGCTCACATCTACATAAACAGAAGGTTCGGCTTCTGCAGATGAACTGTATTCATATTTTTTTATTAAAATACATTTTTCCTATTCTAAGTCTTATATTAGAGTTTATAATAATTTCTTAATGTATGAATGAAATTGACTCGAGTCAAATATAACCCTTCCTCGTGCAAATTCATTCACCTGTTTTATCACTGGCATATATCCAGTGTCATATCCCAGAAGTATTTTGATATGACCTGTATCTTTGCATAGACAAAGGAATCAGAAAAAAAATTCCTTAAGCAATTCAAAACTACTGCAGCTTGTAATGCCTAGTTCTTTTGAAGGAGAGCAAATAGTCATACAGAGCTCATGTAGTAAATTTCTTCTAAATTGCACTAAATCCTGAAATGCTTCACAAGTTAGCATTCCAAACTGAATGCGGCATGAAAAAAGACCACTATTGTCACGTTTTGAGTGTAAAATCACTTCATTCCTTGGGCAGGGAGGAAGGGATGGTCAAAAGTCCACTGAAGCCAGTGAGAATGATCTACTGGCTTCACTGGGTTTTATTTCAGCCCTTACAGAACTGGTATCAGGACTGGATCTATGCAGTTATAATCTTCCAGCAATCACAATGCCAGCGGCCCCCACAAGAACTTGTTAGCCTGTCCAACAAAACAGCCAGGCACGTGCACCCAGGCAGGTGGCTGTCCTTAGTGGATGGTTTGCTTCAGCTCTTGGTGAAGAGCTGTCTGGAATGTCTCTGCATGGCACTGACAGCACTGTGGAGAGCTGTGGAGAGCTCATGTCTCTGCAACGTGCGATTTGTGGAAGCTGATGCAGCTCCACAGGGATGTAGGTGTCTCCTGATGAGGGGCATCCAGCCCTACAGGTCAGCCCATTTGTTGCTGGCATCATACAGTCCTCACTTGATGTTTATGCAAGTCAAACTGCAGAGGAAAGAATGCTCTGAAGTAAAGGAATTGGTTTAATGTATTTTATCTGTTTAGAAAATTGACTAAATACTGCAGTTAAACACAACTTTTTTCAGATTCTTGATTTAATGTGACAGATTTAGATTTTTTTGAATATATTTTGACTGTGTGCATAGCACACATAGTTTCTGGCCACTGGCTGGGTGCCTCTAGAATTCTCTACTAAATATGAATTTGTGTTTTCTGTCAGTGTATGGAGAGAGAAGTTAAAATGTAACTTTTATAAACTGGTAAACACATCCATTAGAATACACGGTGACAGTAAATGCAACAAATTATTTGCTGTAGTCAGATGCTTTATAAAGTAGAAGAGAACTACATATTAATATGTGGATTAATCTGTTTCAAACACTGCAGTTTACCTCAATCATATAAATCAGATACTTATTTCCTTCTTTTTTTCTTTCTGTGAAGAGCATGGCAAAGACTGGATGATTTGGTCTGGGATTTTGAAAGCTGGACTGTAACGAGAAAAACATTGAGTTAGTGTCACTTTTTGTATTTTTGCAATATATAAAGAAAACTGAGAAGACAGTGTTTTCCAGAACAGTCTTTAGAGATAAAAGATGAGAGAAAAATGTCCATTGAAGATGGGTTTATGATAATGAAAGAAATTTTGAGAATTAATCTAGATATGAAGGGAAAACGTAGTTTCGACAAACTTCTGAAGAAGCATTTTGGGTTTTTTAGTCTGGTTGACACAGAATATGTTTACAAAGACCCAATCTGTCTGTTCCACTAGCTATTCTCTAAGGCAGTCAAACGTGCCTTGAATTGTCTTAACTGCTCTAGGAAAGTTAGGAAGGTTGGTCTAAGCATTGCATTACAAGTGTTTCTCAGTCAAAAAAGGAGGCAAGTTCTATCCTTGCCTTCTGTGCCTACAAACACAGCAAGAGCAGATAAATATAAGATCAATCATTCAGACAGTCTTTACAAACTAAAAAAAAAATAAAAAATAATAATAATAAGGGAGGCAGGGAGGTGGGGAAAAAAGGGGGGAAAAAATAAGGTAAAAAAAAGGAAGAAAAGGCTCCAGCCCAAGTTTTTGAATGTCTGTTTCGGATTGCTATTCATGACCTCTAGACAGAGGTGGTTTCTCTTAGAGAGGGTTGGTAATGGTGAACACTGATCCTCCCTGCTTAAGATTGTATTTTCATCACCATAAATACAGAATCGCCTTGCAGAATTTCATTCCTCCATTTGCTCTGGATGAGTAATTTTTTTAATAGGAGAAAAAATTCTCCTGTGAGAACTCCATGAGGTTTTTTTCCTCCCATTGTTACCATAATGACATTCTATGGGTTAGACCATTATCAACATGATTCTGCAAAGTTGATATAGAAACAGATACATAGAGATATATATATGTGGAGATTGAAAAACTATTTTGTGTATACATTTATCTTAATATAAATTATATCAGCAGTGGCCTTTGTGGCCTTTTTGTAATGTGGTACTGTAACAGTTAACTAAATATTCTTTGCACTTTTTTGCACCTAATATCCAAAAAGATAACAATTTCATGATCAAATGTAGCATAAGTGTTCAGCAATGAGCAAATGTATTTTTACCTAATTCATTGTTCTCTATGAGTATCCTGTATGTTTTATCATAGATAGTAAGGTATTTCAAGATTCTTTAATTTTAATGTTGTCAAATACCAAAGGCTCAGTTTATGCCCTCCTGTTGTGTTATTTTTGGTATTGTTAATAGCAATAGTGAGTGATTTCTGTGTCTAAACTTGATTGATGGGTGCTTTGCATCTAGGAAAAATCAGGCTGCAAAATTATCAGGATATCTAACTTTAAAAATTATCCCCTAATTTATTATATTTAGTCCCTTAACAGTGATTAATAGAATTAATGCAAAAGGTATTTTTTCCCCACTGCTTTTTTAGCTATCTCACAAGACAGAGTATATACTTAGTATAATCAATCCCTTGGCTTTAGAGCCTGGTTCACCAGTTACTCTGAGCATAATCACAGAAACACCAAGGAAAAGCTTAGCACAGTTTAAGTCAAGGATTATGTTGCTTTATGTATATCTTTATCAAGAAATTTAAAATATTTTAATTTGGAGAAGTTGTAAATTCCCTGATCCCACCCCAAACGGGTTTTTTGGTTCTTCTGCCAAGTTTCATGCATTAGACTAAGTAGAGAAAAATCAAATCTGGCAAATGTTTGATGTAAAATATATGGTAGTAATTTTACAATGGTTTGAAAAGCTTAGTTTACCAGAAGCCTGAGTTATTTGTGTTGAAGCACTGTACTGGAAACAGCAACAGTACTTAATAATAATTATAGTTTGCACAGCATAGCCCTTTTATACTTTCACACAGCATAGGTGAGCATATGCTTGATAAGATGTCAGTCATATACTCCATGACCTCAACTTTCGATCACAGTATTGTATATTGCTGCTGATATGGCCCTTCTCCTCACCCTCTCAGCAAGCAACCACCTCTTTCCCCACCATCTTTGGAGTTGGACTAGATGATCCTTGTGGGTCCCTTCCAACTTGGAATAACCTGTGAACCCGTGACTTCTCTTCAACCAGTAGAAAACTGGCCCTTATTTTTGTCTGCAGGGCTGAAAACTGACTCCTGGCATTAAAAAAGTTGTGATATGTAACCTGTGGGGTCCTGACCAAAAGCCGGAGGATAGCTGCAGTGCTGGTTTTCATTCTAGAAAGAGCTGTCAAGGAACTAACCTCCATTCTCCACAATCCCTTATGACATCAGACATGCATAAATCAGTAACCTCGTCTGATTTTTTGCTTTGAGCAAGACCTAAAAGAACAATATACACGTCTCAGGGATATGTATATTGGTCAGAGAAAGATAAAGTGGCCAGAAAGTTCCCCCACAACATTTATTCTTCAATATATGGAATTCTTTTGACTTCTTATATCTAAGTAACAAAACTATATATTTTCCTTAGGGAATCAAAACCGCATTCAATATTTTTTATGAAAATGTTGAGCAAACAAGAAATATTTTCATTCGATTGGTGGTTTTCCAAGGGGGAAAGCAATTACTTACCTAATTTCTTTCTGTGGATGCATTTTTTGAGCAATATTAAGAAAACTCTAGGTGTAAAAAAAACCCCCAACTTATTTGATCCATCCTTTTCTCCTCTTACTTCGTTTTTAATTGGCTTCAGTGTAATCCTTTTAAACATTTTTAACATGATGATGCACAATGTATAAATAATAGTCTCGTTCCAAGATTATCTTGCTATCTCTTTTTATAAAGTTTTATATGTATTAACTTTTTATTATATTCCATTATTTTAGCAAGCTTTATTATAATATTCCATTATTCAGCAAGCTGAATTCATTTGACTATATTTTTAAGTAAGCAAACATTTAAAAGGGTATTTTAGAACTCAGTAATAGAGTTCTTCTCCTGCTGAAAATGTAATATTTTCATGATCCATGAATGTGCCTGTAAAATTTGAAAATCACCTTATTCAAGCATGCAAAAACCTAGGTTTGCTCATGCAAGTATTTGCACTTGCTAAATGTACAATCACTGTTATTTAGCACTTCTATTACAACAGAACACCCATACCTAATCAGAAATATGTTTCAGTTCATAAGCTACACGAGGGGAGGTTTAGGCTGGATGTTAGGAAGAGGTTTTTCACAGAGAGAGTGATCTCTCAGTGGAATGGTCTGCTCAGGGAGGCAGTGGAGTCGCCATCCCTGGAGGTGTTTAAGAGAAGACTTGATGAGGAGCTCTGTGACATGGCCTAGATGATGGGAGGCTTGGATGGATGGAGCGTGGTGCCAGTGGTTCCACACCTGTGGGTTTGATCCCTGGGTGGGTGGTCGCTTGGGAGTTGGACTAGATGATCCTGTGGGTCCCTTCCAACTGAGAATAACCTCTGAACCTGTGATAAATCTGTACTAACTGACAGTTCCTTGACCTGAAAAGTTCATATGACATTATTTCTACAAATGGATACACTTGAAAATCCAGTAGGTATTAAAATTTGACTTACATGTGAATCAGACACCAAGGTGATTTTGGACAAAGCCCATGTAACATGCGAAAACATCCTAAAATATGGATAAAATGTAGTGTATATGACAGGAATATTAATCCGTGTTTTGATGGGAAATTTTTCACACCGTAGCAGAGACTTATTTTAAGCCTTAGCTTGAGATTCATTTAGCTTTTGAAGCTTGCCAGTCTAAACTGAGTTGTCTGGTGTCAGAAAAGAGCTAAATCGTGGCACAGAACAGACTGCAGAGCTAAGAAAGACAAAGGAAAATATGGCAATAGACAAAAAGTTATTTGATGCAACTGCAAATGCTCTGAAATGGAAACCTTCCTTTCAAAACTGATAATAACTAAAATAATCATGTCACTTGTCCTTTCTTTCTATACCGTAAAACAGGACAAAAGAAGCGCATTCCTGAAGAAGCATAACCATTAGGCATAGGAGTTAATTGAGGTGCTGTTCACAGCCATTTGCTATTTCCAACACAAATAATATCTTAATTTCAAAGAACATCTTTTGTTTACTCATCCAAATGAGTAAATATCTCCTGCACAATTCCCCTTTTCCTTAACCCCCGATGGAAACTGACAATTTTTTAACAGCATTCAGGAAACCAAGAGCTAGAAATCTAAGAGAAAGTGAAGCTGCAGATGGGATTTAAACATCACTGGGGAATCTGGTCAGGGAAATGAACTAACACCTTCAATCTTGTGCTGAGTGCTAGGGGATGCTTAATGATAACAGGTGCTCAGGGCTGTGATTTTATGTTTTATCTGCTAGTACCTCTACAATGTTGCTGTTGCTGGGAAACCTCTTTACTGGCGCAGAGAGGAGAATGCCCTTGGTATTGCTATGTAAATTTTTTCCTCACAAGTATAGACTGAGACTCTTATGTTACATGAGACTCAGTCAGTTGTCTGGAAGGGCAGAAAGCATATTAAATTTGCAGAACAGGAGAAATCAATTAAAGCTTTGTATGATGTCATCATGAGTGCTACTCATTTTGTTGATACTAAGGACAAGTATTGGTGCCCTACTAATCCAAAGGAGGATTTTTCTTACAGCACTTTTTATGGCTAAGCCTGTGTTGCTGAACCATGTTCACACTGTTGAGGATCCTCAATATCAACAATGTCAAAATATAATTAATACATATAAATGCAGGTTATATAGGTTACCAGAATACCAAAGGTGTCTCCTATGGGAAAGACGTGATGACTCCTTGAAACATAAGACAGTGTGCCCTGGATCTGCAGGAAGTCACGCAACTGCTGTGATGTAAGTGGAGCTGCTCTGTAATAAGTTGTGAATACAACATGTTGAGTTTGCTATTAGTCTTGAATTAGGTGAATTCAGTAAATAGACTTTAGGGAAAAACAGAATGGGCAGAAAACGTTTGACAAGGGTCAGCCTCTCAGAAAAAAAGTGAGTTTTACAAAATGTTAATGTCTATCTTGGTGGCCTGGGAGAGTCTGCCAATGCTATAGGTAGTCTGAAAAATGCATCTCAACTAAAATCATGAAATCTCAAGCAGACATAGGACAAAAAGCACAGAAACATCAAGAGATCTGATTCAGAGTGGACAAGATTTATCTCTGAGCAAGCTGGTGGTGCAAGCTAGTGCTGCAATTTAGAGAGAAAAGAGTCTTGGCTGCTCTCTGTTTCATGGATGGGAAAGCTTGAGGCAAGGCAGATCTGCATATAGACTGTTATTTTCAATACCATTTGTTTGAAATATTTAAGTTTGCCTATTTAAGCTTAAATATTTAAATACCATTCTATTTTTAATGAAATGGAGTATTCACAGACTCCCTGAAAGAAAAGTTGCAAATCCATTCAGACTCCCTGTGTTGGCACAGTTACGGCAGACACAGTGTCCCAAAGACCAGCGAAATGAAAGGAGAATTGTGAAATCTGCCTCTCCCCTGGAGAGGTGAAGTCAAAAAGCTTCATACAAAATGAGAACTGAAGACAGATCAAGGAAAGGATGAGGGCACAGCTATTTCATGACAACTTCAGGGTTCACATAGTCATTTATTACACAGAGCATAGCAAGAGTACCAGAAACACGTTTTCATGGCAGCAAAACACAAGCATGTAAGTGTTTTCCAGATATTCCTTTTAAATAATTCAGGATCTTCTCATATCTTAGAAATTCGAACCTGTGAAGTAAAGCAAATCTATCTGGGCATGAAGGATAAAAAAAGGGAGGGGAAGGAAATCAAAACTTTCTGTAAAACCAATAAATCTCTAGAACATGTTTAAAGTTGCTTTCCATTATAGAATAATGTTATCAATTTAACACCTGATATCTTCAGACTTATCAGGCTAAAAAGGAAAGGCTGTGTTTCCAATTATAGAGCAATATTTTTCTGCAGGTATAGGATTCAGCGTTGCCTACCCCTGTGTGATTTCAAATTCAGTGTATCAGGGATGTTCTAACAAATGATTGTCAACATAATAGACAGGCATTTTAGGCACTTCAGGTTAGCATTGCCAGAGGGGGACAGTTTCTAGGTTAATTTCGGGAAGGAGAGATTGTAGGCTGTTAGCTGTTTTTGTGAAGCACATTTATTTCCATAAATACAGTCTACAAACCAAGAGAGATTAACACTGGAGTTGCTTTTTTCCAATGTGCTATGAGTTGAGAATGATACTAGTACCAGAAGTGAAGACGACTTTATAAGAAGATATTTAATATCTTTTGTGGCATCTGAGCCATGAGCAGAAGGGAAGAGGGGAAAAGCCTATTGAGTATGTAAAGAGCTCTCTAGGAAAAAAAAAAAACAAAACAAAACAGAAAAAACCTCAAAAATTTTCTCTGTTTCATGTCTTGTAGGGCCATTTACAAGCTCATATGTGTGGTGGGAGCAATGTTGCAGAACCTCAGTCTGTTCTTAAAATAAAAACAGCCCCACACTCCACATATCTTTATCACGGAGGATTCACAATGCAAAGAGCATCGGTAGTTGCTGATGGCACATCCTTCTGCCGTGGTCTTTTTATTCAGCCTAATTGAGGCAAAAAAGGGATTTTGCTGGCATGCACTCAAACACATTCCTCTCTGGATGCTATAATAGCCTCCTATTTATTTGCACCTGGTGTAGATTGAAAAATCTTCAATGGGTGAAGAATCATTTTTATATAATATCACCTTTTCACATTATCAAAGCTTCTGACAATCAGTACTTGAATAACTAATAGGAGACACCTCTGGAATTGCTACTCTGATACAGAAGGTACTGATTTTGTTTCCAAGTCAAGACTAAACTAATACCACACAATGGTGGACGATTCATTGGTCTGTTGCAGGTGCTAATTCTCTGGTGACTCAAAAAAATGAAGGCCTAATTATGGCATATTTCTCACTTAATATCCCACAGGTCTTTGTGTTTGAATAGAGTCCTAGAACTGATGTTTCAGGCAAATCCCATCTCCTCCTGTTCTTCCTATTCATGAAGGTTCAGCTGGATAATGAATTCTTATTCCTTTGTCCTAAATTGTCATGCAGTAATGGCTGTACTGTGAAAGTTTCACCCTGGGAGTGGCTGCCTCTTATTGTAGATCAGAGTGATCAATAGAGGACCATTACTTCCCTCACCACGGTTTTCTGAAGCTTAATTGTGTAATAATAGTTTTGAGGGAAATGACTGCATACCTGAACGACAGAGAATTGCCAGCTTTAATTATTTTTGTCAAATAGTGGGGATGGCTGTATCTTTCTTCTTTATGTAAATGGAGATTCAGCTACCACAGAAAATTAAAAAGGAGATTTTGTGTACTCTCCTAAGAGTACTTCCCACTCTTAGGTTTATTCCTTTCAACCTTTACATACTATAAGTGTCTAATGATCTTTATTATCCTTATAGAACAAGAACCTGATTAATTTATTTAAACCTACAACCTTTACAGTTCTTAGTCCACAAAGGTAACTTTTGGCTAAAGAATCAAAATCACTGACGAAAAAGTATAGCGTTATCTTAGCCAACAACTGAATCTGCACACTTGGACCTTTTCTGTATTACTCTGAAAAGGAGCCTGGCACTATTGCACTTTAGCTACTTGCCAGTAGCAGACGAGTAATTGTAGGTCATAGCCAGGTTTCAGAGGAGCTCTGAGGATCAATTCCTGAAATCCTGGGTCTGATTCTACATGCTCTCCAGACACAGGGCAGCCTATGAAGCCGAAGAGCACTCCTACCCAAAGAGGGTTTGATGATGAGCAATCCATGCTGAGAAAAGAGATTTCATTCAAATTATACCAACACATCGTTTAGATATTTGTTTTGTTTTGTTTTGTTTTGTTTGATGTGCTATTGTTAAAAATGGACTTTTTCTTAAAACAGAACTTTTTAATCTTTAGCAGGGCAAAAAGTGGTACTAAAGTACCAATCTACTCATGCACTGAAAATAGTACTGATGCAAAAAAAAATTAAAAAGCCTTTTAGCAAAAATATCTATGACAGCAAAACAAATATGCTGACAAAAAGACATTTTACTTTTTATGTGACTTTCTTATTAGAATTAGAATATTCCACTCCCATTTCCAGGCTATCTCAAGAAAAACACAAAATGGTAAATACATCAAATGTAGTTTTAATATTTATTGAAATAATATAGCACAAAAAAGAGATTTAATTAAGCCTCTTAACATGTAGTATGAACAATATACATTTATATATTTTGTATTGCATGAAGGTTACCAAAATCTATTCATTACCTTATTTCCAATACACAAGAATTATAGTATGCTTTCAAAAGCGGCATTCTTTCAGGTCTGTCACTTCCTACTTGGTAGGACAATTGTTGTTGTTTTGATTAAAATGAAAATACTTTCTTAATATTATGGCAATTAATAATTAAATATATCCAACAAAATCACTCTGTAGGTCTTTTTAACATGTTATTTCATTTCAAAACACAGCCCAACGCTGAAATCCAGCAGAATACTGCTGTTGATTTCCATTCACTTTGCATCAGGTTGCATGTCATGATGTATCATAGTATCTTATGAAATGAGCCCTGTAAGGAGTCTCAAGGCAAGCAGAATGGTTTCTCTTACATCCACCATGAATTTCTGTTACATTCTGATAATGTAGATAATATTAGACTCTTTCAGTGCATCTATCAGGTATGAACTATTAGTGCAAATGCTGATTTTACTAATACTGGTTAGAAATACAAGCCTCAACTGCCTGATTTGGTAAATAAAAATGTCTGTGTAGTCAGGCATGGAGGTGATGTATTTTTACAGGATTTTACGTTTTGATGGTGGCCTGCAGGTTTCTACATAATTCCATCTTGCTTTTGAACGTCAGCAGGTGTCTGTATAGACCAAACCTTTCATATGTAACTTTTAAATAATCCTGTTGCACATTAGGTATAAAGCACTTCTTTTCAGTCTATATTTCTACGCAAAAATACTGAACAAAATTTACTTTTGTTAAATAAATAGAAAACTGTTTCTCCAGAGAAGGAAAAAATATAGATATATATATTTAATATTGTTCCTTGTTTCTCTTTCTTCCACATGTGGATCTAAATTGTTTCTATTCTTCTTTATTTAGGTGAGTAGTTTCAGTATGATCTGCTGGACTTAAATTCACATGTGTAAGAATGTGATATGGCTAGTTCTCTACCCTAGGAGTAGGCATTGTTGGCATCCTGATTTGGAGACACACTTCTGACTTGTACTTTCTCCACTTTCTGGTGGAGATCACAAGGGCCTTTGTTCTGAAAACTATATGAAATGTGTTTTAACTATGACCTGCTGATCAAGTCCATATGAAGTCACAATGTCTTGGGTGTGCACGCTGAGCTGATCAGCCACTCAGGTGCTTTGCTGGCTGGGGCTGGGATGATGTGGGAACTCTCACAGGCAGTCTATGCTAAAAGCACATCTCAGCACCCTCCACACCAAGCTAGCCCTGCTAGCCAGGATGAGAGTGGGCAAAGCCAGATTGCATCTCTTCATCATCCTGCTCTGCCCAGTCCTCACCACCTTAGGCAGCAGGACTGCAGCACTGGTTCCTCTGAGCCATCCAGATGCTCCTTTAGCCACTGGAAGGAGAGTCACAGAAAGTTTCTCCTTTATTTTCATGAGCTTGTAGTCTGTGCTGCATTTAAGCCAACTGACTTCAGTGCGCTCCACATGAAAACTGAAGCAGGGGAAGTAGAATAGAAATTAGTTACATCTTTCCTTCAACACAGAACATTATGCTTTTCTAGTATGTGCTTGTTTGTGGGGAAGGCATTCTCCAGAGTGTATGCTTCAAAAGGTAGGAAGTTAAAATAGAGTTCCTGGCCATAGGAAATGACAGCTTAAAAACCACCCCATTCGATATTTAAACATGTTGTATTTTGAAATATTAGAAGAAAGCAACACAATTTCTGTCAGAATAAGAATCTTTGCTATGACAATGAGGGGTTCTGGATTAGGCCCTAACTGGCCCAAACTCTAAAAGAACTCCCTACCTTTAAAATAATCTTTATGATTAGATCAGAAATGTTGCCAAGTCTATGTAGCTTATGAAGAACTGCGGAGTTCTCTAAGATTTTGTCTCTTCTTGCTATGTGGTGTTGGCTGACCAAGATCTAATACTAAATACTTGACTGTTTTAGTACCCTTTATTCAGTGTTCATGATGTGACTTTTTAAATGAAGTCTGTGATTTGATACCTAGACATTGTTCAAGTCAATATCCTTGGCTTCTGCGTTATAGAGACAAGACAACAAAACTTTTCGAACTTGTGTGACTGGCTTTTTGTATGCGCTAAATGGCCATTTGTGAAACTTGACAACATAAATTGTACTACTGATAGTAAATGAGTTTTTTTGCACTAGCCTTTGAGAGCTGTAACACATTTCAGTATTTTTACAATGTATTCTCTAGAAATTGTGAATCTATTTGTCAGTTCTGAAAAAATCTGTAACAATGAAACCTCAAAAGATGTTATGAAGTGTACAGTTTGTGATAATTTTATATTAAAAAAGACAAGAAAAAATAACTCATTTGAAATAATTTTATTCTAATTGTTTCATATGTATTTTGAACAAGAAATAAAGTGATTAAAATTATTTTTTGTTTTGTCCTTCTTACAAAAGCAAACCATCCAAAAGTATATAAAGATCAGTGCATTATGATTGTAGAGATCATCTTTTCTTATTTCTTCTTCCACTTTTCCATTTCACAATTACTTGTGCACCTACAGCACATTTTCATGGACTTGGTGTCTTAAGATCAACTTTAAAACAAAAATCAACGCATTTTCATTTCAATGTGTGAGAAGAGGCTCCTTCTTGAACTTTTGGCCCATGTTAAGCAGCTTTGCCTATACTCACATTTCATGACAAGATGTTTTCTTCTCATGAAATTGTTACTTTAAAATTCTACACCGTGATAAGGTGTAGGACATTTTTGACGCAAACTTTGCAAGGTTCAAGACAGAATGCCTTTGAGTGGACACAATTAAATCAAGCAGCTCCATTATTAACTAGCACTTTGTGTAATGCTTTTCACATTATCTTCCATTTCCTGCTATGATAATGTTTATTGTAATCTTCAAAGTCATTAGGCCCTATTTTAAATAACGGATTAATTATTCAATTTAACATTAGTCAAGTATTTTAAAATATTGAACTGTTTCACTTAAGAGACACAAGCCTAATTCTTATTTTTCTTGTTTCTAGCTGCGTAATCATATAGAACAGTCAACAATTCATCAACAATAAATTAAAAAAAAAAAAAAAGCCAGATTTGGATAGAACATAATTTATGTTTAAACTGAATTGGTGTTAATGACAATACCTTATGAAGAAATGATGATCCAGGGTGGATGGGCTCAAGCATGTCAGATATTTGTTGACACTTGCAATGACAGTATTGTTTAGAGATGAAAATTAAGTTCCAAGTTTTGTTCCAGTTGGATGAGATCTTCTTCCATTCTACAAGATGCTTAATTCCGTATGATAAACATTGAGGAAAAAACACCATTGGAGTATATCTTCAGCACTGGAAAATATTTTCTGGAGGAAAATCATATCCAAGTTCAACAAATAAGCAATTGCCCTTTGGCAGGCTTTTGCAATTCTCCTGAAGTGAAATTAGATATACATTATTGAGGTTCCAATTCTGATCTCTGCTGGCTGAACATTAATCTATCCTAAGTCAAATTTTTGCTAAGGTATTAAATGCAATTCAGTTCTTTGCTTCAATTCAGGAACCTGGTTCACATCCGTTACTGAAAGATTCAGTTTTCTTTGAAAAACCACTTGTCTTTCTGTAGCAAGGGTAATGTCATTTCAGTTTGCCATTGTCTTTAATCTTAATATTCTCTCTTTCATGTATAAAGTATTAATTTTCATTAGAGGGTTGGGTTCTGATGGTAATGAATATTAGTTTATCTTTGAAATTTATCTGTAATTTGCATAGAAGCAACACTACCATCTCTAAGATTTCATTGCAGTCTATGCAATATCATTTCAGCTTGAAATCCGAATCCTTCTACTTCAGTCATTCCTGAATATATCTCCATTCCTTACAATAATCAAATTTATTAGTCCACAGAGGAGCCGAAGAACACATGGTTTAAAATAACCAAAAGGCAAACTGGGACCAGATTTGTCCAGAAAAGAGAAGAGAGGAAGGCAAAAAAAGCTCTGAGAGATTTATCCTTTCTGTTGGTTCTTGTCCAATCAAAAGGCCCTGGGCACTGTACAGGCAGCGTGAAGTTTTCTCCTCAGTTCCCTGATACCGGCTGCGTGGGGCGTGCGTTAGGTGGGTGGTGAAGGTGTCTCCCCTCTTCTGCAGAGCCACATCTCCAACATCAAGTGCAAGTTGTGTTGTACGGCGGGAGGCTTTACCCCTTCTCCTCTCCTGCACCTGCTCCTGCATGTGAAAGGGCTCATGGTGCACCCTGATATGTTTTTTCTAGACCTCCATGTGTTTTCAGACAACCTTATGGCTTAGAGAAACTAAGTGGCTGTCACCTCCCTTTCAAGTTTGGTTCAGAAATACACTAAAACAGTTACACCCTGTTGACTTCAGGAGAGCAGAATGGCTCCTGTAAAAATGCCATATTGTTCTAGACTTTAGCCCAGTGAAAAACGTACCTGATATAATTTTGCAAATTATTACATTTCTTGCACATATGGAAGAGCACTATCTTTCAGTCAATGCACACTATTACCAAAACACTAAAAGTGAGGCAGAGAAAATTAGGGATAAGAACTGAATCCAGATCTCCAATCTTCTAGGCCACAAAGCTACCATCACCTACATGGATTTGTACTTTGCATGGAGCACTTAAGAGTCTCCCAAAGGAAAAGATGTGATGTAGAAGGACGCAGAAGATTATTTTAAGGAAAAAATATATCTAGTAACCTCTCATACTGCGGAAATTGGTTCAGATAAGGAGAGAGAAATACGATTTTCTCACAATATTGTCTACTCTGCCATTCTGAAAGTTGAATAAAAGCCCTCCTGCTGCTACTGCTGTACATAACCTGGTATTTAAGTCAAATGACAGACACCTGTATTTTCAGAATAAATAGTCATGCATGAACTCCCTTTTCTGTGCTGCTGGTATGCAGCTCAGTTGATCCCAATGCTGGTTACAGTAATGCAAAACAGATTATTTTGAAATCTCTAAGTCTGTGGTGGCATAAAGACAGAAATCTTTATCATTTGCCACATTCTGAAGGTGACATCTTGGGAGCAGTGCAAGTGCTCTGATTTGCAAGTGCACTGATTTTGTTTATCACCACCACTATGCTTAAATTGCTCTATTACTCTCCCTTTTGGAATTTTAAAATGCAGCAACGACAGTCTAAGTTCTTTTGCTGAAGTGATGAACATACTCACTCACACTCAGGTGGTTTTTTGCCTTCTCCAGGATATATCTTCTATGTCCTCAGCCTTCACACCTTCATAAAATAACAATTCTCTTCGTGTCTATGTCATACATCTCATGGAGTAGTTTATTTTCATTTAAGGTGACCACAGTTTCCTATTTTAATATTTTTCATAGCTTTTCAATACAAATTCTCTTTGTTCTAATGCTGTTTCTCAAGGAAAATTACAAAGACAATTGACTTGCTCCAAGGAGAGAGATTGACATGAGTTTGTTTCCTGTCCCAACTCTAACATAATTCCAAACACAGAACAGCATTTGAGAACCAACATTTTCATTGGAGTGACACTGAAGAAGACTTTCTGTAAGGTTGAATGCTATGAAGTACTCACTGAGATTCAGAAATCAAATCAATATCTGAGACTTGACATATTAAATACGGGATGTTATCTTCTTTGTCAACTATTCCTGGATCTCTTAGTTATTTTCATCAAATCAGTCTTTGCCTTTTCAATAATACAAAAAAAATCCCTAAAATATTGGATATAATGTAAAATAATGTTTTGTAATTAAATATAGATGGAACTAATAGAACAGAAGTATGTCTTATTTATACTCAGATTTTATTTAACTTAGAATTTACATTTGTGAATTCTTGACATTTCAGCTCTCCATTTTGAGTTCAGTGTCTGTTAAGTCTACTAAGAAACTTGCCTAATAAGTTTCTTTGTCCTTTAGCCTTGTTCTTTAGCATGTATATATTTGTTAAATCCAGCTGGTTAAAACCAAGTCATAACTGTTAGTTTTGGACATCTCTGAATCACAAAATTATTAAATAGCTTTTGTTAAGGAAACATCCTGCTAAAATTCCTGTGCTAATCAACTTAGTCACCCATCACCTGCCTCATCATTAACAAGTTACAGCCAAAGAAAAATATCTGTGACCTTGTTCTTAAGACCAGAGCCCTGACCAGCACAGCAGCCAACCTCACAAGCCTGAAAGGTATCCAGAGAGACAGCATCAAGAAATACCTTGCTGATTTTCCTTTGTAGCTTGTGCTTCTGATTTAAACGTGCTGAGATTTAGACAATGTCTGACCTTCAAACTGCTAAGGTGGCATGTGAAGCACCTGGCCAGAGAGCATCATGTCCAGGCAGTGCACTAGCACAGGAAATTGGCAGTTAGATTTTCCTGTGCATATAATCAGAAGAAATAGAGTTTTGCAGAAGAAAGCTGGAGCAAAACTTTTGTTTGGAGTTCTGGCTACTGGCTAAAAATTTGGAAGTAGATTTTTCTGGAATTCTATGTCTGTTTTTTATTTATAAACTTTTATTCCTAAACTGTTGTTCAGTTCTTTACTCCTAAAGCCTGAAATCAACCCACTAAAGTGAAAAGCTGGGAATTGAACCCATCACACAATCTTAAAATAGTGTCCAGCATCAGAAAAAATATTCCCTTATCTTCTTCCCAAGCTCCATGAAATCACTTATATATTCAAAATGACCATCCACTCCAATAACACAGAGGATGATTCTCATTGTCTTTCAGATATTTTCCACTACCAGCAGAAACTGGTTCACATGGTGTAGCTGTGGCACAAAGGCTCTTAATGAGATCGGCATAACCATAAATTCAACCACTATTCAGGATGTGACAAAAAACTTGCCTTTGGGTAGAGACAGAAGGATGAAATCCAGGAGAGATAAGAAAAAGAAAACAAAATGTATTGTCAAACTAAACAATGTTTGGTTGCTCTCAGTTGACTCTCATTAGTTCCCTTGGCCTGATTTTAAAGTGACTTTACATAAATATCTCTAACAGAAAAACAAATGTCAGTCAGGCATATAGAACCATTTATCTGAATGGCAGTAGAGTTTGGTTTCTAATTCTTTCAAATGAGAGAAGGAAAGCTGTTTGATGCCACTCATCCATAATGCCACATGAGGTCTTGGCTAGAGGATTGTGATAACCTGCCTACAGCATGGTAATGCAAGCTAATTTTGGTATCCATTTTATTGCATAAAAAACTCCCAAGCTCATATAAACTCTTGATTGTGTTCCAAGTGCACTGAATTATGTGTAATTTTGAGTGGCATTGTTGCCTGGTAATATTTATCTGTGTGCTTGCCTGCTAGTAATAATTAGATTTAAATATTTACCTTGAATTCTTATTGAATTTGGATATTTAACTTCTATTATGCAGACAAATACAGGCTGCACACTCAAGTAAAATGATACCAGGCATAGCTTTCAGAAAACTAATTGAACATCTGCAAGTAATGTTTAAAAGTGCATACAAGATGAATGACTGTGTAAGCATATTATGAAATCAAAATCTTTTAATGTGGGGTTTTTCCTACCTTAAGAGCAGTATATGTGGCTAGGACACTCACATCTAAGTTCTTTCCTATTCACTAATGTGTATAAGCTTCTATTTTGTTCCAGCTAGAGATCTTACTACAGCAAGCTGTGGAATTGTACTGGAAGGAACTATTGTATTGTTCACTTTCAGACGTTACCCAAAAACCTGCATCGCTCAATCAGCTTCTTTCCTTCATAGTTGATATTTATTTGATATGGCTTTATGTGATATGGATTTATGTGATGTTTATGGTTGATATGGCCTTTCTTCATGGCTGATATTTGGGTGACTGGATTGAGCCAGTCCATTTCACTCCTCTCCCCAGAGAAAGAACTTGCAAAATACAGGATCAGCCTGGGGAAGTTAAGTGCAATCAGTAGCATTTCACTGTCTTCATGGCTTCTCTTTTTGCTTCATTAAAGAAAGTGCATGTGACCACTCTTCTCATAACAACTTTTGAAAATGAGAATCTCATTGATCCAGGTGATTCGAGGATTTAGGAACTAAATAAACAGATTTTAGTGAGGTAGTATAGGGTTAGAGATTTAGGGATTTTAGTGAAACAATGAAATTTTAGTGAATTTTAGAAGGATTTTAGAATTGGTAGATTTTTAGAAGCATTCACTGAGGTTGAAAATTCTTGTTTTCCAGTCCTGAAGTACAAGAACAACATGGTCCTAGCCAAAACGTAGGTAAAGAATGTTTACCATCAGACCTGATTGGTCAAAAGACTTAAAGCAAGGTTGAAATTTATGACATAACGCTGAAGGTATACATATTCATGGAATAATTTGCATATGTATGAGGCAGACATATAAAGATGGCTGACAAATATTGAGGGGGGGCTTTTGGGCACCTGGCAGGGCTGGGAGACATCTTTGCAGGACAATGATGTTCTTTCCTTGTTCCTGGGCCCAAAAATAAGTCTTTTCTATAGCATGCATGCAATTACCTGGAGTCTGATTTTCCTTAAATCACAGCTCATTTGCATTTGAAATGATACTTTGAAAGAGCCAAGTTTAGCCCTTTTCCAATCTTCTCTACTTCCCAATCTGCATGAAGAGGAAGGACTTGAGCCCACTTTACTCTGACTGACTGCAGTCATGACATACAGCATTTGTACGAAATAATGTCGGATGCTGGTCTTCCTCCACCATGTAAGCAAGAGCAATTCCTGTCCTCAAAGCAGTTGGCTGCATTCAACTCCTCTATTCACAGCAAAAGTGGAGTCCCACCAACATAAGTTGTTTCCTACCAAAACAATTTCCTGTTGCAAGGGCGACCAGCCCAACAACATTTCCAACATAATTAGATTGACAAGGAGTTGACAAAAAAAGGAAAAGGGAAGCAAAAGAGAAAGAAATGGAACATACTAAATTCTAGTGAAAGTCATGGTTTTGATTTTATAAGTGTTACCACAGCTGAGGTTTCTTGGTTTTGTTTGTACAACTTTTTGTTCTTGACCCCTAAGACAGGCAGATATGCCTAAATAACTGATTTCTCCAAAGAAGTTGAATTTAGAAATTGGACTATCTTTAAACTGATTGTGAAAGGTGAGATGCTAAAGAGTAAGAATATATTGTTTCATATCTTCAAAAGCTTTCAACGTTCCAGCTGATTGTGTGGTGATTGATGACACTTGTCAATTGCTGATTTCAGTCCTAAGCTCATGAGAAATACACTAGAAATATTTTTATATCTTAAATTTAGGCTTCTAGCTGCTGTCAGTATTGGATTAGTCACCAGAATGTGTTATTCTTCTTCTGGTCCACTAGCACAGGGCTTGATGATGTCAATATTAATCAAAATGCCCCAGGGCAAGAATAAAGGGACACAGACACATTTCCTTCAGCTGTTTACCTAGGAAACAGAAAAACTCAATGAGTTTTATCATCTATCTTCAGAAGCAACGCTTGGTGACAGCAGTCAGACAAATTACTTTGAGTGCTCAGTGTCACTTCGTATTATTTAGATTTAATACACCAATAAAGCATCTTACTTTGGAACCATTTTGATTCAAATATAACTATTCATTCCAGGGAAATGAGATATACAGAAATATATAGAATCCCTCTGCATACAAAGGTGTATTTTTCCCAGGAGGAAGAGTGTTCTTGCTCCCTGCATCCAAAGGCAAGTTTCTGAATATTCCGGTGGATTCATTGCAGTTGACAGTTCAGTTTCTGGAACAATCCCATTGGTCTCCCTGATGAGTAAGGCCAAGGCAACAGTTAAGTTCATGTTTCTGAGGAGCACCGCTGCACTGGCTCCGGTACAAAAATCGGTAAAGACTTTCCAAATAGATTTAGTTATTGCTTATCAAGACTTTTACAGCCTTTGTTTTAACCTTGGTGTAGGGATTTTGTCTGCAGAAGGAGGAAATTGAAACACAGGCTCGATCCTTTTGAACAGGGAGTTGCAGTTTTCTTAGGAATCCTACTATGTTTGTTCTGAGTGTTTTGGATATTTTGTTTCCCAAAACTTCAGTGTTTGGTCCTACAAGAAGGAACTAGGTTTTAGGCCTTTAGTAAACTAAATGTTATCATTATTATTGTGCTATAAATCTGAAAGCACAACTGAAGCATACCTGGAAGACTACAAATTCAGATAACATATCAATGCGGACATTCACAGTCCTAAGTACATACCACATACATTTTTAAATAGTCCTGTGAATTTTTTTCTATTGGAATTGGGAGCATTACATTTATACTCATGAAAAGTCTGTAATTTCCATTATTTTTTAAGTAATATGGCAACTAAAGGTAAGGATCATTGGGGTAGATTACTGAAGAGATCATGTGCAAGAATTTGCAGGATAGCTCCTTCTTTATGAAAGGCACAGTTATGATCCCTGAGCTGTATAGAGTGTGAGCAAAGCTGAAGTTAACTCAGTTATTCCCTGTCCTACCCTTCTGCAAATAATTTCTGTTCTGCTCATCCCTGAGAACTTATAATTATTTTTAATAACAGTAGCCTCCAAAATCCCTCAGTCATCCTCTGCTTCCCTCAGCTGCATCAACTCCATATTCTTCAACTTGATGAGTATTTATTTAATAAATATAAAAGTAGCATTTTCCCATTTTATCACAGAAAATGGAAGATTATCCCTTTCCCTTTGCTCTATCTCCCCTTATATCCAAACATTGGAGCACAACAATGACAATGTTGGCTGTCTGGTACATCTCCTCACGTACTACAGTCTCCTGAACCGGCATACAAAGATTAAGGTAACTTGTGCCATGGTGTAATTATGATGCAGAAATCCTTCCTTTTTTTTATGAAGATATTTGTGTAAAATTAAGTGGTCATCACCATAACTAGTGATTGGGTTTTTCTCTCCTTGCCCTCACACTATGATAACACGTTGATTTCTAAATGAGTGATATGTGTTTATGCCCCATGTTTCTTCTGTCCTCTTGCTGTTTAAAAGAGTGTTTACTTTCTTGAATCTAAACAAATGTCACAGTTGAAAAAGCTCTTTCAAAATCCTTTTTTTCTGTTTCATTTAACATCCTATCAAACCAATTTTTGCTAATGAACAACCATGTTTTCTTCATTTCACACGCACATGTTTAGAATAATGTTTGCTTAAAATTATTCTGAAGCTTCCTATACAGTACCTCTCAGAAGACTGGACATGAAAATTGCAGACCTGAATATTACAGACATGGACTTTCTGCTGCCTTTCTACTAATCTCGTCCCCATTTATTCCAGGCATTGGATGCAACAGGGTGGGGTAAAGACACCTCATTCTTAGACGACTCAGACTTGTCACGCCACCGCTGACACCTGTGCACCAATGAGGCTCTGCTGGACATTTTTGCAGCATTCAGACTGGATAAGATTCTTTAAGTTACCCTAGTTTCACTTCTAATCTATCCCCTAATTCTAACTAAACCTCATCTACTTACATTGACATTGCTGTCAACTAAGCTTAATTTACGTTAACTCCTATACTTGTGTACATACTTCAGTCATTCAGCATATTTTGAATACTTTTCTTCTTACAGTTTTTTGGTTTCTACTATTTTTTTTCACTGTCTAGGTATCCTGGGAAAAAAAAATGTGTTTAGTTCAAGTTAAACATAAGATCCTGTGAACCTAGGCAGCTCAACCAGAGAAAAAAAGCAACCTCAAAAGAAGCTCAGAAGAGATCCAAAAATATTAAATCAGCACAATTTAATACTTGACATAGGTAAGATATATTTTGCTAATGTGGCATCAAAACAACAAATAATTGTTTGAGATTTACCCATTTATCACTTGAAAAAGTTTTAAAGTAATTCTATGGGCTAAAAAAAAAGAAAAAAAAAACAGAGAAAATAAAAAGACTCTTTCAGCCTGCCTCACTCTTATATTGCAGTTTGCACAGACATTTACAAATGTACAAAATGCCCATTCGTCTCAGACTGCGGTAGCAAAGATTTTCTGTCAACCCAGACATGGTATCCCAGAGAGGGTCAGGAACAATGCACTGGGGCAATCAGCTTGAATATGAACAGACCCCAGCGACAGTAGCCAAATCAATTATTTCAGGAGACCAACCCTCATCTTCTAGTCATGTCAAGCTCTTCCAGGAGAGATCTTGGACACAAGGACTATGTACAGCTGCACATGTTCTAATATACAGATCATGTCATAATCTTATTTTTATATATGTCAATAATAAAAGGTGAATAGTTCAGTTTACAGTGTCTATCTGGGCTAGGAATGGGAGTATAACTGTATTGCAGATGTAGGATTAACTCTTGAATGAACAATGAGAACACTTGCAGCAATGAGAATTTGGAAGCATGCATTACTCCCACTGCCAATTTATAAAGCATAAAATGCAGCAGAGACCAAAAAAAAAAAGAACCAAAATAAAAGCAGAAGGAGGAACGTTCTTGAGAAATAAAAGAGAATGCAATCTTTCTGAAGAGAATTTTTCCCCTGAAGACAATTAAATTTCCCCTGACGACAAAAACCTATAATTTCACCTGCAAGTTTTCAGTTCTGTTTCTCCACAAAAGTTACTAACATTTGTGTCAGTAAGTACTGTACAGAGAGATTCCCAACAGATGACTACTCCAAGAACACTGTATCTAAGACTACTGAAGTTCAATTTGATTTGGTCAATAAAATGAAAATGAGCCCTTTGACAAATAGCTAAACTGATTTCATGTCTTTTGAGCCATTTAAGAAAAGTAAACATATTCCTCTTGGATGCCTTCTTCAGAGCCTCTTCTATACCCAGAGTTTCTCATGTAATCAATAATAAATGCAGGTAATATGCTGCCTTATCTATTTTCTACAGTTAATCTATGGATACTTTCATGCAGTAATAATCTTGATAATCACAGCTGACATTTCACTATGTGCCTAAAATCAGATGAGGGGGTTTTATTCCCAGGTGAAAAAAATAACCTCTGCATTCCCAGATATGGAAATGTTTGATAAATCTTTTCTGTCACTTAGTCTATGGTGAGTTTTATCTAAGATTAGCATCTTGTAAAAGGTGATATGCACATTTTACAGTCTCAGACCAATGTCAAGGCTCTCGAATCAACAGTGCAATTTAGCAATGAGCTTTTGTTAGTAAGCTCAATGCAGAGATGTTATACAGTTGTGACCTCACTTTTATGAAGTCTCATCTAGTGAGTGGTTTTGGATAATTTAATTCTGAACTTGCTGTTGCATCTAAGCTGAAACATACTTACTGCTATTATCAGATCTGCCATTTATACTGCGTCAGCTGAATGTGTACCATCTTGAGTGTGCAGGGACATATAGACTTTTTGAAGACTCAAATGTTTACCCTCTGATGAAATTTTATGGAAGGTAACACTTGGAAAGAAGACTGAACCCCAGGCAAGAATTTAATTTCTACAGTTTGACTTTTGTTTTGTTTCTAGCAGAAAAAAAATATGATGTCATTATCCTTGATCTCAGGCTATCCAGTGTGAGTACAGAGGTTGACTTACCTCCTCTCTGACACTGAGATTTGGACTTAAGTGTAGTTCCTTGCAACAATTTCCTTACCTTGCCATTACTGTATACTATATCTTGTATTATACCTGTATTTTCATGATTCAGATGAATTGTTTCTTAACTCCCCTGAAGAAAAGTTCTACAGAACTTCTACAAGACTAGAGTTCTACAAGAAGAAAATTATGTGAGATGTTAGCAGATTTGTCTATATCATCCTTGCAAAGCATGATCTCAGATCTCTGCTGCTCCTAGAGCAAATGGGCTAACACACAGGCTGAGAGACTTGGGAGTGCCCACTGTTCCCAGCTCATTTAGTCTGAAAAATACACAACGCAATGTAAGACAAGCACATAAAAATTATTTCAATAAATTTAATCTTATCCTCAAAAGGACAGGAAAAACGTAATTTTGCATTCTAATTTGTTTAGATGCATTTATGTGTTTTTTCTCATCAAATAAATGGTGTCAAACAACCATCAGTGTAATTTACTTTTAGTCACAAACTGCAGCTATTTGCAGTGATTAATATCTTGTTGCCCATCACCTAGGCTACTACAATGCCAGATATGCTAATTACTTCCTCGAATGTGAAGTACAAAATGTGCTTGGCTTGAAACCATTCTTTAGACAAGTAAAGCATGTTGTGTATTTTTTTCCTGGCAGTTTAATTGCACGACTGTTAGCTGTATAAGAGCAAACATCTTTTCCTTCCCCTGTGGTCTGTCTTCTTGCAGTTTGCTTGCAATTTCTAGTAGGTAAAAAAAAACAAACAAACAAAACCCAAGAAAAATGAAACATTTACAGCTTGTAAAGATACATATGTGGTCTTCTAAATACATGTATTAATTTGTTTGAGTAATAAAGTCCTCGGGAAAAGCAAAGAAATGAAAAATCATTAAGAATAAGCCCAACTTCTATAAGCATTGTTGATATGTCCAATCTATGGAATTCTACAAAGGCCATTGAAGCAGAAGGGAATAGTTACACCTACAGATGTAGAATTTGATCTACCCACATCAAATTGCATCCACCTATGCGAAGGTCTTTCACAGCATTTAAGAACTACTTTTCAAGTGAGTAGGGATGGAAGTCAACTGAATGGCTGACTGCTCAGGTGTCAGCAATATCACAAAGGCTAGACCAGCAGGGTGGATTATGGAAGGGCAAGGACAAATGTCAAATAGTGGCAGGGTACAGTCATCCAGAAAGTTTCTGCTTTTTATAAATACTATAAAATATAGACTCACTAATCTCATCTAGGTAGAAATATCTAGCTTTTATAATTTTCGATGCTCAGGGTAATAGTTTTATCTTCGAACAAAGCTCTTCTAGTATTTTAAAATTACATTTGCTTTGAAAAACAGTTTTTCCTGTCTTTATCCCTCTTACTCCTTGTCCTGCTGTCAATTAAGATGGAGTATTAATCGAATTTAGAAATACTTGAATATTATATAAAGAGAAATAAGAACTTTACCAGGAGAAACAAAAAAATGAATATTAAAATATATATACACATATATGTGTCTGGACAACAACAATAACAACAATGGTACAATGATGACTGTAGACAGCTGGGAAAAAAACAAACATGAGGGGGGCCAAGTTTGAGGGAGACCAGGACACCCCTGGGATTCCAGGGGCAGGGTAATAGGGTTCAGAGTAGTCAAACTGCTGGAGTAACAGCCAGTGATCCCTTTCTGAAATGTCCAAGGGGCTGCAGGGAGATCCAGTGGTCAGCAGGGGGAAGGCTGAACAGAGATGAAGAGTCAAGGTCCATGTGGCCCTGGGCAAAATGGCGGCGGTAGAGATCAGAGGTGAAGATGAGGCCTCCTCAGTCCAGAAGATCCACAAACCCCCTTCTGTGAGGCCCGGCAGCTGCATTTATAGGGCCTCGGGCCCCTCCCATGTCACATGCCTTGTGGGCATGTCATCATGTTATCACACCCTCACATTGGCCATCACTCAGCCCGCCCCAGGCCTCAGGCCTCTCCCCTAGTCACATGCTTTCCTGGGAAGGGAAGATAAGAAAAAGAATCCTCTATTGTTTGTCCGGTAAAATGGAGAAAAGCCCCTTCCCTGGCCACATGCCTTGCAGGGGATGGAAGGGGAGATAAGAAAGGAACCCTATTGTCTGTTCCAGTAAAAAGGAGAAAAGTTTTAAATAGGGCTCTTTCCATAACACTCCTCCAGATAACAAAAGGAAGTTCTTAGTGTTCAACCTCAGCTTAAGGTAAGAATCATTGCCTACATCTCTGAGTTAGAAAACTACCAAGATCAAGGCCAAGTTCTTCATCCACTTTATCTACCCTTAGGCCCACATGAAAACACTCTCCATGTATAAAATACCCAGAAAGGTTTTTACTCTTTTTGAGGCCTGACAGCCTCCATCTAAATGCTCTGTTCATATGCTGCTGTACTGTGACCAACTGCAGAGGAACAAGAGAATCTGTCATGTCTTCCAGCTAGAAAAAAACTGGTGGTGAAGGCTAAAAAGATAGCTGGGATCTGTATTCTTTTGAAGTTCCAGCCGAGCACCAGTTGCCAGTAAGGCCAACATGGACATGAGATGCCAGGTATCCAGAGTATGCTAGATGTTCAAATTGCTTTGGAGGACAGCTATCGCAGATGCAAACACAGACACCTTCTCATGTATGTTCATGCATACAGAGGTCAAGATATTTATGCAGAAGAAAAGTACTATTCTGAATTACATCATTTTCTTCATTTCATTCTGCTTCTATGTTGAGATAGGAAGGATCTTCGGGTCTTGTTTCTTAAGAGTATGAGCATCTCTGCAGCCAGACTGAAAATGCTCAGTTGTTGCTCAGATTCTAAGGTACAATGTGGCCTTCTGTGGATTTAAATATTCAACATAAACCTCAAAGTAAGTTTTACATTCAATTTACATTTATGCTGAGTTTACATTTACACTTTTATTTTTCTCAATAACTGCTGAAAAACATCATTTCCCATCAGCTTTACCACCATAACTCAATCAACAATTAAAAAAAATTAGAATAACACTATCTTCCACATAGTTCACTGAGAGGACAATCAGCATGACACACACAAAAAGGAAAATCTAGTGATTCCTTCTAAAAATATATTTGTATATGTAAACAAGCGTGCAAATTCCATCTAAAATTTTACTGAAGTGCTTGTTGATATCTTCTGAAGTGTTTGTTTCTTTGAAGTTTGTGTGTCTTTCTCATACACTGCCTGCTGATAGGTTGATAGTGCACATTTTGGCTCAGGCATATCTTGAGTAGCCTTCAGCTAGCCAACAGCTTAATAATATTCTCCCATTCTAGCACAGCCCGAAAAAGATCCACAAAAGCCAAGGAACCATATAATGCTGCATGGCAAGGGAGTGAGGGGAAGCATTGTGGGAATTGGCTCTTGTCACTGCTTCCTCTTTCAGAAGCCATCCTTTCCAAAACACATGAGCAGTGGCCAGTGAGGTCACCATAGTTCAGAACAGTTTTGGCCACACAGCCACACAGCAAAAACATGGCAAATGAAACCTGTGCCCAGATCAGGAGGCCACAGGTTAAAAACTTCCTGTTTCATCTGTGATCTTTACTTTAATGTAAAATGGCAAAAAATCTAAAAAGAAAACAAACAAACAGCCTCAAAGAAGGAGGTTATAGGATGTGTTTCTTCTTCACTTTAAATTACTTTGACTTTGGATTTCTGTGTGTCTCTCTCACGCTCCTGAATTCCAAAAATAAAATGGCGAGTTAATAGGCATAAAGTCAGGAAAAGTCAAGAAAAAGTTTTGTAGTGTGGTGGCCCTGATGTATTTTGTGCTGTAAATGAACATGTGTGAATCAGAATAAGAGAAGGTGATTATTTCTGCTTCTGCCTTTGTTAAGTTTTACTAAGAAAATTTGAAGTGTGAGCCCCATGAGTTCATGATCGGAGGTGTTACTCATTAGAGGAACTTCATATTTGGCACTTTTGTTTATTATAGTGTCGTCCTGGAAAGTTTCCCATTGTGTACTTTCAAAAAGATGACTGTCAGGTGTAGAAGAAGATAGAATAAGCTTCAGCTACTGCTTAGTCACACAGACGAAAATAAGCTTGAGTATACTCCATTGAAATAGGTAAGAAGAAATGAGCTTGTATGAATATATCTTCTATTAAAGTTTTGCAGGGGGCTGATATATGTGGAATTGAAGTTTTCTGTTTACACAAAGGCTCAGGTCTCAGAAAAAGTCGGTCAATGCATCAGTGAGTCAGTGGTGAACTAAGCCAACACTGGAAGGCTTTGAGAGCAATGCATTGCCATTTGTGTCAAAGAAAATCCTTCATTGCATTCAAGTGTAAAACTCTAGGAGTCAATTCTGTTCATCTTTGTTTGCTCCACAGTGATGTTTAAGCAGCCAGAAGCGCTGGAAGAGGTAAGATATATATTTTTCTTGCAAACTTTGACCACTTACTCAGTGCCTTTCCCCCTGGTATGTGTTTGGAAGATGGAGAGTGAGTGGCAAGCAGCTACAACGTTGTATCTATGATAAACACCTCTTTAATTAAGGCAGTTTTGCTTAGCAGGCAAATCTGGGAGCTTTGCTGTATCTGAATGATACAAAAAGGTATGTGTTAGTACTGAGGTTCTGTGTGTCTTCTCCATTTCCACTGGAAGCACTTACCATGACAACTTTGCTAATGTTGCCTGATTCTTCTTTGAGTAAAAGAGGTGTTTGACTTTTGCATAGGTTTGTTTCAGTCCTTATAAATAAAAGGTCAACCTATACCTGAATCACTTTTGTCTACCGTGAAAACATGGTATTGCCCTGACTGAGTGAAACAATTACCATGATACATAAGGAATGAAGAGATCCAGAAAACTGTAAGGAAAATTTATATGAATCAGCACTGGGAGTAGGTGAAAAATAGCCTAGAAAAATGCATAAGCCAAATGCAATTAAGTTATATAGGAAGCCTTCTATGATGTAAAAGAAGTGCCCAAATCAGATTAATCAAATTCACTCATCGAAACAGTTTCTTTTTCCTCTCCTCAGCAGCTGTTTCCCTGCCAGACTTCAGGGAGCCAGGACACAGAACAGTTCCACGACACTGTTCATACAGCTCCACAACACTGGCCCAAGTTCCTCAGTAATCTGACTGGTTTAACAAAGAACACGGATAACATTCCAAAACAAATCTTTACCAGGGAAAAGGAAATAACACTTATGAGTAACAGAGGCTTATTATGGACAGTGGATCATCTGCAAAGTGATCCTTCCTAAAATTATAATCTGAAGTCAGTGTTGCTTTACATGTAGTATGTGTAAATTGCTTCCATTTGTCCTCTTCTCTAGAGAAAAAATCCAGCGATAAATTTTTAAATAAAATTCTGAGTTGACAGTCCAGTCTTGCTGTTCTGGCAGATTGATGAGGATCATTTTAACATCCTTCTCTGCTGGTTTGCTGTAGATTTCTTTTGTGGTGTTTAGTACTATTTTGCTTTCAAATCAAATGGTAATGATAATGCAAAAATAAGAACTCATTACCAGTTTTATGATGTCAGTTTCTACTGATTTCTGTGTTGTCAGTTTTACTGTTTGATTGTTGTGAGACTATAAATACTCCTGGAGTTTGGGGTTGGACTTTTTGTTTTCATTTTCATTCATAAACAATGTCAGAAATCTGAGTTCTATTCCATAGCCAGCTCAAATCCACTGACTACAGTGAACATTTGGCCAGAAGTCATGGCAAATTCTAACTTGCAAGGTTGAAGAAGACCACATAGTATATATCTTATCTAAAATGTTTTTACTTGACAGATCCTGCAGAAAATTTCTTTGCTAGAGGTCAAAATTCATTTAGTAAACAACTGATCTGAAAATTAACTGCATAATTAACAGTTTGGGTGCATTGTAAAGAATGTTTCATTTCAAACAAAAATAGCTTTAATTGCCATGAGTTTCCATAATCTTCTGTAGGAAAACACAGAACTGACAGGACTAGAAACTGACAAGTGACTGAGAAAGAATGAGCAGAAAAGTCTAAGGACAAAATATTTACCCAGTGTTTATCAACTTGAGAGCGCTAATCATTAGAGTCACACTAACTTTCACTTGGCCAGTCTGAATTAACAGACCCAGACTTCATTCATTTTTTTGTGTTTTTACAGTTTTTACTTCTAACTAAGTGTCCTCTCAGTTACTGGTTCTAGGATGCAGATCCTAAAAGGCTTCCATTGGAGGTGGACATCTTTACATATCAGATATAAGCCAGAAGGTTCACCCTTCTTACTTCCTTTTTACACTCCACATATCCTGGGAAATTCTAGAATAATTGGTCCAGAAGGAAATCCTGGAGGTCTTCTGGTCCACAGCTCATTACGTGAGTGGGCCAACTTTGAAGTAAGATTTAACTTTGATGTTAGATTCTGGTTCTCAGGGCCATATCCAGCGAAAAACCCTTCTAACTCTTGACTTAAGGGTGTGAGGATGAGATTTAGGGTCAGGCCAGGTTAACAAAGTGGCTCCCCTAGAGAAAATCACAGTCTTCCTTCTGCACACCATCAGAAAAGCCATGTTTTGCATTGCAGTATCAGACACATAAACCAGAATACATAGCAGCTTTTCTAAGCTAAAAGTAAAAAATTACAAAATATGAAAATTAAATCATGCAAGGAAAAACATTACATGAAAGAAAATGCTTACAGATGTTTAAGCATTAACAAAGTATTTTTATAAAAATTATGTATATATAAGTTTTATACGTTTGTTTGGGTTTTATTATATATGGGGATTTGATGATCTTTCAAGACTTGTCAGTTCTGTTTTCTGTTGTTTTCCTTGTAAAAGTGCAAACTTTCTCCAAGGGATCCCTAACTTTTTTTCTTAAGCCAGACAGCAACATTATAGTATGTTCCTTGGTCATTTGTGCAATAAATTAAATAAATATTGTATACATCTTATATAAAATAAACCTATAAAACACAAGACCCAGAAGTATACACATAATAGCAAGTCAGCTTTTAAAAGCAAGAACTCTTCCTTCAAGTCAACCGCTTTCAAGTCTAGTGGTTTAATTTACACATAGAAGGACCCTTCAGGGAAGAAAAATCATGTAGAGGCTGTCTGGATAGATGCTTTCTTCTTTCATTTCCTTCCCCATGGAATAACAGACTTGTTTTCTGCAGAGTGAATAGACTTTTATGAAGTTTCCTTTTGTTAAGTTGATTTCTTTAGCATTAATCAACAGTGTTTTTAAAGATCAGACTTTGAAATATATCTTTTCTTCTCTCAACAGGACATGATATATTTATGTGCCCTGAAAAAAACCCTGTTGATATAGATTGATACTTCACTTCAGTAAACCAGGTAAGAGAAGTCATAAGTCTACAAATGAGGTCTGTAAGATGTAGTCGATGAGAAACAGCATGTGAGAGTCTTACCCAGGCATATTGGCTGCCTTTGCACCATAGGAAAATGTATTTTCTCTTTCATGATAACCTACTCAGTGGGATCAATGCAAGCTGCATGGCCCTGATACTCCATCTTGTGTTTTTTTCAACTGGACCCTGCATATGGTGGGCAAAATCTCTCAACAGTTGCATGAATTACACATAAGTGTAGATCTGTTTCTATACGTGTATACATATGTATTGATATATACTTATACTATATGTATGTGCAGCTGAAAAGATAGATAATTTTCCAGTGGTTATTGATTTGTCATGTCAAGAGTGTCTTGATGGTTGTAAGGAAGACAGTAAGTAGCAGACCAGAGCTCTGGCAGAAGCATTTCTCTCCCACCTGCCTGGTCCCATTTAATAACCCTACCTGTTCTTCTGAGACAATTGTGCTCACATTTACAGAATCACAGGATTACAGAACCAGCTAAGCTGGAAAAGACCTGTGAGATCATCGACTCCAATCTTTGGCCTAACATCACCTTGTCAACTAGACCATGGCACTAAGCATGACACATCCAGCCTCTTCTTAGATACCTCCAGGAATGGTGACTCAGCAGCCCATTCCACTGCCCAGCCACTGTCTCTGAAAAGAACTTGCTCCTGATGTCTAACCTAAACCGCCCCTGGCATATCTTAAGACTGTGCCCTCTTGCCCTACTGCTGGTTTCCTGGGAGAAGAAACCAACCCCCACCTGGCTACAACCTCCTTTAAGGTAGTAGTAGCGAGTGATAAGGTCTCCCCTGAGAATCCCCTGCTTAACAACCACAGCTCCCTCAGCCACTCTTCATAGGGCTTGTGTTCTAGACCCCTCACCAGCCTCACTGCCATTCTTTGGACACACTTCAGCACCTCAATATCATTCCTGAACTGAGTGGCCCAGAACTGAACACAGAACTCAAGGTGAAGCCTCACCCGTGCCAGCTACAGGGGGAGAACCACTTCCCTGGTCCTCCTGTCCACACCATTCCTGATACAGGCCAGGATGCCATTGACCTTTCTGGCTACCTGGGCACATTACTGGCTCATGTTCAGTTTCCTGTCAATCAGTACCCCGGGTCCCTTGCTATCTGACTGCTCTTCAGCCACTCTGTCCCCAGACTGTAGTGCTGCTGCTGTAGATTGTTGTACTTGGAGAGCAATGCTCTGCTATGAATTTGGCAATATGTCACCTTTCTAAGACCACTGAAGTGACCTGTAGGCTCCATGCAGATGGCATCAATGCATTCATTGTGTCATCTAGGAAGGTAGATATTCACATCTTAATGTGAATGGTGCCAGGTGGCCCAAAAACTGTCTAGTGGACAGTGTGACCTTGGGCGGTAGCCCCTACACATGTGCACTTGATGTTTCTGTTGCCCATTTTCTGTTGTGCCCTCTGAAGTGACACATCACTGCCCAGTGCATCAGTGGTCAGCACTGGACCCTTAGGACAAATTCCTGAGTAGCTCTAAATATATCTTTTCAAGTAACCAGTTAACATTATACAAGCAGAACTAGGATATTTTTCTGCTTTGTTTTGAAGATTACTCTAATATCTGAAGAAAAAATATTTTATTTTGCCTGCCTTCTTTCTTCACAATAAAAATTTTAAAGTTTTTTTTCATCACCTTTGTATTTGCAATCCATATACACATAAAGATGAGGAATTTTACTGCAGACACTAACTTTTCTTCTAATGCAACTATGTATTCTTCCATTGTCTCTTGATAAGTGCTAGCAATTTTAACGGCTTTAGTATAACTATAATTGCTACAATTTCTATAATACTTGCAATTTCTCTATGTTTCCTGAATGGCACATATTTTTGAAGTCTATTATCTGATTATTTCCTGAATAAATATGTTGTTTTGTTGGGGTTTTTTGCTTAATCTGCAAGTGAGCTCTTTCTTGTGTACATATGTATGAAATTGAATTCTGTCTTCTCTAGTATCCAACATCCCAAAGTTCACTGAGATCTATAGGAAACCAGGGAAAACTGCTATTAAAAACTGCTATTCTGTATTAATACAGATCTTTTGAGATACGATTAAGATTACATATTCTGTTGATGTCAAAGCATCACGACTCGAGCTGCACCACAAAGATCAAACACTCGCCCAGTAGCAAGTGATCACAGTATCTAATTGCTAGCCAAACTCCTCCAGGCATATCAGACTAATTTTCTGCTTGCTGTTCCTCATAATTTCCATATTGAGTAATGCCATTAGTATTAGAAAATGTAGATGTATGGTACTGCTCTTCTGTCCTCATGGTTACTCAGTTTGGGTACTCAAACTGTCAGTTATTTTTGGGGAAAAAATAGGAAAAAAAGACTCTACATAGAAGTAGTTGCATTAATGAGTCACAGAAAGAGGAGGAGCACACCACTGCACAGACAGAACAGAACCACTAAGTGCAGTTGACAGGGCACACACTGAGAAAATAGAGCTGCTGAAAACACAGTGTATAACTCTCCTGCTATCATGCTCTATGCTCCTCTGATAACTGGCTATCTGGGATATTTTCAAAGTTCTTCCAGACTGTTTTTTTCCTCTGGCTCCTTTTTAGTTTGTGCTACGTGCACATGGTGAGAATAGTCTACACTATGTTAGCTTATTTTCTATTGCTGTGATCATCTTTAAGTGAAGACTGTGTTCCTTAGTATTTAGGTATGCTAAAGTTCTGTCTGATGTCTTCCACTCAGAATGATGCAATGGTCTTCTGTAAGGACAAAAGACAGTCTGACTTTGACCGTATTACCCTGATTCTCTTAGACATAAAATAAAAAAGCTGCAATAAAGAATAGAATACATAACATTAAAGACTCAGTAGACTAAAGAATGAAATAATCATATGACTAGGCATTTTAGACAATGATAAATGATGTGCAATTATATGTTAGATATGATGGTTTGAATCACTGTATAGTGTGATATGATAAATCAGTATGTATAAGTCATGAAATTCTAGCAAATCTTTTAATAATATTTATTTCCAAGGGAAAAAAGAATTAGTGCTCAGGCACATCATCTGTTTCTAATTTGGAATTAGACCAGAAATTATTTTCTCTTGAATAACATCAGTGAAGTTATATGGAAATTATGTACAGTTTCAGTTTAGTTTTTGTTGTTCTGACACTATCACAATTAAAATTATTAAATTTAAATAAGTGTACTACAATTAACCAATGTTATATTAAACAAAAAGACAAACAATTGAATATCTAAAATAAATTGACACATTCTGTGTTAGAAGAAAAAGAGGAAGAAATTCACATCCCTCCAAAATAAAATTTTAGGTGAGGTTTCATTCTTCTAATAACATTCAGTATAAGAACCTTCTGGTTTTTTGGTTGAGTCCCTCAGGCATCCCTCGTTTGCTCACTTCCAGTTATACATCAGTTATACAGTTCTGAATTCTGCCCTTGATCCATGGAAATTACTTGTCTTTACATGTTGGTTTCAAGCTTTGATTTCTGCTTAAGATGCAAAAGTTCACGTTTTTAGCTGTGAAGATTCAGACCCCAGTCACAACCTACACAGCAACAGTTACAGATAGTCATGAATAGCATGATGAAGGTATTTAGGCCATACATTGAAGTGAATAATTCAGAGTGCTTAATTCATTCATAAATGCAGTCTTTTTTTCTGCTTCCAACTTGGCATATTCTCTCCTGTATGCACTAGAATAGTTTATGCCTCTACAGGGGACTAGAAACACCATAAATAAATAAATACCCAGCAATATTCATGTGGAGATTGTTTAAGAGATTAACTGCAGGTCTTGGAAGGACAAAGTGCAGTTATATAAGAGGAAGGTATCAGGAAAAAATAAAACTGTAAAGTGAAAATGTAGCATAATCTGGCAGAATGAACACACCAAAACCAAGCCCATGTTATGGCCTTACCTTGTACTCCTTTGGGTTGCCAGGAGTGTTGCCTTTAGCTTCTGAGGTCCCCACAATAACATGTGGACTGTAACACTTGTACCTCTCCTTTTTCAATCACCGCTTTTAGGACTTGCCAGTTCCATCAGTTTTTGATCATTCACACAGATAAACACTTACTGAATCAAAGAGTCCTTCTTGCTCCCATTAATGGGAAAACCTCCCATTGACTTCATCATAAACAAAGGAGTTCATAAAGGTTTACCACATCAATGGCAAGACTTTATCCATTCAATACTCATTTTCTAATTCTGTATTATCTCAGAAACCTCAATGGATATCAAGTTATTCACCATTATAAAAATGAAGCCCTCCTGAATTTATGTCAGACAGGACAACAGCAACTTCCAAGGTCATCTTGTGCATCACCTGCGCCACAATGGGAGTACCTGTCAGATATTTTTTCTAGACTATTTTTAAAAGAGTCCATGGTAGGGCTTCATTACATCTTCATGCAATTTTCTCTAAAGCTTCCCTATTCTTCCAATTTTAAAGTCTAAGTCTCCCTTTCGAGAAATTGGCAGATTATTTTCATCTAATTTAAAATGGGCACAGAGAAAAGGTTTTTCTTTTTCTTATATATTCCCAGCCATCTTCAGGTATTTAAGGATGCCATCATTTACCTGTTTTGTATTTCTTTGCTCTAGGCTCAGCAGCATACTTCTTTCAAGCTTTCTTCACGGGTCATAGATCCTGAACTTTCCTCACTATCACTGTCCTCTCTAGACTGCCTTCGATTAATTCAATTTGTCAAGAAAAAATGGTGGTGCTACATACAGCCTCCTCCTGGAGCTCTTTCCAGCACTGCTGAGCAGACGTAGAGGGTGTTGGGTGTCCAAGGAGCAGTCATGGTGAGATTACAGATTTCTATGGAAGCAAGGTGGCAACTGAGCAAGAGTCTCCCAGGGACGAATAGTATGTGTCAAAAACAAGCATGTTGCATTAGGAGAGAATCTGAAGTTCAAAACTCAGTATCCATCCTGTGTATTCTTAAGGATGTTACTTCATGAGCTCTAGTCTTCTCTCAGGCCTTTCAAGAACCACAAAAAATAGCAAATTTGAAACATATTTCCTGGATTAGTACCATCCAAAATTCACCCATTTCTCCTGCTCTATCCTGCTCTATCCTGCTCCATGCTGCTGTCAGAAGAACAGTAACTAAAGATGTCTGGGACATGTACTTAAAACATCTGAACAAAAATGTAATGTTAAATTCACCCAGTCTTATTTTTTGGATATGCATTATGTGTACTATGGTGCCTTCCAGACCTCATCATGTGGGCTGATCACCCCCGCCTGAGAAGCCTGAAACAGATTAAAACCAACATCAGACTCAGGGAGACACATACATACAGATAGATTTCCACTTGTTTTCCTGAGTGAAGGAAAAAGGCTGGAGGGGGAAACGAGGCTCATTGGCAGTTTTGTTACAATTTATAGTGCTTTCTATTTTTTGCCAGATTTCTTTTAAGCATTAGAAGGCCAAATGTTAACTACAAAATAAATTGTGGAATACATATTTCTCATAAATGTTGGTTTGACATTCTAGGGTAGCTTTATAATAAAGACTTTCCAGGCTCTTAAAGGCATAGTCTTCTAGTTGTACAGCATTCACTCTCTTGTGTTGAACATGCAAAGACAGTAATTTAATTTGAAATGAGAAGAAATCAACAAATTCTGGAAACATGAGGGAAATCTGCCTTTGAGAGGGAGGATGTTATCCTTTGAGATATCCCTTGCAACTCTAAAAAAGAGCACAACACACATTTGATTTTATTGCGTGGCAATAGGGAGTAATTCTTTCTCATCTTTCTCCTGAGATCCTTCTCAGTATTTTATCGTCTTAATTCCCAAAGAATATCTCTCTTCCCTATCCAGGCTGCTTCTCAAGCTGAATGAAAATTAGCCACCTAGGATACAAACTTGGCGTGCTACTAGTTTTCTGCTCTAATTCTCTGAAACCATAGAGACAACTGAGAATGAGAGGCATTTGTTTAGTTTGTTTAAACAAAAAGCAAACTGCCTTATTCTCCTGGCTTTCAGTTATGGTCTTCAAAATGTGAATATCCTAGAGCTGTAATTAGCAAATTTGGTTACTGGGATTTGTACAGATTGGCTTTTATGGAAATGTCAGTTTCAAGTATTAAAAAGGACCAAGACATTTTATCTTAACTTACAGGAGAAGGTAAATAGCATTAATTTGCTGCACGTCTTATCTCTCCAATCACCCAGAATCACCTAGAATAGAAGGTAGAAGACAAGACTTTAAAAACAAAAGCACTGGATGCAGGGCTATTCATCCTGATAGTCCAAATTAAGAGATTTGATAAAAGATACTAAAGCACTCAGAAGCTATCTAGTTCATTGATATGGTCTATTAAATAGAAATTAAATAGCCTGAATTTGGTTGCAGAGGGACCATGAACTTGCACTAAATCAGTGCAAAACCTGCAATGGTGATAGTAATAAATGTGAGAAGGATTCTACAAAATAAAATGCTTTTTCTTTTCCCTCCACCTTGCTCCCGCTGTGCAGTTGCGAGGTATATATCCCACTCTTTATTTGTAGTTATTACTTATCATACTGTGATGTGTTACACCTGTTCATTGCAGGTTTACTTTTCCAGTATATGAGACTTCTCCATCAAAAATGAAGTTGTGCAGAAAGAGCCACATTTGAGAAACCAGAGCTTGTGAATATTCAGGTGCAGAAAAATATTGTTGTAGTTTCAATCACACTTCCTGAGCAATGTAATTTTCCATGCTTCGCTTATAAACACTTCTACTGCTTTAACCATCTAAGAGGAGGGAAGAGAAATGTCACTTTTTACACAGTATTAGTAGAATAGTTCGGCTTTCTGAAAAAATATTAGCTAGACCTCTACCACAATGAGCCAATCCTCTGCATTAACATGCACAGACAGAAAAATAGGTTGCGAGACGTGCTGGAGTAATTACATTTTTAATTGTTTCTTCTCAATCTGTTCAAAACTGTTAGGAGTGCTGGCATAATCATGTCACTGCTCATATTTTCCTTTCTCCGTTCCTTCAGATGTTCATTCCTAATACTTCTGCTTATCGTGTTTCTACATTTGATATCACAGTATTTCTCCTATTTGCTGGGGTTTCCAGGACATAGGTTTAGATATATAGGTGATTACATCTTGAGTGAAGTTATCATGAAAGATCAGAACCAAATATGAAGTAAATACAGAATTGCTTATGCAATAGAAGGAGCCAAGCTGAAGCACATTTGATGGATCAAGACAATGCTGGCAATACACTTAAGCATTACTAACTGCAAGTGGTATCACTCAATATCCATCTCTACAGATGTGGTATCATTTTTCTATAGTCAGACTTAGTGGGGGATGTGAAGTAGGTCAAAACATGAGTGCTCTACAACATTATATTATACACATATTTCTGTGTACTTCATTAACCTTCTTTAATATAATCTTAATTTTTCTAAAGGTGGATGGTAAACTGGTGCTTTCAGTTTAAACTGAGTGCAATTTATTACAGTTTATAATACAAGTTCTATTTAAGCATATATGAAAATTCATACACTACTCAGATTTATTTTCTGGGACCATTTGCTGTGATTCCTACTGAGTAAATAATCAGGGAAGTGTCTGTGAATGCTCTTTGAAGTTGTGTTTATGAAATCAGCTGGCACAAGTATTAACAGAACATACAGGTATTGGAAATGGATGCTTGCATTTTTCTTACTTTCTTTGTATTTTAAAAGGTTGGTTCTCATTGCATATGTCACTGTCATCTGAAAAATGTCACTCAAATGAATCATACCTTTAATAACAAAGAGTTAGAGCATATCTCAGAATCATAGCCTTGCACCTTGTAAGAGACCTCCAGAGGTTACCATCCCACCTCTTCTTTGCCATATTTAGATAATTATGCCTTAATAAGACAGGAGCCATTTTGTTCACCACTGCAGTTCACTAGCTCCTACAGATCAGTTGTATTTCCAAAACTGACCTAAAGACTATGCAGGCATCTGATATCTTCCACACACAATAATAAATCATAAATGGTTTTTCTGAAAATAGTGTTTCTCAAGATGACATAAACACAAACTCGGAAATATGACAAGAAATAGGACGACTGAAATAAAAATGTGGTTTCTCATAGAGAAGTGCTCCTTAATCACATATCCACTGTCTTTTGTCACTAGTTTCTGAACATANGACACACAGGAGTAGAGAAGGGACCATGGCATGTCTAAAGGCACTACAGGACTTATAAATGCCATGCAACATGGTCTGTGGGTGTCTCCAGCAAGCAANCCCGCCCTCTGGGACTGTGCCAATCCTGCCCCACAGGGAGTAGCAGCACTGCCCCTCAGCAAAGCAGAGGCACTGCGCATGCGTCAATGGGAAGCTCTGCGATTCACTGAGGCAGATTTGTGGGAAAAAATTCCACGAGTCAATGAGGTCGCGAACATGACAGCACAAATTACCAAGGTATGACTGTGTTGCTAATCTCAGGCAGTGAAAAAACTATTTATTGAGAGAAACTTCCTTTGGTTTCTGAGCCTAGGAAGTTTTTGCTTCACAATTAGACCATAAACATTAGACTGCAATAAATCTAGACTACCTGGCACCTTATATCTCTTAATTACACTCTAACAGTAACAGATTTCTAAGGGTGACTTCCTCTGCATTCTACTATTATTAAGTTATAGCTGACTTAGCAATAAAATTTCATGTGTGCATATGCAAATCCCCTGAACTTCCTCTTAGTCTATGCTGGTCATGGTTCATTTTTCATTTTTGATGTACTAGTGGCACATACTAGGGGCACATACTAAGGCAAAAAAAGTCACAGAAGGAATCTACTCTATTTCTGAAATCAGCTGTCCTCCATCGACTGCAGTGTCAATACTGACTTTTTGATATTTTGTGTTCCTAAAACCTCTCTGAGCATCTTTGTTCAGCAGAGAAGAAGGGTAATATTAGCACTATCTGTCCCTGTTTCCTGGCTGAAGAGCATCCTAGCCCTTTCTGCTCCCACAGTTCAAGGTCATCCTTGTCTTTCTAGCATTTTAGCAGCACTTGCAAGAGCAGTTCTTGATTGCATTCTTACTCTCTCTTTTCTGGAACCAGAGGAGCAGAACACAGCTGGTACCTCATCTCCTTCTAAACTCTCTTGCAGGTAAGAAGTTAATGAGTCTCAGCTGTAGAGCTTCAGAAGCTTTTAATGACTTGCAAATGTGAAAAGTACTTAGATGATTCTTTATTTATGAGATACATTTGGAACATTGTGTTTCATAGACACTGATGGAAGTGGAGAGTGCGTTTTGAAGAGTTCAGCACAAGTGTCAAAATACTATCAGAATATGCAGGAGTTGTTAATGCATCAGTCTTTAAAATCCAAATTGCAAGTCAAATATTCATACTTGCATCCAAAATCTTCTTCAAATACTGACAGGTGTATATTTCTTAAAATTACTATCCAATGACTCATTCTCCTTTATCCTCTTTCAGGAATGTTACTTCTAATAAAGGGCACCTTATGTGAAGTAATATTAAAGGGAACACATGTCAACCACAAGATACTCTATACATAACACCAAACACATTCCTAGTATGAATGCCTGTGCCTAATATTTGAGGATAATGATTAGAAAGGTTAGCGTTGTTGAGTACACTGCCTAGGGACAACATATCATTAGAACAAAGACCAATTTGCTACACAGGTGTTTCATGAAAATATGTTCATATATGTGGATATGGTACATCCACACTTCAGCATGCAACTACATTGAACATCTCCTAAAGACAAAGCAAAACCTTTGCCAATATTCATATCCTGAAGGTGAAATTAATGTGAGACAGAAGTCCCTCCAGTTCTTAATCAATTGGAAATATCAGATGATGAACACCACTTTGATTCAGTTTCCACCCAATGGCTAACACTGCAGCACAGTATTTTCTAAAACAAACTGAAACCAATGATACAAATTAACCATACAGTTGAGAATTCAGAAATATACAGAAATACATCCAAAATACATTTATTACTATATGATATTTGTTCAATGAGGAATGAAAAATGAAGAAGCAATCTTTCTGAGGCAAGGACTAATCTCACAATGTAATACCAAATTGTCTGTGCTCCTCCAACTAATTATTTGTCCACTCTACACAAGCCAATTCACAGACAGCAGGAGAAGTGGAGAACCACTGTGACATTAGCATAAAGGAAGTAATGGCAGAAATTTTAATATTTGCTTTTCCACTTAGACATGCAGTGTTGACAAATTTTCTGTCTGAGTTTGTGTGCAAAAATACGCCTTCAGGGGTAAACACAAAACCAGTAAGAAATATGAATAGAAGAACAGAAAGAAAAGCTAAAACACCATTCTAAAATGTTCCAAACTGTCAGCTAGATCACATCACGCTGGACTGGACCTTGTCAAATTATCAAATCAGAACGAGCATTTGGGGCAACCAGTTTTCCTCTTTGACTAGAAAATTCAATTCCTATTGAATAAATATATAAGACATCTAGCAGCTTTTCCTAATTTAAGACACTTTCCATTGTACTCTGTTAAAGACCATGTCTAAAGCTAGTTCATCAGCTCAGACATGGTGCCAATCTTTCATGTACACAGATTCTCTCAGGAAAGTCCTTTTACAGTTGGGACGGGAGTTCTGAACTGACTATAGTCATCTCAATTTCTCCGGTTTTTTCATGTTATGATATCAATATCCTCTTAGCATTATTGTGCACGCCTGTCTTATGCACCCTTCTCCTTTTGGCAGACAAAAATTTCACTGTGTAAATATATCAGTTGATTTTCAATCTTTTCAACCTGTACATCCATATTATCTGTTGAGAGAGAAATAGATGCCATATTGAACTACACTTAAGGTCTTCTTTTCCTTTTTCTTTTAATCAGAGTATGCAGTGGCCTATCTCTTGGTAATGACAACTAAATACTGTCTCAGTGAAGCAGAATTCATAGCAAGTGTGATTTGGGTAGCCTTGTGTATACTCCATGTCATTGGTGTCATGACTTCAAAGTGTTGAAGTCATTTTTTGTTGCCTGAATGCTTCTGTAATTCACTCTATACATCCTGTATACATTTACTGTATAAAAAGTTTTGTTTGGTATGATGGGATTTCCTTAGTGAAAATTTTTGACAGCACACTAGCATGTGTCATGGAGTCATGCAGCATGGAATTGCAACCATGAGGAACATCTCAAAGTTATCTTCTGCTAGATCTGCGATCTAGGTGATGTCAAGGGTCCAAACTAGACACATTTCTGAGAGACTTTCAGGCTGCTCTGAAATCAGGCAGTGGCATTTCTGTTTCTAATGACTGTGGTGTTCTTCTGGGGACTGTATACTTAGGAATTTAGCAAGACTCTGCTGTACTGTGTTGTGAAATGTTGCCTAAAGCCATTTAAAGTTCAAAGCTAACAAGTATTTGCTTCCAAATGCCTAATTCTCCTTACGCCAAACTATGCTTGCTTTCACTGCCACTAAACATATAACTTGAGTGTCACACACCTCAACTAAATATACTTGGCTTCTATTTATTGTAGGGAGGGGCTGGACTTTTTTAAAAGACTCGGCTGATTTCTTTTAAAGATTTCTTTTAAAAGTCGTAATTAAAAATTTTAAATCAAATATTCACGTGTCAAAAATTTGCAAAGAGATGACACAGGATTTATACACAGCTAAGCTGTCTAGGATGTCATAGTAAGTAATAATGCTGCTTTTTTTCCAAAGTCAGAAGCAGACTTATATAGACTAATGAAAATATGAGATCCTGTAGGATAGTTTAGTTAATAGTTTAGCAAATCATTTAGCAAAACAATTTATTCTACATTCTACATTTACTACAAAAGATATTTTAGGAATCTCTCATAGGATCAGGGGAAGGAGGAGAGGCAACAGAAGGTTATTTAGACATCAGTATTTTCAGCTTTCTTGGTGATGTTCTGAATTTTCTGTAACAATTTCATATTTCCCTTATCCAGGATTTGCTGTCAATTTCAGATATTGTAGGTTTTATGTTTTACAGAATAAATCTTAAGCTTAACTTAACTGCAGTGATTACACTTCCAGTTATGCTATAGATTTTGAGTACCCTTAAAATAATTGGATTGTAGTATACAATTGGATATAATAATAATTGGAGTGTAGTATTCAATTTTGCTTAGCAAACTGCTCACGACAACTTGGAAGATGAATGTTATTGTAAAACACCTTCAGCCATAATCTTCAGGGGTCCAAGTGTGCCAGAAATCTTGGTTTACATTATATGCCAGCCTAGTTGACACTGTGGTTGATACTGTTTGTGATGATCTATATTGGCCATAAGGGAGCATCTTCCTATGCTGCGCACATCTAAGAAAGTTAGGTTTGGTAGCACAAAATTATGATAACTTATCTTTCACTCCGTGCAATTATATTATGCAATTTTCCTTTTTTTTCCCTAGGAGAATAATTACCTTACAATTGTGATGGTCTGACAGGTTTAGAGTTATACATGTTCTCTGTAGTGCACTTTTCCTGATGAATTTATCAGAAAATTACTTTGTTACTGCAGCAACTGTATAGTGATGCTGAAACAATGAAAGAGAAAAATAGCTTGGCCAAGATACAGGAGAGTAGGAATATTACTGCAATCATTTAAATTCGTATTAGCATTCAGTATTTTGTGTATATCTATATAAAAATGGGATGCCCTCTGCTTTAATAAATATAATAAGAATACGTATTAACAGAATTGTAGAGCACCAATTATCTTAGAATTAAGCTATCCTGGTTCAAAAAAATTACATATTTTTAACACTTCAAATTTAATTTCTGAAGAAGCCTTAAAGAATACATCTTTATTTTTTGCTTTTTGGTTTGTTGGTTGGTTCTGGTTTGATTGACTTAAACTCAGTCCAATGATCTGTCATTTTCTCCACTGAAGTTTCCTGTTCTCATGACCTCATGTCTTAATATCTTTTGGACTTTTTGAAATTAGTTTAGCAAAGCAGAAAGGACATTTTCTACAACAAAAACTGGGGATGAAGTTTGAAACTGGCCCTAGGGTACAAGATGTGCACAATTTTCATCCTCCTCTCACAAAGACATTTCAGAGCATTTCTTTCGCTTAAACAAGATTTGTTTTCAATAAACTTTCATGATGGGTAATGTACATAATGTACATATTGTAAATTGTAGGCATAATGAAAACTAGGTAGGAAGGAGTCGTGTCATTCAGAATGGGATTTTGATATTATGTTATCTTATTTGGAGAGCATTTCCTGGCAGTACCTATATAATATCTTTTTTCCCTTCCCATATTATTATTTGTATCCTCTTCTGATTTATCTTGTGCTGTTGCATAGCAGTTGAAGACAATATAACTTCTTTTACTTAATTTTTGAGTGAGGGGTTGTAAATATTTATCAGCTTGAAACAACTTTCAGTGGCTAAGCATAGATTTTATAGATTTAATATCAGCACCTGGTACATCACAGTATTAAAATTCTGCTGAAAATATAGTAGCACAAAATGAAATTAATCCCTCTGGCATATGCTCTTAAATTAAAGATATTCTCAATTTATACTGAGAGTGTTTTAAAATCTATCTTCTTTACAAATCTCTCCTAAAACACAGAGCCATGATTTATCCAAGACTGTGAAATGTTAATTCAGTGAATTCTTCTTCATCCAAGTATGTATGAGAGACTAAGAAGGGGGAGGAGGAGCAGCACTAAGTAGAACACAACATGTTTAAATCTGGACAGGGTGGTCTGTTATTCTGAATGTTTGAAATCCCAGCAGAGAAATGTAGTTCATGCTTCTATTTTAGTATATTATGCAGAACATTTTCCTGTTTTCAAAACCAGTAAAACAGAAGTATATGGAAATTTCCTAACCAAGATGCAGGAATATAATTAAACAGAACCCCTCTGTTTTTAGTTACAACTTTGGGCAGAGTAAAAAGTAAGTTCTTGAAAATATTAATTGACTGTAGAGGCTTTGGCATCATAAGAAACCATTTCCCACTAGGTAACTGAGTGTCCTTTAAGATTTTCTTCATCCTGACCTCCAGGTGTGATTCCATCATGAGGTGTCGAGAAAGACCAGAGAGAAGAAATGTGAGGAGAGGAGAAATGTGGCTGCTCGTTGCATTGCTTCCTACAAGACTATGTTCAAGTTCAAAGGAATTTCTAGACACCTTGCAGTGGGGGGAAAGGAGGTATGTACGAGCTTTTACAATTATCAAGTTTAAGTGAAAGAATGAGGTACCTGTCAAGTAATTGGGAGTTAAAGTCAAAAGGGAAGATGCCTTCAAATTCCAGAACCAAAACCTTCCTGACGGTGATTAAACACAAAAAAAGGAATTTAATTTACTTTTATTCATTACTCAATTCTTTGCCGCACTTTAAGGTTTGCTGTAACTGTTAGGTCATATGTTTCAGCAAATAAGATCCAATTAACAAGTAATGAGGCAAATCCTGTACTGGAAATGCAAAGCTGTTCTAAGCTGATTGCTTTAAAAGGTGTAACTCAGATTGTGTGCCTGTAACTACATAGTTAAATCAGACAGGTGTAAGTTCCAGGCAGTGGGTATTTGAGCAAGAACAATGCAAGTGGCAGACAAGCAGCGCGCTGAGCTCAGCTTTTCAAGGCTAACAGAAATTCTTGTTAACACAGTAGATAGCAGTCGGCAATGATGCAGCTGAACCCTGAGGAAATGAACCAAAAAGAAAAAGTAATCTTTTCAAAAAGTTTTTCTGTTTGGACAACAAATGTCTATACCAAAATCTTTGACGACCTCATATGTCCATGGAAAGTAGGATTTTTTTTTATATGCATTGCACATAAACAGCAGATCACTTTCACCGTTTTCATGGCTATTGCTCTGCAAAGCCATCCTTAGGCCAATGTAATTTATGCCCTTTGCTGTTTAACTTGTGATCTGTATTTACCTTCTCTGACAGTGATGGGAGCAGCAGCAAGTGATTGGGTGTTCAGTAAGTGGCACTAATGCAGATTTGAAACAGGTGAATGAAATAATATGTGCTAGAATACTGCTTGGGTAAACCAAAATTCTGCTAGTAAATGGCCCATGAGCTTCATA
>WEKX01016312.1:4015-21877 GCA_013390025.1 Pitta sordida | reverse complement strand
CCATGAGCTTCAAAAAAAAAAAAAAAAAAATGAAATTCAATTAGTCTGTGTCCAGGTAATATATCACAGAAATAGAAACAGGAATGAGTGGAGGATGGTCATTTTACTAAACACAATAAACTTATTTAAGCTGGTCACCTTACCTACTTCCATCAGGACTTTTTACACTCAGGAAAAATATTTATTTCTTTCCTAAACACAAGCATGAGGAAAAAAGAGGGATAGGAAGGTAAGGATACATCTGTACAAGATAGGGAAAAGTGGTATGTGCCTGATGTGGAGCAGCAAAACTTTTCAATGAAGAGAAGCAGAAGATATGGAAAATTAATAACAGTAAACAAAAATATCTTCTAACTCTCATTTCAGAAAAGCAATCAATTAAGTCAAGACTGAAATTTTAGCAAAATATTACATCACTATGATACTGCATTTCAGCACAGACTGGCCTTTGGCTGTCTTTTTTTTGGTCGCTTAGTAGGATTTTTCCCTCCTGTCATTTCTTTCTAAAGTACAAAAAGAAATAAATACTTTTTAACTTGTCTTCTTACTTCAATGTATTGATTTGTTTAAAACTCAGAATTTCTAAGACTTGAATGGATTTGGTTTCAATGCAAGGGCAAGGCAGCAGGCCAGTTTCCTGGGTCAGCATAACCATTACGTAAACACCATGTCACACTTTTGTGACTCATTCTTTCATGTCACATTTTTATTATTTTTCTTATAACATTCATCAATATTAGAGGGGGGGGAAATTCATACAAACTAGCAACTGCTTTTGTCAGTCATGTCTGTTCCAGCGTTTTACAATATGGTAATTGAGTTGTGTCCAGGCTGTGATAACCAGTTGCAATGGGAATTTTGGACAAGCCAGTTCCTAAGGAGGCTTGAGGCATTTTTAAAACATTATGAAAGTTTATGTCAAGTTCTCTCAAGGGTCTGGAACTTCCTCTTAGTGTCCCACAATTACAGCTGACTGACTGTCTTGCCGTCATCTCAGGCTCTGACTTGGTGCCATGGATGACAAATATGGAACAAAATATCCTGTCTTACAATAATCCCTTGGTACTTCATGGTTAACCATTTCTGGCTTCAATACACCCCAGATTTTTTTTTCCCTTGTCTTTATTGCCTTTACCATCTTTACTGTCTGTACTCTGTTTACTGTCCGTCCATGCTGAACCTTCAGTTCTTGTGTCTCATCTGGTAACATAAAAGGCCCTAAGTAACCAGTCCCTTCAGGGGTCAGGTTAGCTGAGCCCTATAGTACGTGGAATCACCTGACCAGGGAGCTGTACTTCGTAGCGTATGAACTGTCTGATTCTGACGCAGCACATGGACATTTCAGCTTGTTGACTCTGAACCAGTAACCTTTTATTCTTCACATGTCCCTCCATACATACAGCACACTTGAGATGGCAACTTCTGAGAAAAAGGTCATGAGCTGTGTTGGGAGAAGTCTGGTGCTGGAATGGATGAATACATTCTACCCAACCGAGAATAATTGCTTTAGTCATGACACAAGATAATACTAGAGTTAGGTGGTACCTTAGAGACCATGGGATCTATCCAATGGATGTGTTGAAGTTTTTTGACCCAAAGAAGTTTCTTCACACCAAATATGACTTTTCAAGCTGTCCAGCAGATTTGGTCCTCACTTTACTTGTGTGATTATTTTATAAGCCAAGTTACATTCAGTGTATTTCTTCCACAGCTCAAACTTACTTATAAGGAAATCAATAAAACACTTCAAGTTAGCTGACAAATATTGAAAAAATACTAGCATTCATTTCCTAGTGGAATATTTAACTATTTTCCAATTAATTATTCCTCTGAGGATGTAAATGATCCTACCTTAAATCAAAAAACAGAAAGATTTTTTTTTAATAATTTGTTTAATATTTAGAAAAATCCATAGGTATGTTTGAGCATCAGTTTGAGCATCTACATCACTCAACATATGTGTCTGGTATAGACTTTGTACACTGACAGATCAAATACCTCTGAAATTACAGAATACATTCTGTTTGCCATTTAAATGTCCAGAAAATGTATACCTTAGCTTTCCAATACATTCTTTTGCCAAAGTACCTTTTATCGACTTTGCAATGAAGATGGTAATCAATGAAACTGAGAATTTGCCTTGCCTGAACAATGACCTGAACCCTGTAGTAGCAGTTCACCTGTTTTTCTTGTGAATATACCTGTCATGTTTCCAGAGCTGAGATTGTTTCAGCAGTTGTTTTTCACAGACTCCTGTTTGCAGATACTCTGTCAGTGGGTAAGGTCCACAGTAAAAGCAGGGTCAGATCAGGTGGGCAGGCAGGAGCAGAGACCTCCTGGAAGACCCCCAAGGGCTACAGGAGCAAAGCCCTTCTTGAAATTACTCCTAATACAGTGACACAACACGGTTTTGCATTATTCCAAGTAAACAGGTTTTGCCTATTTATTCAGTGTACATTTCAAACGCTGTTTGTTCTTTGCCACCACAACCAATGCAAATTTATATTATTGCTTCCCTGGATTCCCTTTGCTTTCTTATGGATGCATTATTCCTAATTCTTTTCTCTGACATGCATTCAGTCTGTTTTGGATGCTTCCAAAGAGGGGGGAAAGTACATGAAAATATGTGTTGGGGAAAAAAATCAGAGGTTTTATTCTGGTGGGTATTTTGTTTTAAATGTAGAGTTTTCTTTGACAACAAATGAGGGTGAAAGAAGTGAGGAACCAACAACACTCGAAAGAATTTAATGAAGGAAAACAAATACAGTTGGGTCTCCTATACGATGGTACCACAGGTCTTGTCCGCTATCCGCGAAGCCCTCCTTCCGCATACAGTGGCAGCTCATTAATATGCAAATTTGCCCCACACCCTCACACGGCCCCCCAGTACTGTTTCAGTGCTGCGTTGCTGCTTATCTGTTGCCATGGTGGCCGTGCTGGGGTGGGGGGAGCGGCGGAGCAGCTGCAGCAACTGTGCAAGTTGATTTGCATATTCATGGCTGCATAATTGAATATTCATGTGTACTAGGTCACATGCGCAGTTGCAAAAAGGGGCCTCCTTAATCGCTGAAAAATCATGCCGCTAAGATGTGAAGCTGCAATATGGGGGGCGCGAAGTGGAAGAGGGCCAACTGCATGAGGCAGGACTTTTAGATTTACTACAAGCAGTGAAAAATAATTAATTCAATACATATGGAAAGAAAGGCAGATGAGGCATAGTTTAAACAGTTTGAAAGAAAAACAAGTGGAGTTTTGTTCTCAATGAAACCATAAAAACTTCCCTGCTTATGTCTTTTTTTAATTTAATAGAAAAATACATTAAAAAACATAATTTCTGTAGAAAATTTAAATCTTATAGTGCCAGAGAGCTGAAATAAATGACACACTGGAAATCAAGAATTTTTTCTGGCTTTTATGACTCTAACTTTTGTAATGGTTGAAAGGCTCTTTTTTCCTACTTTTTGTTTTCTGTATGATACTTCTACATACTTAGTTCAATCTGCATTTACAGTGCACTTATTTTCCTCACCTCATAATGACTAATTTAAAAAGAAAAAGCAAACCAAAAATTGACTTCATCTCATTCTGCTTTAAACATTTCGAACAGAAAAATCCAGGAGAGAAGTGCTGGAGTGGCATCAAATAACATGACTGACCTGACTTCTCAAAACTTCTCTGAAACTATGATAATGTATGACAGAAGAGATAAGTGCCTTATCTGTGCTTGAAGAAAAAGGTCAATAAAAATGTATTAAAAATTTAAACAAAACCATTTCCTTTGCCAGCCAAATTCATCACAACTTTAAGATAATGCCTGAAGATAGGCAAGGAACTGAAAATAAAAAGTGAACTAAATGCATGCTGAGAGTTTATAGCTTTAAATAACAAGTAGATTTATAAATAAGTTCTACTTGATCACTGCATTTTATCAGACTTCAAGGGTAAAGTGTGAAAACAGGGAGTATGAAGAAGAAAAGCTTCACAGAAAGCCAGACTGGGGATTATTTGTGTGATAAAACCTTTAGGATGTGATTAGTCAAATCCCAAAAGAAACATATGGGTATGAAAGGTGCAGCCTGTTCCAACATAATTTAGTAGTGATAAAGGAGACCATATTTTACCAGGCTCCTTTGGACTGCTTCCTCATAACTCTTGTCTCCTTTACCTCACTTGACTGGCTCCCCAGGATAAAGAACTGGCCTGGCCTTTCTGGTACCCCAGGCTTCTCTTATCTGGGGCCCAGTGACCTATCATCATGTAAAGGAACTGATTTAATTCAACATTTTTGGAGAAAAGTCATCACTGTGGTCCCAGGTCCATTTTTCCCAGTGTTGGCTGGATGCTTTCCTGTCCTCAGTCTGGTAATACCTCTAATTCAAATTGCTGCAAGAGTGCAGTGTTGGCACATGTTTAATTTGGGACAAGAAGAATCTGTTGGTTTCCAGTAATATGGATCATGCTGCCAACTCTCTGTGATCAGCAGCACTTTTCATGTCCCAGGGAGCTCCAATATTGCTTCACAGAGAGCGTGCCTTGCTTCTTGTCTCTGCCCTTCCTTTCTTCTCCTCTAGCTAGAAAATCTGTTACCCATGTGAAAAAAATTGTTTAGGACAAATAACTTGTGAAAGTTTCTGCCCTGTGAAAGATAAGAATGATCAAAATTTATGACAAAAGCAGTGATTATTTAATTGACCCTATATAGTCTAAGGAGTTTTTGGTCATGCTGGATTTCACACAGTGGTGCCATGGTTATGTTTGTCAAATCAGATGTAGTTCATAGGCTGTGGACATAATCTTGACCCGCAAGTGCTGTAGGTTGCAAATATGTACAAATCATTGCTACAGATAGCCTGAGTAAAAGATCTGGGGTTTAACTTCAGGTTGTTAATATGCTGATTTTTTTTCTTCATTCTTTTTAATATTAAAAAATACAAATAGTATCTGCTGACTTTTGTTTTTTGCTAAAAACTTACCGCTGAAATCTCTCTGAAACAGTAAAATAAATACGTGCAGCATAGTAGTTCTCCCAGAAAAGGTTCAGAAAATATCGATGTGAAAATAAGTTGGATCCTTTTGAATTGAAAGCTTAGGGCAACAAATCTCACTACTAAAAACAACAAGAGAAGGTACCATTCCTCACTAATTCTCAGTGCTCCAGCCAACCCTATTAATTTTAGTTACTTTCTGCATTACTCATGATTAAACGCTTAAATCTTCATAACCTCAGACTGATGACCTGTCACTAGTGCAGTTCCACAGGGCTCCATCTTAGGCCCTGTGCTCTTCAGCACCTTCATAAATGACTTGGTTGCAGGACTGGAGGGGATACTGAGCAAGTCTGCAGATGACACAAAACTGGGAGAAACTATTGAGTCCCTTGAAGGCAGAGACGCCCTGCAGAGAGGCCGTGACAAATTAGAGGACTCAGCAATCACCACCCAGATGAAGTTTAATGAGGGAAAGTGCCAGTCTGGACCTCGAATGGGACCAATCCAGATCTACAGGCAGACTGGAGAATGAGATGCTGGAAAGCAGTATCATGGAAAGGGACCTGCGTGTCCTGATCAGTGGCAAGTTGAATCTTAGTCAGCAGTGCCCTGGCAGCCAGGAGGGCCAACCACGTCCTGAGAGGATCAGGCAAAGCATCACCAGACAGTCGAGGGTGGTGACTGTCCTACTCTCCTCTGCACTAGTGTGGCCTCACCTTGAATATTGTGGCAGTTTGGGGCATCACAATAAAAAAAAGATATTAAGTTTTTAGAGATTGTCCAAAGGAGGGTAACAAAGATGGTGAATGGTCTGGAGGGGAAGCCGTACGAGGATTGGCTGAGGTCACTTGGTCTGTTCAGCTGGAGAAGAGGACACTGAGGAGAGACCTCATTTCAGTTACAACTTCCTCATGGCGGGAAGAGGAGGGGCAGGCACTGATCTCTGTGGTGACCAGTAACAGGACCTGAGAGAATGGTCTGAAGTTGTGACAGGGGGTTTAGGTTGGGTAATAGAAGAGGTTCTTCACTCAGTGGGTGGTGGAGCACTCGAACAGGCTCGCAGGGCAATTGTCACAGCACCAAAGGAGTATTTGGAATATATTTGGAATATATTCTTGGTCACATCGTGTGACCCTTGGGGATGGTCCTGTGCAGGGCTAAGGGTTGGACTCAGCATATTCTATGATTCTGTGATTCTATATCTGATAACAAAAAGATAATCTGCATGATGTCTCTAGCTAAATCCTGTCTCTTGGGAATTTCACTAGGTCGGTGTCCTGAAGGAGGATTCACATGAACTTTGTGAAGAGAGAAAAATTTTCATCTGAAGCACAGAACACAAATACATATTTATCTTCCTCGGTAAAGAAAAGTGTCTCTTCACGGCTGGAAGGCTCCACTATAAATCAACTATATAAATCACTAGTTTTAAATCTTACTTATACCCTAAATCAAAGGAACACTTGACATGTTTATTCCCATAATAGATAGTGAAACATTTAGTTCCATTATTTTCAGACTACATCTAGGATGGCAAATGTACTGAAAACCAGACTAGTTCTGTTTGGAGTGGAAGGGGAAATTTTTCTATCCATGTTCAAAATACTTTCAGTTATTTGGGTCTACACTTTTCTTTGGCAACTGACATAAAATAATTATTACATTGTGATCTCTGAAGAGGTTTCACTGCCTGGACATTTTCAAATACAGAAAGAACAGGCTTCATAAAACTGATTATATAATGCCTTAACATTATTGTTTGTATTGCATTGCCAAAGTCTTAAAGAGTGTCTTGAAGACTATTCCTATCTAATAGGTTACAGGTTTCCAGATGAAATGAATGAAAAAGCTGTTGTATTTTGGGGATTGTTAATAATCTTATTGATCTCACTTAATGCATGCTTTCATTATAATGATGATTTAACTGCATATTAAACCTACATCCTTATTTGTAGTTTTTCCAAGAAGACTTCTTACTGCTTTGGCATTTGCAATTGTTTTGTTGAGAAATACCAGAGCCTGTAGGCTGCTTGCAGCTTCTACTGAGATGTCAGGTACCCTAGAACACTGAGACAAATTCTGATGGACTGTTTTGTTTTCTTCTAATGTAATGAAAAGGATGAAAACTTGGAAAGCAATGCTGTGCTCAAGGTCAGTTCAGTTTGATAGGACCAGCTTCCAAAATAACAAGAAGTTACTCTTGAATTGCTTCTTTTGAGAAAAATGTTCTGCTTCATTTCCTCAGAGTCCTTGTTAGGGATCATATTATCTGTGCTTATCACAGAGCATGGCTCTTCCCCCTATTTCTTGCCAAGTCAGGCTTCCATACAGAAACAGCTGTTTTTCATGAGGATTGGGAATGGATCATATCTAGTCCAAACCTTCTTTGGTCACTGGCCCCGAGAGCAGGTGCTACTTAGACATCACACTTGATGTTAAAAAGGCCATACAATTATTAGGCAGTCAGATGAACATAAAGCTATATGGAGACTGGGGAGAGGAAGAAGAGAAGGAATAACAGCCCCTGAAGCACAGCCTCTGTGGGAGAAGGAAGAGAGAGAACCAGCCCTAAAACAGAGCAGAGTGTAGAATGATAGTGCAGTTCCAGAACAGCTGTATCGAACAATGAATAATCAGTCAAGTACATCAAGCAGCAAGGCTTCTAGCTGGGCTTTTTGGAAAGTCTTCTGTGATTTAAGAGAACAGCTACCATTGACTTCCAGTAGGGCTCAAGCACTTTCTAAAATTTACCTCTTAACAGATCAAGCTGTTAGTTGGTGTTCTTTGTACTTTGTTCTTTTATAGCCTTGTTCTTTTCTTGATTTGGCTGCCTTGGAAACCTACTGCCAGTTTCCATGGAGCAGTGCACTACAGTTTATACTACATATATAACTATGGCCTTACCTTTATATTCACTTCTTCTACAACATGACAGCATGGCAATGGTCATCCTCAAATCTCTGACCACCCGAAAGACAGTCCTTTTCTGGGAAAAGCATGTGACCATGGAAATGTTTGCATGTCAATGAATACACTGTCCCCTCGCTATTGTCTTGTACTATCCAGTTCCACACCAATGTGACATTTGAGACCATGCTAATTGTAACAGCTCGAAAACTGACTCTCCTTAACTAATGAGAAAAATAAAACTTGGAGGTGACCAACTTTCTTCAACACTTTCCTGACATATTGAGATATGTGGCCATGGTGGACCACAGGATGGTAGGGCGTGATTTGCACCCTGACAACTTTAGGTATGGCAGGGAAGCTTGAGAACAGCCTCTGAGAAGTCAAAATGGGGAGCTCTTAATAGATGTAAGAAACAACTGCTGGGAGAAATGCTTCCAGGACGTATTAGTGAGCTTTAGAAACTGAGGACTATATTCAGCAGTACCTCAATACTGCACAGTAGATTTGTGCCAAATCAGCAGGAGTAGGCACATGCCCGGGCAGTATATGTCTTCCTGTTTTCCCTTGAGGAGGTAAAAGCAATCATATTAGTTTTAAAAGTGTTTTTTGTCACATCTAGAAGTTTCACAAATAAAAGGAAAATCCAATTGAAACACTCCTTTCCATGGCACAGCTTGACACATCCAGGGTAATTACAAAACTTGGGGTATCTTGGCTTTTGTTTGGAGATTTGGGGGTTTGTTCAAAATCTTCTGTTCTCCTTCTTTCTCACTGTGATTCAGAGACATTAACTGTATTTTGAAGAGACAAAAATCTTAGAATCCAAGATAAATGCATTTATTTGTGTGTAATTCCCTTTTGAAATTCCCTATTGGGTTCTATCTATATCTAGTTCCTATTTATAAAGGGAGGAAACACATACTGTCCAGTATCTGTATAAATGTAATTCAAAATGTGAATATGTTCTGATTTACAGTTTTAACGGGTAATGGTGTTCCCACTCTGCATCAACAGCCTGTTGATTTTCCTGAATTCAACATAACAGTGAATGTTTACCCTTTTACAAGGGAGACATCTTACTTTTACTGGACAGAGGTTCAAGTCATGTCTGAGTTTCATGCATTACTGCAGAATTTCTAGGTTGCCAGGGTTCCCTGGAGACCATCTAGCCCAACCCCACTGCTCCAAGCAAGGTCAGCTAGGTCACATTGCTCAAGGCCGTGCAAAGGCAGGTTTGAAGAACTGCAAGGACGAGGACTGAACAATCTCTTCAGAAAATCTGCTGCTCCAGTATTCATCTCAGAGTAAAAATATTTTTCTTACATTTAAATGGAGTTTTCCATGTTTTAAATTTTGCCCACTTCCCTGGGCAACACTGAGAGTAGTCTGGCTTTGTTGTCTTTCCTTTCTCCCAGCCAGGTATTATTACACATGGATAAGATGTCCTTGAGCCTTATCCAGTCTGTACAGATCCAGCTCTCTCAGCCTTTCTTTGTACAACAGATGCACCAATCCCTAAAACCACCTTAATGGTCCTTGGCAAGACTTGCTCTATGACCGTTTTGTACTGAGGAGCACAGCACTGGGCACAGCTCTCCAGATGCAGTTATATCAGCAGAGGGGAAGGATCATTTCCCATCTGCTGGAATTGTTCTTGTTATTGATATCATGCACAAGAAATCTGTCTTAAGTAAATGAGTTTTTTTCCCTACCAAATTATTTCATTTGAGCAGCTGTTGGAATCAGAGAAAATAGAGCTGTGAGCACCAGGACAAATTTGAACTTCATGAGTTTCCCTCTTGTCTGACAGCAAGAGAAGAGTAACTCTAGAATACTCTTGTTTCATTTGAGGTAGTTATACACTATTGCTTCTATTTAGTGCTCTTAAATTCTCATTTATTCCCACATAAATTTGACAGTGTATTTCGAATCAGGTCCTTAAAGAAAGAAGTGCATAAATGCATTTAAAAAACATTATTTGATGGGCTCGTTAGGCTATAAAGTTCTTGTGTTATTTCTCAGTGAAAATGGAAAGTAGTTTTGTACTAAAAACAATCCATAAGGTGATAATTTTTAAGTACTAAAAATGGAAATTTACACAATTTAAACTGAGTAGTAACCTTAGTTCTCTAACGACACTGATTTAAAGAAAATAGCTGCCACTTTTTTCTTTAAAGAACTCTAGGACTAGCTGGAGAACTCTAGTAACTGAAAGTTTAGTACACCGAAAATCATAAGAGAAAAATCATTATGCCGTAAAATATCTTAAATTTTCTGTAATTTTTTTTAAATGTGAGAGACTTAGGCTAAAATATTGTAGATGGATCTTGAAGCTGATGAACACAGTCGCCATTAATGTTCAGTAAGGAATAATTACGTTGATTTTTCAGTGTGTTCCCATCCTGATAAACTTCTTGCAGGGAGAAGTGCAGTGTCCAGTAGGACTTCCATAGTTCCTGGATTTATTAGCTCTGCTCAGCCTCTCAGTAGTGGTGATGTCTGATATGCCAGAACCAATTCATAGGAAGTAGTCTAGGGTAGGAAGACATTTGCTAAAAGGCCAGGTACTGAATAAAGTAAATTGTAAAAACTAAATATCTCTCCAATAGGTATGTTTTATTTTCACAGGAAAAGTTTCATTTGGAAAATTTTGATTACATAGTGATTTGCTAGCAACAAAAAAATTTCCTGGGGCAAAGCAGCAAGTAAGGACAGAAACATGAGGAGTGGGTTCAAATATGTCACAGAAGTATACTAAATTTCTATTATTAAAAATATTTGGAAAAGACATTACATGTAAACTTACAAAACAATGCTGACATATGTGAGGTATCTGGATTTTCTTTGACAAAAATTGAAGAACAAACTTTGAAAAGCTTGCTGGTTTACTGTCATCTGCTGAATCTGGCCCTAACCCACACATGTCTTCCCCTACAGGGGAATGCTTTAGAATCGTACACTCATAGACAGACCATAGAATGGTTGTGAAGGGAATTTGGAAGGTGGGAAGAGATTTTAAAGATTATCGAGCCCAACTCCCCTGCCACCTTCCACTAGATCACGTTTCTCAAAAGCCACACATTTCCAGATGGGACACACACAACTCTTCTGGGTAACCTGTTCCAGTCTGTCACCCTCATAGTAAAGAAATTCTCCCCTTAACCTAAATCTACTCTCTTTCAGTTTAAAACTCTTAGCCCTTGTTCTGTCACTAAAAGTAGTATTAAAAAGCCTCTGTCCATGTTTGTTATGAAGCATTGAAAGGTCAAAACTTCTCCCTAAAGTTTTCTTGATGCGAAAGAAAATGAACTCTCTCAGCTTTCCTTCAGAGAAGAGTGTTTCCATCCCTCTGATCATTTACGTGTCGTTCCTCTGAGCTATCTATGAAAGATCCATGTCTTTTTTTATGCTATAGACCCCATAGATGAATGCAGTAGCCATACTTTTTTCCCCCAGCCATTATTCATAAGCTTCAGCAGAACATATTGTTCAAATAATGGTTTCAAAAAAAGAGCAATTTAAACAATGGAATGGGTGGTTTCAAAAAAAGAGCAATTTAAACAATGGAATGGGTATTATAGCATTGAAAATATGAATCTTTCTCTTGATTTCTCTGCAAAATCTGACAATAAAATTTAAAGTGTGCAAAAACTGTTGTAACATACTACTGTTAGGATGCAAATGTTACGCCCTGACAAAAAGACTTTGTGATCCACAATCAGAAAAAACCTTTGGCATGTAATAGGCTGTGGTTTGAACACAGGTTTCAAAAGACCTAGATGCTCTGCCAGCAGTACAATTACTGTATGTGTTACTTGGCTTTGATAGGATCAGGCTATCATAGGCCATGAAGACTTTGTATTTATGATTTCTCTTCTCCCCAAAGGTAAAGCCAAAACATAACATTTCTATTAATATTTAGAGTGGATATCCTGCTTCATCTTCTAGCTAACTCTGAGTGGCATTTGGACTGATGTGATTTTTCTGGATTGCCTGTTGATTCTTATCTACAGATAGTAATTTTTTTTTCCCATTTAATATTGTAGGTACTTTTTTTCATTTAATATTGTAGGTACCTACCTGTCCCCTGTAGCTGCTTGTGCCTATAAGTGCTTGAGCCAAACATTCAGATGCCTCTGCCTTTTTCCAGAATTACTGGTCAACTCCAGCAAAAAATAGTTTTCCCAACATTCCTTAATCACCCTCAATTCTGGTATCATCCCCATACTCCCCAGTGACCCATCTATTTATTGTAAAACTTCAAGATCTGGTTCAGGTAAAGGTTGCAACATTGGTTCCGCTTGGGGGAGGCAAAGGAAGCAAGCAAGCAAGACAATGGGGGTTTGTATCGAGTACCAAGGAAGTCCATGGACAAGTTGCACGGAAACCTCACTTGCTGCATTAATGGATTTTGGTGTCTATCTCCAGCTGATTATCTGACTGCTGAGCATAGTTCAGTATCTCCCCCCCAAAATGCTGTAGTATCTGCTTTTTCTACTTGCTGTTCTCAAAATCACACTGTTCCTAACTTCTTTTTCCATGTAACTCCCAGCATACCCACTTGTTATTGGGATTCATATTTCTCCTTAGCTAAAAGAAATGCATCTGGGACCACTCCTTAGATGAAGTCCTTAGCTGTGTTGGCACAAGTGTTGTCTGAATAGGTTTATGATGAATTGATTGCTCTTCCATGCTATCATGTTGTATCATGAACATTGGATTTTGAGAGCAATTTGAATGATTCTACAGATAGTAATCTTTTTAGCCAAAATGACTTTTGTATGAATGCAAAAACATTCAACTCTGGTAGCCTTTGGTAGTGTCAACATCTATAGGGTTTGTGTGAAGTTGTTTATTTTAATTATTTTTCATTCCATTTGCAAAAACTTGTGGTAACTGGACAGAACTTGCTCTTCCTGATAGTTGTTCCTGCTATCTCATCCATGCCCTTCTACTACAGCTTATTTTCCCAGGTAATATTCTATATGGAGATATTGTGCAGAGACTTCTGTGGAGCACAGATTGGCATAGGGTGCCACACATTTCTGTCAGACAAAAACTGTATATGTTTCCTATCCTGCAATGTTTTAATATAGGATGATAGACAAGACTATGCAACCCTTTCGCATAATAATTTCTCCCAGTATAAAACATATATCTATGCAACATCATACTATCAAATGTCCATAGCCTTTCTGTAAAGAGCTATTTATTGTGCATCATGTAACATATAGGCTTGCATAGTTTTCTTTTTGTTCCCTTTTATTCTTCCAGTTGAGTCTAGTTTTGGAATGCTCTTATTCATTTACATTTTGGCCATACTATCTTTTTCAAAAGAGGCAGAGATGAAGTTCTTATTCTGAAAAAAGTTGAATGTCCTGTGCCAGAATGTAATTTTTAAAATTGATCTAAAATCACTTTTGACTTTAAGAAAGCCTCTTAAAGGAACAGACTAGCACTTAAATAATGAGTCTTTATTGCAATTGTGATTTAGGTCCTAGTTTCTACCCCGAATACAAGCAATTCATTTGACAAGAGGAAGTAGGTGAAACAGTTCTGTAAAAAAAAAGGTGAGAGTCAAGAATTCTCAGTATAGTATTTATATAGTTCATTTCCATTTCCTTAACAAATCATGCAGGCAGAATACCAGGCACTCCAAGCTTCAGCTCAGTGTTTGGGAGAGAGCAATGGCAAAGTGTGTGCACAGGAATATGTCTACACAGCACATGAGTTCTCTGGACTCAGGCAATCAAAATGCAAGCCGTTGTGTGTTTGTGTGTTGTGTTCGTAACATGGGGGAGGCATGAGAAAGCAGCCCTTCATTTTCTGAAGTGAAGTATTATGGTCACATACTTAGATTCGTGCTGTTATGTGTGTAAAAATTGATAGAACAGAATTTAAGATGCATTTTTGTTTGGCATCCCTTGTTAGAGGCACAAACAGGTTCCCATCAGTTTTTGCCCTACCATACGTCCCATTACAGAGCCCTCTCAATCCCATTGTTTTCTTGGAACACAAACTTTTCATGAGCTCTCAAGATTCATCTTGCTTCATTTTAGACTGAAATAAAATTTTTCCTTGATATTTATCCTGAATTTCCCAAGCAGCACAGACAAGAATTTAAAATACTCAAGTATTTACCCAGAACAAAAACTGTAATTCCAGATTATTTTTTACTAGCTTTAGCATCAAGTGAATACACAAGTGGATTTTGTAGGTCTTGTTTAGCTGTTTAGCACAGGCTTAGTGGATGAATTTCTTAATTCTTGAAGGATGGTCCTTGTCCCAGAAATCCAGCAGAAGTGCTCCACTAGTTTTTCTGAATTTGTTTACTCTGTTTTCAGAAAATTATCTACAATGACTCCTAACTAGTAATATCTCATTTCAAGCTTATCATCATCTGTTTGTATATAAATTTAGGACTTTGTTTTCCCCATGTTCATGGCTTTGCATTTATTGAATTGAAATTTCACCAGCTGCTTTATGTCTCAATTACTCAACATCATAAAAGCATTTTCAACTCTTTGCAATTTGAATAATTTTATATCATTAACAAACCTTGATATCTTTATGTCTTCTGCGTCTCTCTACTTCCTGTATTCTTCAGGAAGATGCTGAAAAACACCAATGTAAGAGCAATTCTCTGTATGGTAATTCCTCTCCATTATTATTTCTATACTTTGCTTTCTACCTAACTGTTGGTAATTCACACTGTCTGTGAGAAAAAACATTCCTCTTATTTCTCTATAGTTTAGGTTTTTTAAAATAATTTCATGGTTGTCCTCCAAACTCTTTGACTGCCTTCTTTATTACCCTGGACCACCACTATAAAACGTGTTTTCAGACTTCTTCAAGGAACTCTAAGGATTGTCAGAAAGCATTCCCAGTGGTTGGTAGCTCTATGGGCATGACACATGCAGGCCCAGGAAAGCACCAAGCTGTTTGTTGTGGGCAGTAGAGGGGGATGGTGAGAGGCCAAAGCATTGACCCTACCTTTGTGTAAGTCAAGAAAGGTCATTAGGGCCTGCTCTCAGCTGGGTTGGCTCCCAAGAAGTGCTGGGTGTGGAAGCCAACTGGGATGGGGCATTAGAGGACCCCATAGCTGTGCTCTGCCGCTGGGGTCTTTCAGTCCCTGTGCACTTTCTTCTGTCAGCCAGGGTGCTTTCTCCCATGGTATGTCAAAGGCAGCACTTGCCTCCCTCTGGCAGGTCTTCTCCTATTTCTCTCCCCTAGCTAGATGATTTATAAGACATGACTTTTCTACACAAATCTCCTCCTGCTTCATGATCAAAATACAGTGAGCCCTCACATATTTGCACTCCGCATATTCATGGTTTCTCCCAGTTGTGCGTACACACACATGCACAGATGCCATGAGTTCATACTGCGAACTCACTCTACCCATGAGTATGTAATGAGCTCATGAATATGTAAATTGATCCCACCTGGGAGCTACCAGGGGTGGGGAGGGGAGGGAGCCATGAACCACATGCTGCATGGCCCAGCCTGGCCTGGCTGGGATGCATTTAGTGTAAATGTGGCTTTGCATGGCTGGAATTGTTACCTGCCAGGCTGCAAGATGGGGCTGCCATTGTGTGCATCTGTGCACAAGAGCGGGAGTGGGAAGCACCTTCCCCCCATCCCCCAGGGCTGGTGAGGGGGGGGCCAGCTGCACTGTGCCAAACTGAGGCAAGCAGAAGCCTGCTGGTGCCGTGCTGCCAAGCTGAGCCAAGGAGCGTGGAAGTCTGACCATGCCAATGAGCTGAGCCAAGCCAAGTCTGCTGCCTGCAGTTTCCAAGCACCGTCCATTTTCACTGTTTAAGGGGAAGGGGAGTGCTGCCGGGCAGGTGACATGAAGGCAACGGAGCTATGGCACCACTTCTGGGCATGGGAGGGTAGCGATGGCACACCACATGCTGCTTTTGGGACCATGAGGGACCATACCAAGTCATGCACCTCCCCTGGGACCAAGCTTGGGCTGGCGCAGCCCCTGACTGCGCTTTGTCAGGGCCACTGGGCTGGATAGAGGTGAGGCGGAGGGTGGCAGAGCTGCGATCAGTGGGAGGGCATTCAGCCCACCCAGCTCCTTCTCTTTGGAGCTGCTGCCTCATTTTTGCGAGCAGAAGTGGCGTCTGAGCTCGCCTGTGAATGGAACCAGCGCAANTGCTGCTTTTGGGACCATGAGGGACCATACCAAGTCATGCACCTCCCCTGGGACCAAGCTTGGGCTGGCGCAGCCCCTGACTGCGCTTTGTCAGGGCCACTGGGCTGGATAGAGGTGAGGCGGAGGGTGGCAGAGCTGCGATCAGTGGGAGGGCATTCAGCCCACCCAGCTCCTTCTCTTTGGAGCTGCTGCCTCATTTTTGCGAGCAGAAGTGGCGTCTGAGCTCGCCTGTGAATGGAACCAGCGCAAGACCGAACAGTTCAGTCTGCCTGATATGAAACATTGGCTTGGCTGGACTTGGCTGCAGCTAGGGCTCCTTCACCAGTGCTTGGCTAGGCTTGGGCTTTTTTGCCACTGCTCGGCTCGGCTTGGGTGGATTCCCAGGTACCCTTTGTTCCAAGCCACCACTTGTGGTCACGGGAGGAGAGGGGTGGGGAGTGGGAGCGAAGATCCCCGGGGCTGCCATGGCAGCGGAGAGGGAGCAATCATCCAAATGTAAGGTCTCTCAAGGCAGCATTACATACTTTGTTTTCAATACAGGAGGTGTTTGTGGCCATGTCAGATAAACTTAAAACAATCAATACTGGGGAGGGGCTGTAAGAGGCTGGACAGGTTGGGGAGCTCTCCTTTGGGATGTGGGGGCAGGTGGGGGGAGGATGTCTGGAGACAGGGGAGAGAGAGGGAAGGGGGGAAAGGAGCCGCAAGCAGGGCAGCAGACAGAGGGGTGGAGGGGCGGGCACGGAGAAGCAGGGCTGCATGCTTGGTTCCGCTGGGACTCTGGGAATCATTCTCTACATCTGCTGCTGCAGCAGCCATTTAAAGTGGAGTTTCAAAGGCTGTGCTCAACACTCGGCCTCACGCCGACAGTGCTGTGTCTGCTGGCAGCGGTGGCCCCAACTTTCAGCTTTCTAGCCATAAGGTAGACTGTGGTGCACCTATACCAGTAGACAGGTATATTCTACTATAAATGTAGCTGAGCTTTGACCTGAAACAATAGAAACCTTAGCTCATAATATCCATTAAAAGAATGCAGGATTAATTTGGACTTGTATTTTGTCTAGTTGGAACAAACAAATTTCTCTAGTACTTTTAATTATAGCTGTCCTATAAGTCTAGTCTCACAGAGCTAATGAGATGACACTTAGCTCTCCTGAGCAAGATTTGAAGAGGTCTCAGGAGCTCTTGGGGCTTTTGCAACCTTATATGTTACGTATGTGCCATATAGCAGCTGAAAGAGTCCATAGTGTCAGTCACAAACAGGTTATGCATCAAATCACACAGTGCTGAGCTGTAATGCTGATGTAACCAGGAAGTATCTGTCCCAGAAGAAGAGCTGCTGAAGAACAGATGTGGAAATGAGTATGTGCTGAAACAGCTACATTTGATGTAACAGAAATACTGAAGTAATAATAGAAAATGACATATTAAAGCTTGCCACAATGTTATTGGTGCTACTTTTACTGAGCTCAATTATTTGTGTTTGATTTAATTGCTTTGCATGGCTACATGTTCACAGCCTTCTCTGTGAGATGTGTGAGGGTTCCTTTTAATACTTCTACATTTTTAAAGTTTTTTACTGCTTTTAGGTTATCTTCTCTGAACTTTCATTTTGCCTGTAAATTTTACCTGCCACTATTTCACTAAGAAAACCTAAATTGCTTTTGAAAAGGATCTCCATTTGTGTCCTGGCCTAAGAACCTGCTTTCAAACTTCAATTCACTGACCAATGCATTATTCACCTCTGCTTGAAACAGCCTATAAAGTTTCTTGGGACCAGTTTAGACAGATATGAATTGAACT
>WEKX01016311.1:79352-99005 GCA_013390025.1 Pitta sordida | reverse complement strand
CAACCCCCCTCCATAAGCCCCCAAACCACTCTGTAACCTCCACAAATCCCACCCTTACGACCCTACCTAGACCCTCCACCCTGTCCAACCCCCCCCTTAAAATCTCAGGGTCTCCGCAGCCACCCTTTGAGATGTAGCCCTCCCTCCTGCTCCATTTTGGCCCCTCCAGGTGCACCACCTGCACTGAGGTCTCTGCACTGGGGGCACTGGGGGACTAATTCCAAAGAACCTCTCCTGCCCTACCATGCTGAAGGGAGGAAGGACCTTGATCCACAGTAGCCTGCACGCAGTAGCAAGAAGTTCTCGTGGGATGGTGGCGCTAATGTGTGAACCTTTGCCAGCGAATTAGAACATAGGATTCCCATGGTGGTCACATTTGTGCTTGATCCTTCCTTGCCCTCTGTGATGCTCAACTCTGTCCCCAGGCAGAGTGGACCACCAGGTGCACCCACTGCCTGGATTGTCTCAGCACATGGCTTGGACAGGATACACATGCCAGTGAGGCAGCGCCACCTTAGGGGACCCTGGGGTCGTGGAGTGGCCACCTTTGTTGAAATCTGCAAATCTTCCTCTCTGCAGAATGACACAAGTGTCACTTTTGGGGCTACAGTCTCCATGGTTTGTGCTGATAGAAAGCCCGAAATGGATCTGACACCTGTGTCAGTTGCAAATTTTCCTATGCTGTGTTATGTGCTGAAAGTCATCCTGGCTTCTGATGAACGGACTCGCTGCTCGCTGCTTCTGACTGAGCCGTCCCTGATACATATCTTAGGTGAAATGTGTCAACCCCAGGTTATGGACAGCCCCGGCCCTGCAGCCACAGAGCCCCCTCAGCCCTGGTGAGCGCAAAGATGCCTTCTTTGCCACACACCGTGCCGTGTTCCGAGGAGAAGTGGGCAGTGACTAGCAGCGGGACATGCCTGGCACGGGACAGATGGTCCCTACGGCATCAGCACAAAGCTCTTGGAGGATCTTGGCGGCAAGCAGCAGAATTTGCCTGAAAAAGAGAAGTGATTTTTCTTCTTTTATTAGTGAGGGATGGGCTCCCAGCCAGGATCTGTGTCCTGGAGGTTGAAGGGCTGAAGTTAAATGCGTTTAAACTTGGCGGATGCGAGGTATGATGACACCCAGAAAAAGCGCTTGCCAAGGTTTCAACAGCGCACGGGACCCTCTCCGCTGCTGGACCCAGCACCACTGCCATTCCCTACCCCTCCCGCTGCAGGGTCCTGCTCCTCAGCACAGTACAGCAGCGCCACTGGCTCCCGCTGCTTCTTGGAACAGTACGGTGGTGTCGCTGGGTCCTGGTGCTCCCCAGTATGGTACAGCAGTGCTGCCAGCTCCCACCATGTAATGGGACCATGCTGCACCCCAGGTGGGACTGTGCCTAATAATAAGCTGTAATAAGCTGTTGAAAGCATTATAAACCTTCGCTATCACATAAGCTGTGCAACAGTCAAAAGGTAGCGAACTCTGCGTCCCCAAGCGAGTGAGAGATGCTGCCCCCCGCCCCACAGGGTGTGCCAGTCCTACTCCATGGGGAGTGCCAGTCCCGCGCCTTGGCGCGGCTGAGGGACTACACATGTGCAGACAGGAAAACACTACGAAGAATCTAGGGTAGACTATGTTGTCTTTGCAGAATAAAAAACTGCGATGTGCTGGAGCTGCAATAGGTGAATCACGAGGTAGTGAGGGATTACTGTATTTATTCTCTCATTCTGTAGGTTTCCTTCTTGGTTTGTATATTTAATGTGGAATTGTTGTCATATGATGACCTTTCAGCTTTTGAATCACTACTTGCTTGAAAAATTATTATTCTTAAGAACTTTGGCTGTGTAGCAACAAGGCGTTATGATACGAAGTTACTGTATCTTCTGTTATTTTCTTTTGGCTATTGCACATTACTTGGATCAAAACATATGCTATTTTATATTGAATCTTTTAAAAGAATGTTCTGGTTTCTGATTTTAATTTTCTTATCTCACTTGGTAAAGAATATTTACTTAACATACTGTGCTTACTCCTTAGGAATTTCCTTTACTGTCTTCTAAAGATTGCACTTTAAGGAAGAAGGGAATATACATACACTTGTTTTACATATGTCTGACTAATGTATTCAGAAGTGTGTCTAAAACCTGCAAAAAATTTTAAATCATAAGCCATTCTTCCCTAAGCCTTTGATCTCTGTGTTTTGATATATTGCTGTAGGTAAAACTGACCTTACATATGGACTGTGATGTGAAAAGTGGTATGGCAGTGCTGACATTAAGTTACTGTCACTTCCAATATTTTGTCTCTTGTGGCAATTTTACTCACTTTCATTAAAGTGATGGAGTAATTATATCACTCTGTGCCTCTGCTTTTTCATGTTTGGAATATATTTCAATCTTTCTCCAGTTGCATACTTTGAGATTGATAGGTGAGACTTACAGGAATATTACTGGTAATATTAGTACTTCTAAAAATTTATTTCTATTCAGAATAAAAACTGTGGATTAAGAAAGTGTGTAGAAGAAGCTACTGATATGAGGGCAACGTTTATATGTGAGAAATGTGTGTTTTAAAGATGTATATTTAATACAGTGAATCTCCGGTGCATTGCGACCTCTGAATTACGACCTTGCCCATTTGCGAGGAAAATTTATCGCAGTTTTGATTCAACCATTTGCGAGTTTAGCCGGCCAATGCATGCGCAATGCCTCTGCTCTGCTGAGGGGTGGTGCCGCAGTGCCTGTGGGGCAGGGTTCACCCCACCCTGCGGGGAGGGGGCTTGCAATGGCGGCACCGTGCCCCCATCCCTGACCCGAGAAACTGCCTCACGAAGGTGAGGCAAGCGAGGTTGGGCGAGCGCTGTGTGCTGGGAGGGGGCAGCTGTCGCTGCGCCAGGAGGAGGCTTCTGTTCCCCTGCCCTCTGGGACTGTATGGGCAGTGCTGCCTCTCCCGGGACCGGTGGGTGTTAAAGGGAAGGAAACTCGGATACTGACCTGACCTCTCCCCCCCGTCCCCCCTGCCCCCGCCATAAGTGGCATGGAGTGTCGCCGTATTGCAAAGTAGTTAAGGTTTCCCAGGCTCTAAGAATGCCAAGCAGACAGCCCGGGGACACGCTTTCCCCACCACAAAGGAATGGTGAACATGCATGGTGGCAGCAGCCAGGTTTCCAAGCCCCCTCTGACTTGGGAGACCCCCNACCCTTCCCTCGAGAATCTGTGGACTTCTCCGGGCTGCTGGAACCGCGCACTCACAACTCACACCCCACACCGCTGCTCCCTCACGCTGTCCCTGGTGCTCGTGCCCAGGCGTCCCAGTGTGGCGGGGCCACGGGGCCAGGACACCATGCCAGGGCTGCCAGTGCCCAATGACCAGCTCACCGGGGCTGCCAGTGTGGGCTGCCAGCGCAGGGCGGCTGCGGGGCTGGGACGCCTGGACACGATCACCGGGGTCGGGGGGAGTGAGCAGTGGTGNTATAAACCTTCGCTATCACATAAGCTGTGCAACAGTCAAAAGGTAGCGAACTCTGCGTCCCCAAGCGAGTGAGAGATGCTGCCCCCCGCCCCACAGGGTGTGCCAGTCCTACTCCATGGGGAGTGCCAGTCCCGCGCCTTGGCGCGGCTGAGGGACTACACATGTGCAGACAGGAAAACACTACGAAGAATCTAGGGTAGACTATGTTGTCTTTGCAGAATAAAAAACTGCGATGTGCTGGAGCTGCAATAGGTGAATCACGAGGTAGTGAGGGATTACTGTATTTATTCTCTCATTCTGTAGGTTTCCTTCTTGGTTTGTATATTTAATGTGGAATTGTTGTCATATGATGACCTTTCAGCTTTTGAATCACTACTTGCTTGAAAAATTATTATTCTTAAGAACTTTGGCTGTGTAGCAACAAGGCGTTATGATACGAAGTTACTGTATCTTCTGTTATTTTCTTTTGGCTATTGCACATTACTTGGATCAAAACATATGCTATTTTATATTGAATCTTTTAAAAGAATGTTCTGGTTTCTGATTTTAATTTTCTTATCTCACTTGGTAAAGAATATTTACTTAACATACTGTGCTTACTCCTTAGGAATTTCCTTTACTGTCTTCTAAAGATTGCACTTTAAGGAAGAAGGGAATATACATACACTTGTTTTACATATGTCTGACTAATGTATTCAGAAGTGTGTCTAAAACCTGCAAAAAATTTTAAATCATAAGCCATTCTTCCCTAAGCCTTTGATCTCTGTGTTTTGATATATTGCTGTAGGTAAAACTGACCTTACATATGGACTGTGATGTGAAAAGTGGTATGGCAGTGCTGACATTAAGTTACTGTCACTTCCAATATTTTGTCTCTTGTGGCAATTTTACTCACTTTCATTAAAGTGATGGAGTAATTATATCACTCTGTGCCTCTGCTTTTTCATGTTTGGAATATATTTCAATCTTTCTCCAGTTGCATACTTTGAGATTGATAGGTGAGACTTACAGGAATATTACTGGTAATATTAGTACTTCTAAAAATTTATTTCTATTCAGAATAAAAACTGTGGATTAAGAAAGTGTGTAGAAGAAGCTACTGATATGAGGGCAACGTTTATATGTGAGAAATGTGTGTTTTAAAGATGTATATTTAATACAGTGAATCTCCGGTGCATTGCGACCTCTGAATTACGACCTTGCCCATTTGCGAGGAAAATTTATCGCAGTTTTGATTCAACCATTTGCGAGTTTAGCCGGCCAATGCATGCGCAATGCCTCTGCTCTGCTGAGGGGTGGTGCCGCAGTGCCTGTGGGGCAGGGTTCACCCCACCCTGCGGGGAGGGGGCTTGCAATGGCGGCACCGTGCCCCCATCCCTGACCCGAGAAACTGCCTCACGAAGGTGAGGCAAGCGAGGTTGGGCGAGCGCTGTGTGCTGGGAGGGGGCAGCTGTCGCTGCGCCAGGAGGAGGCTTCTGTTCCCCTGCCCTCTGGGACTGTATGGGCAGTGCTGCCTCTCCCGGGACCGGTGGGTGTTAAAGGGAAGGAAACTCGGATACTGACCTGACCTCTCCCCCCCGTCCCCCCTGCCCCCGCCATAAGTGGCATGGAGTGTCGCCGTATTGCAAAGTAGTTAAGGTTTCCCAGGCTCTAAGAATGCCAAGCAGACAGCCCGGGGACACGCTTTCCCCACCACAAAGGAATGGTGAACANCCACAGAGGAATGGCGAGCATGCATGGTGGCAAGCAGCCAGGTTTCCAAGCCCCCTCTGACTTGGGAGACCCCCCCGCCCCCAACCTGAGAATCTGTGGGCTTCTCTGGGCTGCTGCGACCACGCGCTCACAGCCCAAACCCCGCGCCGCTGCTTCCTCCCCCCCGACCCTGGTGCTCGTGCCCAGGCGTCCCAGTGTGGCGTGGCCACGGGGCCAGGACACCATGCCAGGGCTGCCAGTGCCCAATGACCAGCTCACCGGGGCTGCCAGTGTGGGCTGCCAGCGCAGGGCGGCTGCGGGGCTGGGACGCCTGGACACGATCACCGGGGTCGGGGGGAGTGAGCAGTGGTGCGGGGTTTGGGCTGTGAGCGTGCAGTCGCAGCAGCCCAGAGAAGCCCACAGATTCTTGGGAGGGGGTGTCTCCCAAGTCAGAGAGGGCTCAGAAATGGTTCCCTTTGCTCCCCTGTGTTCAGAGAGCTCGAGGGGAGAAGCAGAAAATTGTCCGCAGCGCTCTGGAGTGCCGGGGAGTGTGGCAATGGGCGTGGCCTGCATCCATATTAATGACCTGCGTGTCTTTGCGAGTTTGGCTTTTTACGAGGCCTGTGGCATGACCCGTTCCTTGCAGATGAGGGGGTATAACTGTAACTGTTACAGAAATACTATTTATTAGGGTGCATATGAGGAAAAGAAAATTACTTTGAATTTTACTTCACGATAGTCCTGAAGTTATAAAAGGGAAAGAGTGAAGCTTTAGACTTTTCTATAATATAAGCAAGTGACATTTCTTTTCAGATTTTAGCATGTTAACACATATTTGTGTGCTACTGTGTCTCTATTGTCGCAGTTTATATAGCTGATGCTTGGCGTTCACACCTCTTTCAGTGACGCATATTTAGTGTTTATGTAAATTCAACTGGGGGGCCAATGTCACTGTTTCTGCTAGTTTCATATGGAGTATTGCTAAGCAACATGTGTACAAACAACAGCGTTTGCGTTCGTTCTATCTCTTTCCTGTCCCCCTCTAGCCTGCCACTTCCCTAAAAAGTGACACAAGTTTGAAAGGTGTGTATTAGCTTGTCAGGCAAAACAGTATTTTTAGTTCACAGTATGTGAACAATGAAAGATGCAGTAGATAGTGAGGGTTTTGGATGTTGGATGTTCTTCAGTTTCATTACTTAAATATTGATGACATTCCCAGCCATTACTTTTCTTTTCCCTTGCAATCTCTGTGTTTTTTTCCTCTGGAAGCAGTGATTCATTAGGATATTTTTACACATCCTCAGCCGTATTCACTGAGGAAAATAGTTTTGGAATATTGTTCATATACACACCTATTACAGTCAGCCCTCTTCCACTTCACGCCCCCCAGATTGCGGCTTCTCATCTTCACGGCATGATTTTCCAGCCATTAAGGAGACCCATTTTGGGACTACGCATGTGCAACCTGACGTGCATGAATATTCAAATTAGGCAGTCATGAATATTCAAGTCAACTCCCATGCTGTGCTGCATGGACCACCGGTGCACTGCTTTGCCTGTGGTGAGCTGCGCTGGCCCCTCTCTGCCCCTCTGCTCTGGGCTGCACCAGCCTCCCTCCGCTCGGCTCCGTTCTGGGCCCTGCTGGCCCTGCCCCTCCCCTCAGCTCCGCTCCGGGCTGCACCAGCCCGCCCCCCTTCCCTCGGGGCTTTGCCTGGCTGCCCCCCTCCCCTTAACTCTGCTCCGAGCCGCACCCGGCCCCCCTTCCCACCCTCCACTAGGGGCCACTTTGGCTCTCCCTCCCCCACCTCGGCTCTGCTCTGAGCCGTGCCCGGTCCCCCTCCAGTTGGCTCCGCTGGGGGTTGCCAGAACAGTGTCATGGGCAGCTCCCCACACCAGTGTCCCCAGCTGAGTGGAAAATAGGTTTTTCCTGGCATGGGGTGGCCGTGGGCACCAGGAAGCGCCGATACAAATGCTGACATAAACACCGAATCAGTGCCAGAGTTCCCGGGGGCGGTGTGAGGGTGAGGGGCAAATTTGCATATTAATGAGCTGCCATTCTACCCAGAGGGCTTTGCGGGGGATGAACAAGACCTGTGGTACCATGGGATAGGAGACCCGACTGTATACTGTATCTGTACAAAGTATGGGTAGATTATCCGTCTATCTATTTGATATATTGCTGAAGACTTATTATTGCACTATCTAGATTCCTGAAGTGTAAAAGTACGATACAAATGTCTCTCTGTGTGTGTATGTATAAAGAGAGAGACTGGATTTTCAATAGCTGGATTTCATAGAACGTATGACATTTTGTATTCCTATATGGCAAGCTAGGTTATGGTGAGAGAATTGAGGGGAACCTCAATAGTTAAAACTGAGTTGACAACAGTCAACTGAGTTGTGAGAAAATGGGAGTAAAGGGCACATTTTCTTACCTGAGCTATCACTAAAGACAAACCTAGGAAGGAGATAAGTATCTATATTCAAAGGTATTTTTTCAATTTCAATTTTATTTTTCAGACAATATACTTTGTTTTCCATTATTGATTTTGCCTGTACAGTGAAAACAGTTTCCGAGATGTTTCATTGTTTTAATGCTATGGGGATTTCCCTGCTAACGTTTTGCTAGGTTTTTATGTGGTCATAGGCTGTGGATGCCTTGTCTTGTTTCTAGTTTTCTGGGAGGAGTAGTTTGAGAATTTCAGAATATGAGCCATTATTGCTTGTCCTGCTAGATTTGGACAAGGAGAAGTCAAGTATATAATTTGCTAATGGGTTGCCTTGTAACTGTACTGCATTTTAAATCTGTTACTCCAAATCTGAACTGTTTTCTTAGATTTTGCCATTAAAGTTACTTACATGTATGTAATCCTATCACTTGCATCTAATATATAGCTAAAGGTGATCAGTAGTAAAGTTAATTTACATTTTTTACTTACATTGGTAGACTGATGGTAACCTTATTCCTGTTTTCTCTTTAATTTTCTCCCCCATTTTTAAGGACCAAAAGAGTGTCTTTCACAGGATGTTTGATTATGCAAAGGTGAATTCCATTGTTATTCTCACTTGGTATTCATCAACTTGCATAATGTTTTCAATGGAAATTAATATGCTAATTTCACAGCTTCTTAGCACATTCCTTAATCATGAGGATATTTATATGTTTTAAAAAGAAATGAGGTAAACTGGCAACTTTGCTGTATAAAATTATAGAACTACAGGTCATTCTGAACATCTTGTCAGTTTCAGGGACCTCATATCCATAGGGGCTAGAGACCAGCTATTGCTGAAGTCTACGTTATCTATAATTTAGAAGATTTGTGTTTTGGGTTGGTGATCCCTCTGCCTTTTAATCCTCATTTATGTCAAGTTTTCAATCAGGAAGTCAGTAAGCTGGCCTTCCAATCTTTTGTATATATTCAAAATTATTTTTGTACACAAAGTCAGTATAGGTAAATAATACAGTTAATGCAGTGAACCCTCGGAACTCGTGATTGGCCAGGCCGGGGCTCTCCCTTTCTCTGGAGACCCAGGAGTGAAGTGAGTGCAGCTGCCTTACCTGGAATGGGCTAACAGGGCCGGGGCCGCTCCTTGGCCTAGAATGTCAGAGAAGCTGGGCAGGCCGTACTTGACTGAGGTTTGTGTTGCCAGAAAAAAGCCAGGGAAAACTGGTCAGGAGCTGGTTAGATGGCCGAGCCCAGAGAGTGGTGGTTAATGGTGTCTCATCTAGTTGGTGATCGGTTACTAGTGGTGTCTCCCAAGGGTCGGTGCTGGGTCCGGTCCTGTTCAACATTTTCATTGATGATATAGATGACGGGATTGAGGCCATCATGAGTAAATTTGCGGATGACACCAAGCTTGGAGCCCGTGTTGATCTGTTAGATAGTAGGAGGGCCCTACAGAGAGACCTGGACAGACTGGAGAGATGGGCAGATTCCAATAGAATGAAATTTAGTAAGTCTAAATGTCGGGTTCTGCATTTTGGTCGTAATAACCCCAAGCAGAACTATAGGCTGGGGATGGAATACTTAGAGAGTGGNGATCTAGATGTAGAGGATAGGCTAGTTGGATTATAGGTTGCACTAGGTGATCTTCAAGGTCCTTTCCAGCCTTATCTATACTGTGATACTGTGATACTGTGAAAACTAAATAGATGTTACTAAGTCTTTCAGAACTGTCATTTCTCTTCTGAGGCTTACCGAACTTTTTGCTTAGTGTGCAGTTAATTTTTTCCATGTCTTCAGAGATAATACTGTAGTACATGTATCAGGTTACAATAAGCTAAAAAGTGATGGTACAATTAGCAGGTTTGCTGTCCTGGTAGCATGGTAAACAGGTCCGCTACAGGGTTGGGAGGATACTGAAGGGAGATACCTAAAATAATCTATGTTCTTCTGCATAGTGTTGGGGAGAAGTAAGTTTCAGAAAATGCAATTTAGGGTACCTCAGTTAGGATTTGTCCAAATGACCTGTATGCCATCTAATGTAGTCACCCTCCCAGGCTGTTGGTGGTGGTGTGATTGAGTCCTATCAAATGGCTAGGAAATCTTTCAAATATATTGAGAATTTTTTCAGTAATATCACGTCACAGAACAGTTTAATTTGCTGAATGTCATTTGTACTACACTATCATTGTATTTAAACTTGATTAATATGTCTTCTGACTTAATTTTTTTATGCTGTATGGTACATGCTGAATAATTGTGTCTGTAAATTCATGCAGTTTAGAGCTTAGCCATTACATTTTGTAGTCAAATTTTACAGTTGTCATCCAAATGTCCTCATATAAATGAGATACGCATCTCATGAGCCTGTCTCAATAAGAAAACTTTAAATAAAATGTATATCTTTCTCTTCCGCTGTATTTCAGTGTTAACCCAGTTCTTCATAGCTGTTTCAGTAACGTTGTTTCAAATAAATAAAACATTAATGATATGTTTTTTCTCTAAAAAGTTCAACAACCTTAGAACAATCTATCCAAAATGTGTCATTTTAAGCACTGTTATTGTAATAATAATAACTAGTTGAACCTTGACTGTAGGCTGATGTGTGGAAATTAATATTTTGGTGCCCCTCAAATGGCTTGTTGCACAAAGACATTATAATCCATACAAACTCTTTGAGTTAAATGAGTATTTAAAAGTCACATATCCTACATAGTTTCTTAACAGAAATAATTTGAAGTTTCAGTAAGTAGATTGGATGAGGTGAATATCCTTTTCCAGACCAGATTTGAAGTAGGACTAAGTAAAATCAATACTTTAAAAAAATACATATTAAGCAGAAATAAGAGAAGTTTGCAAGAGATAGTGTCACAAACCATTTCTGTGAACAGAACTGAGATAGATTTTTATTCTCTAATCATATGTTTAGGGGATTGGCTATTTAGTGGATTTTTAGCTTTCCAGATGCTCAAACAATGCACTCTAAGTACAGTATCCATAGATTATCCCCAGAATGCCGTAGATTAGCTATTTTCAGATCTGAATTGTGAATAAAAGCTGGAGAAAAAGCAACAGCAGTTGCAAATGTGTAGTCTCCATTAGCTCATTTAAAATATATTTACCAGTGAAAGGGACAAAGTAGGTAATGTCTGCATGTAACGCTCTTACTTCATTAATATTTTATATACATATATGTGTTTCTGTAAATAAAACCTTTATGCGAATTTTGTCAACAACAAAGAATATCTGAATTAGAGGCCTTTTTTGTTTATTTCACTAGGAGGACAGTACAAGTTGTGATCACCAAGGACTGATTAGCAAATTTTGGACAGTATTGAACATAGCTGAATTTTAAGCAGAACTTATTTCTGTTTGTATAAATACTCAGAATTGTACAATTTTGGCAGATAGGTTGTTTCACTACCAGTTGGGACAGTATTTTTAATTTGCTTTAAATTAGTTATTCTAACTCTTACAGAAATATATTGTTATTGAACACTTTGTAACATGTAATTTTTAATCCATAAAATATATTTATTTCAATTTAAAATAATTTGCTTAAAATGTTTTTCTTATTAACAAACATTGCTTGTTGGATCTGTGTCTTGTTGGGTTACCTGATACAGCTAACTTAAAGCAAATCACATTCAGAGCTCTGCTTCTTCAAATATTGAGGTTGAAGAAATACTTCAGTTAATTAAATAGTTTTTCTGGTGAAAGTTATTTGCCTCCAACTAAGTAAGTAAGCTGTGCAGATACTTCAATGAGAAATGAGCAATGAGTTGTAGTAACTTCCCTACACAGAATAAAGCCAACCCAGATCAGCTTTTTAATGGCTTGTGCCAGAGTTGCTGAAAGTTCAAAGTGGCAAAGGTCTGACTTTCAGTTATAGGAGCTACATAAAATGCAGTTGAATATTTTACAATTTATTTTTTTTTAAACTCAGGAATGACAGGCCATTCAATAAGGGTTTAATCATATGTTGCATTATAGCCTTGCTGAATACCAGTCGGCTTTGGGTTCCTGCAGAACATGATGATTTCAGTACATTCCAAATTGATGGAGGACAGCTACGGAGTAGGCTAGTGGGCAGGAAAGAACCAGTATATGTAAACCCAAAAGAGTCAAGTGACATTGTTATATTAAGGTTTTATACTTTTGTAGTGACAAAGAAGACATGAAAAATTGCTTTATTTGTTAATTTGATTTAACTGGTTATGTTATTTCAAAATTACTACTTGTTTTTAGCAGTACTGGCAATAATTTATGTATGTTCCTTTGTTTTCTTTTTCTGATCAACAGATTCTTGTCATAGGTTTCTAGCATTCTCCATTCACATCTTGAAAACATCTAGTGATGGGGACTCTAACATGCACCTGGGGAGGTCATTGAAGGGTTTGATTGCTCTCGCTGTAGAGAGCATTTATATTGAGGTGGAACCTTTCCCTGTGCAGCTTGTACCAGTTGCTCTGGTTTTCTCCACATGACTCCTTATGAAGAGGGAAGTCTCTGTCCTCATTGTACATTGTCCTTTAAGTAGAGGAGGATACTTACCCATGAGTTATGAAATGGTTAGTGCTGTTAATGTTTTCACCTGTATTGGCTGGGAGAATTTTCGCTCAAGTATCTGGAACACTGCAAAATAAACATTTAAAAAAAATTTCTCCAAACAAAAAGTAGTCTAGCTGCAGTTATTGGAAACGATAGTACAAAGATATCAGATTTGTATTGTCAGCCTTGAAACCAAATGTCTTAATATAGGCTGTATCTTCAGGTTTACTACTGAGTTAAATGCACAGTGAAGCACTGATATCCATCTGAAAAGTGTTTAAAACAAAAGAATAAAAAAAAGAATTATGTTATTTTTTCCATACGTCATATTCCCAAATGTGAAAACGTTTTTTTCTCTCTATTGTGTGCTCAGAAGTACACTGTAACCACTACTGGGACTATACCACTGTTCTTGTTGCAGGTAACTCACTTAAAATGCATGTGAATTGATTAAACTACTGAAGTTCCTTGAGCGCTGACTCCAATTGTGCTAATTCTGATTGCTGCTCTAAGTGTGTGCTTGGGACTGCTTGTGGAGAGCAGGAAAACATTTGGTATTGCCCTGCTCAGTGCTAATTGTGTAATAAAACTGGTAATAGAGAAAAATGGGCTTAATATTCTCTGATATGAATGGGCTTTTAAAGAAAAAGGAAAAACCTAGCATTCCTGCATAGTTCATGTGTTCAGTTTTCATAAGCTGTCTATATAAATGCTGGCTGTATAACTGAGGACACAAACTAGACAGTTTCCTGAATCCTGTTGTCATGGCTAAATTTTTCCTCAGTTTTGCCTATCAAGGCTAATTTTTTGCAAGATCTTGTAAGGTCTTTTTTTTACTGAAATGATCTTACTTGCACTCTTACTCATTTACTGTCAACGTGACAGCAGTTTCTGAAGGAGGAACACTTAATTATTTTTAAAACTAATAATTACAATGAACTCGGAAATTACAGAAGAAATCCTATTATAGATCATTATGTTTTCTTACAAGGTGCAAACTGTATTGCTGGTATTTAAGTTGGTCAGGTTACTGACAGTGATACCAGATCACATTGTTGACATAGGGTGTAAAGATGGTAGCAAAGTCACTGTGTTAGTTGTTGGAGTTACTAAATTTGATCTGCTGCTGACTGAGCTCTTCTTCTTGAATGTAATGAATAATCTGCGTTAAAGAACTATGCATTATTTATTCAACTCTTTAATCCAGAAAACTAGATAGCTTTCTGTGCTGGTGGGAGAAAAGCAATTGTGGGTATAATCTGTGAGCTAGATACTAGTAGTTGCAAAGTCCAGGAATTCTTAAATATACAAAGAATTGGAATTACTGAGCTGGTTTTCAGCATTGATTCACAGTAACTGATTGCAAATATGGACATTTTAAATAAGTTGTGATTATGACAATAAATTGGTGTGAGTTGTGAGTGAAGGAAACTAAGAGTAGTCCTTAATCCTGTGATATGTTTCTTTATGTTTATAGTTGCAATTTGCTTCCAGTTCAGAGTTTTCTGGCTTCTTATTTTTTATAGTACCTGCATTTTGCATGTATTTTGCGCTGCAAAGAGACAAATTCTATGCAAACTAAATAGGCTTTTATTTTTTAGAAAATCTAGATATTGGCTAGAGTCACTGTTTTGAAATGTGAAAGGTTTCTCACCAATACTGGGTTGGATTTTTCATTTAAATAAGCTTCTCAGTGTTCTATGGCTTATTTTTACTTGACAATTATGACAATTCTGTGACTTATTTTTACTTCTACATAGATTTAACATTGACGTCAAAGTAGTTAAAATTATTATGTTCAACTCAAGAACTGTTTGCTAACCCTTTTGTTAGCAAATGGCTGGCAGAATAGTTCTACTTAGGAGAGATGGGCAGATTCTAATGGTATGAGATTTAACAAGTCCAAACACTGAATTCTTCACTTTGGACATAACAACCCCATGCATCACTATTGCCTGGGGGATGAGTGGTTGGAGAGTGGTGAAATGGAGAGGGATTTGGGAGTAATGATTGACAGGAAAATGAATATGAGCCAACAGTATGCCCAGGTGGCTAAGAGGGACAGTGGCATCCTGGCCTGTATCAGGAATAGTGTGGCCAGTAGGACTAGGGAAGTTATTCTTCCCCTATGCTTGGCGTTGGTCNAAAGACTGGATGAGGAACTCATTGACATGGCCTAGATGACGGGTGGCTCGGATGGATGGAGCGTGGTGCCCGTGGTTCCACGCATGTGGGCCTCATCCCTGAGTGGGCATTCGCTTGGGAGTTGGACTAGATGATCCTATGGGTCCCTTCCAACTCAAAAAAACCTGTGAACCTGTGATATGGTCTAGGCTTTGGAATGGTGAGATAGGGAGTTAGGTTATACAAAAATAAATATATAATACATAAATATACAAAAATAAAAAACAGATGATGACATGACCCTGAGATTAGCTCAGATAGATAAATCATGGTGTTCATGGCACCAAGGTTGTGGGTTCAGTCCCTCTATGGGCATTCACTTGGGAGCTGGACTTGATGATCCTTGTGGGTCCCTTCCAACTCAGAATATTCTGTGATTCTTTGATCCATTAGCTCTTAAGGAAGTTAAATTGCAAATGAAGTTACTAATGAGAGCAAAGCCCAAATTTTCGCCTATAATATTCAAAATTACTTGAAATTCTGGTACCTAAAAAAGAGTTTGAGACTAGCAGAAGTTCAGTAAAATTGCTTGCAGTTTCCTGATTAATAGATGAACTTCGTGGAAATCACCATTTAGTACTGTTTCTAGTAGGCCTAAAGCTGCAGTATGAAAGATCACTTTAATTTCATGAAAGCTTTACTGTCATACCTTTCAACTTTCAAGCCTGCCAGTGTGTGTGATAGAAGCCATCAAAATGTGTGAAAAATGACCCAAAAGCAGAACTGTTAGTTGTAGTTATCAATACAAACTGTTATTGTGTCATAATTGACAGATGGTTTTTCACTCTAGTATCTGTTTTTAAGGATATTTTTACACTGATTTAGACAGAGTTGTGTTGTGGGTTGGAGGGGGAGGGTTGGTTGATTTTTTTTTGTTTTTTTTTTTAAAGAAGCAAAAACAAACCCCAGGAATTAATGGTAATTGTCAAGGAGGAATTGCACTGTAGAAGAGCTGTGGCAGTATAGTAACAAACTGAAATTTGTTATGTGAGTTGGGGAGCACTAGCACCAAAACACAGACTCAAACTCCCTGGAAATGGTGGTGAGTAACTGTTGGGTATTCTGGTGTGAAATGTATTTTTCTTTCTGTAAAACTCTTAAGATCTGAGGTTAGTTCTGCTGCAGAGAGAGTGAAAATACTTGAGAATCCATACAACTGGATGAAGTGAAAACTGGTTTGTTTCTAAGTTCATTAACAAGCACATTTGGCTAAAGCAATGACAAAATCTGCTGTTAAAGTTACTGCAAACAGTTTTTCCTTCCTGTCTAGTCATTCTCTTGGAGTAAATTAATGTTGGAAGGTTGTTGGTAATTGTAGCTCTGCCTGAACACTGTCATTAAAATTAATGTGTTCCTAGAAAGTACTTGTTTTCTTATAGGTCATGTATGGTTTTCCTTAGGTGTACAACTTCAAGACTAGTGTCAGGACGAAACATTGATTTCTCCGATTTGGTATAATTTCCACTTGATTTTTCTCAGAACATTAAACTGTATATTTTAAAACTAAATTAGATTTTTTGTGATAGAAAATCAACACTCCAGTTCCTTGTTTGAGAACAGCAGAAATCAGATGTTTGTAATACAGAAAAGAACTCTGGTTAAAAGTAAGGTGGATGTTAGGGTAGACTGGTTCTGTTACATTGTGTTTCAGTGGAGCATGTTGTTATTTAGGAAACTGTCTAAAAGCTGCTCTGTGTGTGGTTATGTTCTGTTACAGAGAGTTTTGTGACTTTCATCATTTTCTGTATAGAAAAAACTCACATGAACATTAACTATTAACAGAAGTAGGTTGTTATAAAAGTATCTAACCTAAATTTTCGTTTAGTATATAGGTAGTGGAACAACAGAGAAAAAGTAATATGCATATATACAGTTATACCCCGTCCTTTGCGAGGAAAGGGACAGGCGACGGCCCTCACAAAACCCTAAACTCACAAAGAAGTGCAGGTCGTTAATATGCATGCAGGCCATGCCCATTGCCCCACCCCCCGGAACTCCAGAGGGCTCCAGGCACGGTTTTGCTTCTCCCCTCGGATTCTCGGAGCACAGGGAAGCAAAGGGAACCGTTTCTGAGCCGCCTCTGACTCGGGAGACCCCCACCACCCCCAGAACCTGTGGGCCTCTCTGGGCCGCCGTGACTGTGTGCTCACAGCGCAAACCCTCTCGCTGCTTCCCCTTCCCCCGGCGCGCGGGTTGCCATGCTGGGCCGCGCCAGATGGTTCAGCTGCGGTGCCACACCCCGCTGGTCCCGCGCCCCGCCGGCAACGAGAGGTTCAGCTGTGGTCCCGCGCCCCACCGGCAACGCCATGCGGGGTGGGGTGGTTCAGCTGCGGCAGCGGAGTGAGCATGTCCTGCTGGCCGCTGCAGCCAGCCCAGCCCTACTTTCCTGGGGCACTGCCCTTCCCCGCCTGTAGCCATGGAAACAGTAACACGCGCCCGCAGGGGGGTCAGTTCCCCAGTTGCGCTCAGAGTAACAGGGGACAGCGTGACTCCTGGCCCCCCCCGTTGGGCCGGGCCAGTGCCGCCCCGCAGGGAGCTCCGGCACCGCCCCTCAGTGGAGCAGCGGCAGTGCGCATGTGTGAGCCGCACAATTTCGCAAATGGTGGAATCAAAAGTGCAATAAATTCACATCGCAAATGCGCGGGGTCATAATGGAGAGGTCACGATGTAGCGGGTATTCACTGTATAATATACATTACTATAATGTAGAGCAGGTAGGTATATACAGTAAACCTTCAATACTTCACGGTTCTTATCTCTCGGGGTTCTGTTTATCGCGTTTTTTTTTCTGTGAAGACGGACCCAATCTCCATGGTGTTTTCACATCTGTGTAGGCCCAGTCCCTCTGCTGCACCAAGGAGCACCACTGGGTGGTGGGACAGCCATGCCCTATGGGGCAGGGGTCGGCGCCTCCCAGTCGCTTGGGGACTGGCCCTAGTTTACTCCCTGTGCTCAGAAATGATGGCTGCCACACCCCCATGCCCTTCCTCGGACCAGAAGTGATGGCTGCTGGCCCCCCGCAGCCTCCCCATGCCCAGAAGCGACAAGTGCCGGCCCTGCTTTATAAACAGCAAGCAATGGCCCTGCTGCATAAGCCCTCTGCTGCCCCCACCAGCACCATGGGAGCTGCGGACACCCTCTGCGGCCACCCCCCCAAGTGCTGTGGGAGCCAGGGACACCCTCCGCTGCCCTCAGTGCTTTGGGGGAAGCCGGAGATGCTCCCCTGTGCCTTCAGAGGACCTGAGGAAGTGCTGGTAATGCCCTACAATGCTCTGGGGCTGAGGTGGTGTGATGGGCAGAGCTTAACTGCATATTCATGAGCTGCCTATCTTTGCTGATCTCGTCAGGCTTTGCGTCAGGCGAGGAGACCCAAACCCCCCTGATATTCCAGGGTTCACTGTAGAAGAACTTTACAAAGATTCTTAGGTCAACAGGAAAAAAATCCTGGGCTGATGAAAGTAGAATTAGTAAGTCTGGTTTTATATTACTATTAATCTTTAAGAACTTTCTGGAGGAAAACTGCATTATTTGAAGTCTTTGCCATATATATTAAAGTATTCCACATTAGTAAAAGTTAATGCTGTCTACATTATTTCTTTACCATAAGCTACTGTAAAATATTGTGAAAATTTGACCCAGGGAGGTTTCAGAAGTTTTCAGCTTTAATATTGGCTTGGTTCAAAAGATTTTTTTTGCCTCATCAGATTATTCCTTATGCCTACTTCTAAGAGGATAAAACTGATTAACAGGTTAGTAAGAATTTACTATTTTGATAAGATTAGTAGCAACACAGACGTGTGTTTTTAGTGGTACTTTTTGTTCTATTTTTGGTTTTTTCCCTTTACAATTAAGTAGGATTGTAGGTCTGTAAAGGATCTCCTGTGTTACTGTTATATCATTTAACTTGTGTCATGAAATTGTCAAACTCGACTTTTAAAAAGATTTGGGGTTCTGCCCCTGGGGCTTTACTTGGAAAAACTATCCAAAAGATAAATTTCTTTGGATCTACGTGATTCTTTTTAAATATGCATCCTGATTCTCTTCTCAGTCATGTGATAGTTTTGTTGGTGGTATCTTGGTTTTTCTTTTTATTTTCCTTCTGTTCTAGATCTTGATATCTCAGTAAGCGCTATCACTTTCAAGTTCATTGAGACAGATCAAACAAAACTTTGTAATTTATCCCAATAACCTATTTGATTCTTTATTTATGTATTTATTTATCTATTTATTTATTTATTTATTTATTCACTGTCAGTGGAGTGTAGGGTTTATGCATCATACCCATCCTGAAGTTTTACCAGTGCTTTTTACTAGAGCATGATCTCTCTCTATTGAATATGCTTAGAATTAAAGGTATAGATTCTTGTGTGTAGAGGCACACCTCTGTTCTTGTCCATCTTGTGTAGTTGGTTAAGACTAAATGCAACATTGTACTCCATGGTAAAAGTTTGAAGTTTATTAAATTAACATGAGACCTTGTATCATCATACAGTGTATCGTAAAAGAGATGTTTCTGTCTTGGCTCAGCTTTGCTATAAATAATCACAAATACTTTGATTTCAGTAGAAATCATCTTTGTTAATTGACTTATTCCAAAACATTCTTTTATGATTAAGTTTCTGTATACTTCCACCGGATATGATCAGGCACAGTCTTCATGTCTAGTTTAGTAAGTAATTGTGAACACAAGAGTTGCTTCTGAAGGAGTTCATTATGGTGTGTTCAAAAGAGTTTTAAAGAGGTTACTTGACATGATATACACACAGAATCACACAGAATACTACGAGCTGGAAGGGACCCACGAGGACCCACAAGGATCATCTAGTCCAACTCCCCAGCTAACACCCATACAAAGACCAAACCCACACCCCAGGGCTGTGAACATAAACCTAGTTCCCTCACAGGCTCACAGGCCCCTCCGAGCCGGAAGGGACCCACAGGACCATGCAGCCCAACACCCCCACAGCTAGACCATGTCACTAAGCTCCTCATTGAGTCTTCTCTTAAACACTTCCATGGATGGCAACTCCACCACCTCCCTGGGCTGTGGATTCCAATGAGAGATCACTCTCTCTGTGAAAAACCTCGTCCTTACATTCAGTGTGAACCTCCCCTGGCGTAGCTTAAGGCCATGTCGTCTCACTCTGGTGTCGTCAGCCTGAGAGAAGAGATCCACACTCACCTGGTGGCAGCCTCCCCTCAGGTAGTTCTAAACAGGAATAAGGTCGCCTCTGAGGCTCCTCTTCTGCAGGATGAACAACCCCAATTGCCGTAGCCGCTCCCCATGGGGCTTGTGCTCCAGTCCGTTCACCATCCTTGTTGC